>CM038672.1:299398354-299870217 GCA_021605145.1 Aegilops bicornis | reverse complement strand
GTATTTGACCTTCTGAAGCAGAATCAACTATATGTGAAGTTGAATAAATGTTCATTTGCTCAACCACAGATAGAATACCTGGGTCATGTCACTAGTGGGCAAGGGGTGGCTACAGACTAAAAGAAGATCCTCACAGTGAAACAGTGGCCTACTTCCAAGTCAAGCACATTAGAGTTTGGGCTTAGCAGGACAGGTGTTTCATTCACAGGAGCTTAGCTCATTTGACTGCTCAAAGACTTAAAATACCAATGCAGCAGAGCTAAGCTAGAATACAAACAAAAAAGATATTCCACTAGCGTAGGCCTACCATAGAAAAGTCTAAAAAAAACTTTTCTTTGTCTGTCAGCGGGAGAGAAAGCAAGCTTACGGTGCTTTGGAGGACTTTTGGCACTAGGGAATCATACTTTGATCAGATCCATGGACAGGCTCCCGAGGTCAAATCGGATTATGGACTTTTCCAGCTAAGTGAAAACGCACTTCACTTGTTAATCACCAAAGTAGCTAGCCTAAATAAGGAGTTTACAAACTCAAGCAAGAGTTGAACCGCTAGCTTTTTGTGGCCATGGGAACCGGCTGGGACACCCTCAAACCCCCTTTTATTCTAAAAAAGGGATTGGGCCAACCACCAAGGCCAGGAACTAGAACAACTCGATACTTTCCACCATCCACAACAAGGAGATCCGGCCGGGGTGTCGCTCACGGCCCCAAACGATGTGAGCAGGGTTCCCAAGCCCACCAACCGGGTGCCACTTGGTACGCCATGCCACTGTGCCTAGTCTGTCCCAAGCCCACCTGTACCGGGTGCCACTTGGTACGCCGTGCCACTTTGCCTAGTCTGTCCCAAGCCCACCTGTACCGGGTGCCACTTGGTAGACTACAAACACTACCTACAAACACCAGAAACTAGTTGCAACTCCTGGACAGAGATCAAGTTGATTAATAAGTCGAGAGAGCTTGGAGCGCCCGGAGCCCAATGTGTGGTAGTAACTGTTCATGGATCACAAACACAGAACTCAGCTCCTGAGGACGGCTTCAATGAGACAACCCACCATGTACTCCTACATGTCATCTCACCGATACCTTTACCAAATCGTGTTCACACACTTAGCTCTCAACGGTAGGACATGTTCACCACATTCCAATTCATCCTCGATGAATCAGACCTGACTCAACTCTAAGCAGTAGCAGGCAAGACAACAAGCATGAATGAGTAGGCACATTAGGGTTCAAACAACTCCTACTCATGCTAGTGGGTTTCATCTATTTACTGTGGCAATGACAGGTCATGCAGAGGAAAGGGGTTCAACTACCGCAACAGGTAACAGATGAATCGTTGTTGTCCTAATGCAATAAAAGAGAGCAGGAGCGAGAGAGTGGGATTGTATCAGAATGAACAAGGGGGTTTTGCTTGCCTGGCACTTCTGAAGACAACATTGAGTCTTCATCAGTGTCAACGATCACAGCGTCGGAGCAGCGTCTATCGAGAGGGGACAATTACCGGCAAACAAGGAAGAGCACAATCAATGCAATGCACGATATGATGCATGATCATGACATGACAATATGTTGTGATTTGAGCTAATGCAACTAGTAACAGAAAGGTTTGGGTTGATTTGAACTCAAGGTTCAAATTCAAATTCAAACTATGAATTCAAATAGTGCATCATCATATTTGGAATAAATAGTGAGGTTAAGTTGTTCAAACATGCATGAAAATGCCATATTCAGATTCCTTGGATTTTCCTGATCATTTTTCATATATAATTTATTTCATTTGGAGCTATAGATTAATTTCTATGATTTTTCAAAGTTTTGGATATTTTCTGAATTAAACAAATCATTTAAGATTTATTTAAATTCCATAAAAGGATTATTGCGTCAGCCTGACATCATCATGATGTCAGTAGGTCAACGGGGCATGCTCCAGGTCAAACCTGACCAGTGGGACCCACTGGTCAGTGACCCTGTGACATTTAGTGTCACAGACAAGTGGGTCCGGTCAACGGCCACATCAGCAAGGTCAACACCGACGCGTCGGGCCACTGTGTTTAGATTAAACTTAAATTATTTTTGTTAGCTGGTTAGTTAGGCAGTGGGGCCCGCATGTCAGCGAGCCAGGGGGTTAGTTAGTGGGTCATTAGCCACTAATGACGTTGCCACATCAGCACGCCGGAGTTGAACGCAGGCGAGCACGCGAACGTGGCGGCGACGCCGAACGCCTTCTGGCCACGGCGGCTGGACGCGTGAAGACCACCAGAGGGTAGCCCGCGCTCTCCCGCATCCAGAGGAGCAGGTGGGTGGCTGCGGGGGCGCCGGAGCTCGCCGGAACGGAGCTCGCGGCGGTGGCCGGAGCACGGTTCCGTGAGGGTTCGCATTGTGGTGCACGGCAGGACGTGGGGGTGGTTGTGTTCGTCTCCTGTAGACGTGTTGAGCGCGTTGGCGGGCTCGGACGCGAGCGGCAGCAGCTATGGCCGCGGCGGTGCCATGGCCGGCGGTGGTGAGCTTTCGGCTCCGGTGAAACAACGGCTTGAGGTCGAATTAGAGCATGGGAGTAGGGGAAACGGAACAGGGGCTCACGGCGATCTCGAGGGTGTGGTCGGAGAGCTCAAGGGAGGTCTGGTGCGGCCGGGGCGACAACGACGATCTCGGGTGGCCGACTATGAAGACAGCGGCGAGGACGATGATACGGGGCTTCCGGCATCGCGTGCGTCGGCGTAGAGGACGAGGGCGTCAAGGCGGAGCCCATGGGCACGTCAGTGGGGTGAGGGGGTGGCTCTAGGCGCGGCAGCGGCAAGCGGCGGCGGCGATGGGGCTCGGGTGAGCTCGGGGATGGGACTAGAGGGCGAGGGAGAGAGGAGAAAGTGAGGGGAGAGGCAGAGGGGGCTGCGGGGCATCTCCAGACGCGTCGGGGGCGCCTCGGTGGCAAGCAGGAGGTGGCCAGGCGGCGGCTTGCGGCCGATGTGCAGCCTGTGTGTGGGAGGTTGATGATGACTCGCCTTGTGGGCGGTCACACAATCTTGGGCCAGCTGGGCTAGTAAGTAGCCAGGTAAGTGGCTGGGTTTCTCTCTCACTCTTTTTATTTTTGTTCCGTTTTCTATTTTTGTTATTTCGTTTTGATTTAGTTTATTAACCAAATCATTTCAATAATTCCTGTAAATAATTATGGGCATTAGCTGAATTATTCTAGAGTCCCTTAACAATTTTCCGAATTTTTGGGGCATTTAAAAAGAATATTAATAGTATTTAAATGCCCCAAATCAAATACAATATGGGTTGTTCAAAAATCTAGAATGGCCTAAAAAGGTGTGCACCATTTTTGTCAGAGGTTCTGGACCAATTCAAAAATGACGAACTTTTCTAAAGTGCATTCTGGGTTCTTGAAAATGTTTTTAAGTTGAACCTATTTGATTTAATTTGTGCTAGGGTTTATCATCCCCATTTCAACTTTAGTTGAAAATTTAACATGATGCATGGATGCTTTAATGCAACTAATGGCAAGAAATTCTAGGGCTGTGACAACTCACCCCTACTAAACAAGAATCTCGTCCCGAGATTCAAGACATGATGTAAGAAGACAGAGGGGACACAAAGGTAGCACGATCTTCATGATCCAACTGCCCTCATCGAAGATGTTGATTCGTCCTAACATAATGATTTTAGCGTCTTTGCCTTCGAGATCTTTGTCGAACACGATGACGACACCGAGAAACTCTATAGAAATCGATCTCCTTAAAGATCAAGCAACTCACGATCAACTCACGAAATAAGACGTTGAATATCTCTTGAGCTGAGAGACAAAACACACCTTAAAAAGGACGGAAGAATCAATTGACGAGGGTGACAAGGTAGCGAGGAAAAATTGCCATGATCCATAACGGAGCACCTCAGGGAAGGTGACTCGTAGAATTAATCCCTTAAGTGGCAAAAAGAATCACTTTTGATACAGAGATCATTGATACTCTCTATACCAGCCTAAAGCAATTCCCAAACAATCGTTTGAGGGAGTTCGGAAGAATGGCATACTCAAACTAGGATGGATGATGTGGACTACCTTGTTGAAGACAACGCAAAGGATGATTTTTGCTTATCAGCGGAAATAGAAGGGAGCCATGGTAGGACCACTTTTGAAGATGATCCTGAACAACAACTGATGAGAAGGGAAGCCCGCTTTTTAAGGTGACATAGCTAGGAGGGGCCACACTAGACTCCATTTCATACATGATGTCGTGAAGCCAGTCATCAGCATTAAGGGGCTGAGTTGAGCTGCGGTAGATAGTCGGGTTGAGGCGAAAGAAGTCCTACAGAGTTACTGGGGCTGGCTGCTGATTCATATTCGGACGAGGAAACTGAGCCATCATTCCTTCCATGAACTGGCGGTTCAGCTCAAACTGTTGCATCATTCCCGCAAAGAATTCGGGCAGTGGTGGATCATTGGCACCACCACCACGACCATCGGGTCTAACCATCCCGCTAACATGTAACAGGGGTAGTTCAGCATTGAGCATTTGTAAAGACAAAGAATCATTCATGATGAAACATGCATAGTGAAAGAGGTACGATGGATACCACATAGTAGTCAACACGTCAGTTTGTGTACTATTCAGAATACTATTCTATGTAATAACTATGGCTTATCCAACTTTGGGGTGAATGTGGTCACGGGATCCTAATGTTAGAGTTAGTAAATTTGTTTAACCCGAATGGAAGAGAGATCAGAGTTCCAGAGTATAGACGAGGAGTAAAAGATCCTAATACCACCCAATGGCGACATGGGCCCATAACCCCCACAACCATGTTACTAAAAGTTTTGTAATGACTAGACTCAACTTCGGCCAAGGAGTTGGAAAGTGGGCTACCTATAGGCAGTCGGCTCTGATACTAACTTGTGACGCCCCCAATTCAATCGTACACTAATCCTACATGCAAATGTGTAGGATCAAGATCAAGGACTCACGGGAAGATATCAAAACACAACTCTAGACACAAATTAAAACAATCCAAGCTTTCTATTACAAGCCAGTGGCCTCGAGGGCTCGAATACATAAGACTCAGTGGAAGCAACAATATCTGAGTACAGACATAAGTTGAACAAGTTTGCCTTAAGAAAGCTAGCACAAAAGCAACATTGATCGAAAAGGCAAGGCCTCCTGCCTGGGAGCCTCCTAACTACTCTTGGTCGTCGGCGGCCTCCACATAGTAGTATGCACCCTCGTGGTAGTAGTAGCCATTATCTAGCTCCTGGGCTCCACCATCTGGTTGCGATGTCCGAGAAGAAAATAGAAGGGGAAAAGAGGAAGCAAAGCAACCGTGAGTACTCATGCAAAGTACTCGCAAGCAAGAACCTACACTACATATGCATCAGTGTCAATGAAATGGGTACTATATGTGGACTGAACTGCAGAATGCCAGAAGAGAAGCGGAAAGGCCTAGCCTATCAAAGACTAGCATCTTCAAGCAGCTCCAAGCATCTTGCAGCATTCAGAAGAATATAGAATAACAGTTTATATTTAGCAAACATGTTGTAACATTAGCGCCCAGAGATCCTTCCTCGACTCACAGCGAGAAAGCAATCCCAGAGCCATCACATCCATCTCATGCCTCAGCATCCAGTATCCAGCTCTAGTTGTATCAATTGGGATACAACTTCGAGCGTCCGTTACCGTGGAGACGGCTATTCGAATAGATAGAATATTTCCCAGCAGGGGCGCACCAACTTACCGAACACGCTCGATCAACTCCGGCCGGACACACCATCAGTTCATGACCGGTCTCGACCGATTAACACACCATAGTCCTACCTAGGCTCAACAGAGAGGCCAGCACGCCGGTCTACATCCTAAATGTGAAGGGGTCATGGGCCATCGCCTTTTGCAATCCTGCACGTTGTGTATGCGGCCGGAGAGCAGACTTAGCCCACATATGAAGGAAATATGCCCTAGAGGCAATAATAAAGTTATTATTTATTACCTCATATCATGATAAATGTTTATTATTCATGCTAGAATTGTATTACCTGGAAACATAATACATGTGTGAATACATAGACAAACATAGTGTCACTAGTATGCCTCTACTTGACTAGCTCGTAAATCAAAGATGGTTAAGTTTCCTAACCTTAGACATGAGTTGTCATTTGATTAACAGGATCACATCATTAGGATAATTATGTGATTGACTTGACCCATTCCGTTAGCTTAGCACTTGATCGTTTAGTATGTTGCTATTGCCTTCTTCATGACTTATACATGTTCCTATGACTATGAGATTATGTAACTCCCGCTTATCGGAGGAACACTTTCTGTGCTACCAAACATCACAACGTAACTGGGTGATTATAAAGGTGCTCTACAGGTGTCTCCGAAGGTACTTGTTGAGTTGACATATTTCGAGATTAGGATTTGTCACTCCGATTGTCGGAGAGGTATCTCTGGGCCCTCTCGGTAATGCACATCACTATAAGCCTTGCAAGCAATGTAGCCAATGAGTTAGTTACGAGATGATGCATTACGTAAGGAGTAAAGAGACTTGCCGATAACGAGATTGAATTGGTATTGGATACTGACGATCGAATCTCGGGCAAGTAACATACCGATGACAAAGGGAACAACGTATGTTGTTATGCGGTTTGGCCGATAAAGATCTTCGTAGAATATGTAGGAGCCAATATGAGCATCCAAGTTCCGCTATTGGTTATTGACCGGAAATGTGTCTCGGTCATGTCTACATAGTTCTCGAACCCGTAGGGTCCATGACGCAACAAGGTTTAGTTGAGTTTCATTATGAGTTTATAAGTTTTGATGTACCAAAGGTTGTTCGGTGTCCCAGATGTTATCACGGATTTGACGAGGAGTCTCGAAATGGTCGAGACATAAAGATCGATATATTGGACGACTATATTTGGACACCGGAAAGGTTCCAGGTGAGATTGGGACAATACCGGAGCTCCGGGAGGTTATCGGAACCCTCGCCAGGAGTATATATACGACAAGTGGCCGGAGTGTCAGGCCCAGGTGTACCGGTTTCCGGTTTCTGAGCGACAGGCAGTAGTTAGTTTAGGTTCACGCTAATGCGAGAGACGGATACGAACTCATGTACTCAAAGTGATAGCTCTTCTCGTGTATATCATTGTTTAGATGGATGACGATGTATTTTCAAGTAATCGAGACTTGTATCGCTAGTTTCGAGATGATGACGAGAGACCACTTTGTCTTGGATGATGATTATGATGATGACATGATTTGATGAAACTAATTGTATGTTTATGCTATGATTACATTTGTATGTGTATGATATGCTAAAGATTATTGTATAAAGCCTATTCAAATAGAAAACAAATACAAAAACAAATATGCAGGGAAAAAACTAATAAAACTAGTAGTAGCGAGGGGAGAAAATTTAGCGATGGCGCCGCCTTACCAAAGATGGCGCTTCCCAAGAAATGACTGCAGAATAATATCAAGAAGTACCCAAAACCAAGGCATTGCTAGGGCTTTTCCCTAGTAGTGATAGGATAGGTTTGCAAGATAATAAAGAACATGTAAATAAAATCTAGGGGTTGTTTAGATAAAGAAACAACTAAGTTAGTTTAGTAAAGAGCTTTTTGTCATAAGAAAGTTATTTGTCCCTAGGCAATCGATAACTAGACCGGTAATCACTATTGCAATTTTGTATGAGGGAGAGGCATAAGCTAACATACTTTCTCTACTTGGACCATATGCACTTATGGTTGGAACTCTAGCAAGCATCCGCCACTACTAAAGATCATTAAGGTAAAACCCAACCATAGCATTAAAGTATATATCAAGTCCTCTTTACTCCCATGCATAAACAACCTACTTACTCGGGTCTGTGTTTCTATCACTCACGCCACCCACCGTAAGCAAAGCATGAACATATTGCAAACCCTATGGCGGGGATCCCTCACACTTGCGCGACATGGAGAGCACCATAGGACAACACCAATAATAAAACATACAACTCAAACCAATCACAATCATCAATTAACCCATAGGAAAAAATGGATCTACTCAAACATCATAGGATAATAATATGTAGCGTTGAGCACCAAGTTTAAGTAGAGATTACAACAGGGAGAGGAGGCGTTACACTGCTGCATAGAGGGGGAGAGAGTTGGTGATGATGGCAGCAAAGTTGTTGGTGTAGATCGCCGTCACGATGATGAACCCGACGGTGTTCCGGCGCCACCAGGAGAGAGGGGGAGAGAGCCCCCTCCTTCTTATTCCTTGGCCTCCCCCTATATAGGAGGATGGTTTACCATCTGGTCCATGGCCTCCATGGAGGCGGAGGGGCAGGAGCCCCTTCGAGATTGGATCTCTCTTTGTTTCCTTCTGTTTCTGTGCTCCCTGTTTCTGGCCTTTCACCATTTCTAAATTCCTGGAGATCTGTCACTCCGATTGGGCTGAAATCTTAACTCGATTTTTATCCGGATATTAGCTGTCTTGCGGCCGAAGAAGGGCACCAACCGCCTTACGGGGTGGTTACAATCCTCCTGGCCGCACCCTAGGGGGCGCCTCCAAGGCTTGTGGGCCGCTCAGGCATTGTCTCGCCTTGATTCCAATTCCCAAAAATCACATATATTCCCAAAAAAATCTCCGTAAGTTTTTATCGCGTTTGGACTTCGTTTGGTATGGTTATTCTACGAAACAAAAAACATGCAACAAACAGGAACTAGCACTGGGCACTGGATACATATGTTAGTCCCAAAAATAATATAAGAAGTTGCCAAAAGTATATGGAAGTTGTAGAATATTGGCATGCAACAATCAAAAATTATAGATACAACGGGGACGTATCAGCATCCCCAAGCTTAATTCATGCTCGTCCTCGTGTAGGTAAATGATAAATAAGATAATTTTTATTTGGAATGCTACCTAGCATAATCTTGATTATATAATCTAATCATGGCATGAATATTAATACACGAGTGATTCAAATCAATAGTCTATAATTTGACATTAAGACAATAATACTTCAATCATGTTAATAAAGCAATCATGTCCACTCAAAATAACATCGTCAAAGAAAGTTAACCCTACAAAATCATATAGTCTGGCTATGCTCCATCTTCATCACACAAAGTATTTTATCATGCACAACCCCGATGACAAGCCAAGCAATTGTTTCATACTTTTAATGTTCTCAAGCTTTTTCAACTTTCACGCCATACATGAGCGTGAGCCATGGATATAGCACTATAGGTGGAATAGAATATGACGGTGGAGGTTGCATGGAGAAGACAAAAGGGAAGACAGTCTCACATCGACACGACTAATCAACAGGCTATGGAGATGCCCATAAATTGATGTCAATATGAGGAGTAGGGATCGCCATGCAACGGTTGCACTAAGAGCTATAAGTGTATGAAAGCTCAAAATGAAAACTAAGTGGGTGTGCATCCAACTTGCTTGCTCATGAGGACCTCGGGCATTTGAAGAAGCCCATCATTGGAATATACAAGCAGTGGGGCCCGCATGTCAGCGAGCCAGGGGGTTAGTTAGTGGGTCATTAGCCACTAATGACGTTGCCACATCAGCACGCCGGAGTTGAACGCGGGCGAGCACGCGAATATGGCGGCGACGCTCGGGAACGCGCTACGGCGCCGGCTGGACGCGCCAAGACCACCAGAGGGTAGCCCGCGCTCTCCCGCATCTAGAGGAGCAGGTGGGTGGCTGCGGGGGCGCCGGAGCTCGCGGCGGTGGCCGGAGCACGGTTCCGTGCGGGTTCGCATTGTGGTGCACGACAGGATGTGGGGTGGTTGTGTTTGTCTCTTGTAGACGTGTTGAGCGCGTTGGCGGGCTCGGACGCGAGCGGCTGCAGCTGTGGCTGCGGCGGTGCCATGGCCGGCGATGATGAGCTTTCGGCTCCGGTGAAATGGCGGCTTGAGGTCGAATTAGAGCATGGGAGTAGGGGAAACGGAACAGGGTCTCAAGGCGATCTCGAGGGCGTGGTCGGAGAGCTCGGGGAAGGTCTGGTGTGGTCGGGGCGACGACGACGATCTCGGGCGGCCGACTATGAAGACAGCGGCAAGGACGACGATACGGGGCTTCCGGCATCGCGTGCATCGGCGTAGAGGACGAGGGCGTCAAGGCGGAGCCCATGAGCACGTCAGTGGGGCGAGGGGGTGGCTCTAGGCGCGGCAGCGGCAAGCGGCGATGGCGATGGGACTCGGGTGAGCTCGGGGATGGGACTAGAGGGCGAGGGAGAGAGGAGAAAGTAAAGGGAGAGGCAGAGGGGGCTGCGGGGCATCTCCAGACGCGTCGGGGGCGCCTCGGTGGCAAGCAGGAGGTGGCTGAGGCGTGGCGCGGCCGACAGCTGCCCGCCTGCCTCAAGTGGGAGGTTGATGATGATCGCCTTGTGGGCGATGGGCATAATCTTTGGGGCCACTGGGCTAGTAAGTAGCCAGGTAAGTGGCTGGGCTTCTCTCTCACTCTTTTATTTTTGTTCTGTTTTCTATTTTTGTTATTTCGTTTTGATTTATTTATTAACCAAATCATTTCAATAATTCCTGTAAATAATTATGGGCATTAACTGAATTATTACAGAGTCCCTTAACAATTTTCAGAATTTTTGGGGCATTTAAAAAGAATATTAATAGTATTTAAATGCCCCAAATCAAATACAATATGGGTTGTTCAAAAATCCAGAATGGCCTAAAAAGGTGTGCACCATTTTTGTCAGAGGTTCTGGACCAATTCAAAAATGACGAACTTTTCTAAAGTGCATTCTGGGTTCTTGAAAATGTTTTTAAGTGGAACCTATTTGATTTAATTTGGTGCTAGGTGTCGGTGTACTAGAGTAGGGGTACCCTAGTATCCTGAACTTGTGCACGGGCAGTTGCAGCCCTCCGCGGCAAGGCTTACCGGGTGACCGCCAAGGTCCTCCGTGGTTCCTTTGGAGCCATTCAAGAACAAAGTGTTCAAACCTAGGAGACAAGGCCCCGGCAAGAGCTTGCCGGGAAGGCCACCCAAGGCACCTAGGAGACAAGGCCCCGGCAAGAGGAGCTTGCCGGGAAGGCCACCCAAGGCACCTAGGAGACAAGGCCCCGGCAAGAGGAGCTTGCCGGGAAGGCCCGGTGAGCGACAAGCTTCGGACGCGACAAGACAACAATCAAGCGTAAGGCGCTGTCATGGCGCATCACCACTCAGACTCAAGGCTTCCAAAGACATCCACTAACGTGTCGCCCTAGGACCTTTCCAGCGTAGCGTGGCAAGAGGCCGTCTGCCGTGAGCGCTGGTGTGGCAAGCGGCGCCGACAAGATTGCCATCGTGGCAGTGGTGGCGCCCGACAGTCCCTTTTCGCACCGTTAGGGCGACGTGAGCGGGCATTTAATGCCTTTGTCCCCTGCCGTCGTGGTTAGGTATGATACACTATACAAGTAGCTGTACCAACCACTCCTTTTCCATTTTTACCCTTGTCTACGTTGCCACCTGTCGGAGACCCCTTTAGCATATAAAAGGAGGCCCATGCGCAACGTAGGGAGGGGCTCAGGAGGTTCAAGAGGTTCGAAGCCAGAGAACTCTCACGCTCGGTCTCATCAGCAGCTTGTGTGTACTGTAACACTCAGCGTTCCTGAGCAAGAACTCAATACACCCAGACATGCAGCAGTAGGAGTGTTATCTCTCCGGAGAGCTCGAAGCTGGAGTAAACGCTTTCGTGTGTTTCGCCTCGATCTGCTCTTCGATGCGACCTCCGCCCCCACCCGAACGAAAGGGGCTCGGTCCGCCCGGTCCCATAGGTGTTCGTGGGCGATCAGCCTCCCGACATCTTTGGCGCGCCCGGTAGGGCGTCGAGATTGTGTGAACCTGATCCGGCGTCCACACGAGCTAGATCTTCATCATCTTCATCGACATGCCACTTTGAAGAAGAAGGCTTCGCGGCAGATGTTCCGTCAAGATCGAACCCACCACCACCGGAGCAAACGGGTGGTGGGGTAGACGCCAGCGGAAGAATGGACGTCGACGGGAGCCCACGGTGCTGCCAAGTCCAAGGACAAGGCTGCGCAGACCTCGGCGTCCGATACATGCACCGCGCCCGCCTCAGAGGCGCGGACCGACATAACGTCATGGTATTCATAACGCCATACGCTCGTTGGACCAAGACCGAGCTGGTGGATCTCGGGATGCTCAAGACCGGCATGCACGCCAACATCTTTGGCGCGAAGCGAGGCACGGTCGCTGGACGGGATATCGCTCCTTCTAACATAGTTAGAAGTCCGAGCATATCCGCTCCTCGCACCGCTCGCCATCGCCACCCACCACTCTAGCGTAAGCTTTGGCGAGAGCTCAATCGCTCTGGATTACCCTCCAACAGCCGACAAGGTCGATGAATGGAGGGCCACCATTCGTAGTCTCATCGGCTTTGCTAACGGCGGCGCTCCCGCGGCAGCCGAAAGTGCATTGCCGCTGGCGCAGACTGCCAAACACGAGCCGGTGGCGACGAAACCGATGGGGGTGCAACCACCATGCACTCTCCGCCCCGAAGGCCAAGATCGCCGACTCGCCGGATCCACCTCGACAGCGACTCCACCGCATCATCGGATCCACGAGCTCGTCGCGATCAGCACCAAGTTCTTCACGAACGACAGCAAGAAGACGCTCGAACTCGCATCGAGCGCCGAAGAGAAGCGCGGCGTCAATCCGACCAGCGCGCTGGGCCCTCTGTCGACATGCATGCGCCAGGGGAACCAGGCGACTTGCCGTACGCGGTAGGTTGCCCTGCGTTCACTCATGAGCTGCGGCAAGTCCAGTGGCCCAAAGAAGAAGAATTTCTGCCGACGTGCAGAGAAGTACGACGGCGAGACGCATCCGTCGGAGTTCCTCGGCATCTACACCATCGCGGTGCAAGCTGCCGGGGCGAGACGACAAGATCTGGCCAACTACTTCACCGGTGCTCAAGCCCAATGTCGATCCTGGCTCATGCACTTGCCGGACAACTCCATATCCTCTTGGGCAGATCTATGCCATCAGTTTGTCGGCGCCTTTACTGGCGCCACAAGCCCCATGGCCAAGAAAGCGACCTTCATCTCGCCGCCCGAAGGAAGGAGAGCCCCGCGCAAGTACATTCAGAGATTCAGCCACGTACAAAGACAACATCCCAGATGTCCACCGCCATGGTAATCAGCGCGTTCCATCGAACGTCGCGAAACCGCAGGATGCGGAGGAGATGGCGATGTGCAAGATCGTAGACGTCGATGAGCTATATGCCTGGCCAACAAGTGTGCACGTCTTGAGGAAGGGAGGAGACTCCTCGGAGAGAATATCAAGCAGGGAGGATCTGATAGTGAGGAGACCGCCCCGGCAAAGAAAAACCGGCGGCGGAACAACAGGAAGAAGAAAGGCAAAGATGTGTTAGTTGTTGAGCAGTCCGACAACGGAGGTGGCGCCAAGAAAGCCAAAGCTGGTAGCTCCGGCAAGGAGGTTGCCGCTGGCACCAACTGCCAAGCTGTGGCGGTCGCCGACAAGCGGTGACGGCTCCAACAAACAAGATCTTGCAAGATCCACCGCACCAAGGGCCATGACCTCCGTGAGCTGCAAAAGGTCGAGCAGCTTGTCGAGCAGCAGAAGGCTGAATCTGAATGACGCGACAAGGAGAAGGCCTGTGAAGGTGCTTTGGAGGAGCTAGCAAGAAACGTCCGGCCGAGGAGGACGCCATGGCAAGGCCAAGCAGCGGCAAGGAGACAGACCTCCCAGCTGCCGCGACAAGGATGAAGACGACGACGGCGATGATGAAGACATGGATGATGACGAGACCGATGAGCAGGAGTTCCAGAAAGCCACAGAGGTCCTGTGGCGTTGACGGCGGTGCTTCTCTGCATACTTCACACCGCCCGGCTCGAATAAAGGATGCGGGAAGTCAATGCGGCGTAACCATCCGTCGAGTCACACAAGCCTCTCGAAATGGTCCAAAGACGCCTATCATCTTTGATATTGAGGACCACCACGATCGTGTAGCTGCGCGGTCGGGTGCTTGCCGATGTTGGTTTCACCAACTATCCGCAACCTCAAGGTCACTAAGATGCTAGTTGACGGCGGGGCCGGCTTGAACCTGATCTCCTCCGCGGTGCTCCAGAAACTCCAGATCCCTGATGGCGAGCTTGAAGAGACCGGCACATTCCAAGGAATCAATCCGGGAAGGAGCAAGCCGAAGGGAAAGATCACGTTGCCGGTGACATTTGGCAGCGAGTTGAACTTCAGGACTGAGAGGGTCACTTTTGACGTTCTTGACTTTCCATTGCCTTACAATGGGATACTTGGCCGCCCAAAGACTCGCCAAATTCATGGCAACCTCTCACTATGCATACAACATGCTTTGAAGATGCCAGGCCCGATAAGTGTCATCTCTGCCCCTCGGCGACAGGAAGGATGCTCTTATCTGCGCCGACAAGATCTACCGGGAAGCAGCGCAGCAGATTGCAAGCCACTTGCCGGCTGAAGCTCCGGGGCAAAGAAGAAGATCAAGTCCGGCAAGAGCTACGATGCCCACTCCGGCAAGCGCACCTCTTGAGTGCTGCGCTACCGTCGAGGACGCACCATCGAGCTCCACCGGCAAGTGTAAGAAGACGATGGCAGCTCCACCAGAGACCAAGAAGGTGTCCGCCAAGGAGGACGGCAATGGTGGTACCTTCACCATCAGTGCCACTCTCGACCCTAAATAGGAAAGCGCGCTTGTTGCTTTCCTGCGGCGAACGTCGGCGTGTTGCGTGGCAACCGTCCCGACATCCCCGTGTTCCTGTGAAAGTAATTGAGCACCATCTTGCCGTTTGTCCTCATGCGCGCGCCCGTCAGCGTAAAGTCGAAGGTGCAAAGGAGCGCCAAGAATTCATCGCAGAAGAAATCAAGAAATTGGAAGCAGCAGGCCTTGTCGAGGAGTGATCCATCCTACGTGGTTGGCCAATCCTGTAGTTGTACGCAAGGCTAACGGGAAATGGAGGCTTTGTATCGACTTTACCGATGTCAATAAAGCTTGTCCCAAAGACCCATTTCCCTTGCCGCGCATCGACCAGATTGTTGACTCCACGGCCGGATGTGACTTTCTTTCATTTCAGGATGCATACTCAGGATATCATCAGATCTTCATGGCGTAAGAGGATGAGGAGAAGACCGCATTCATCACCCCATGTGGCACATATCGTTTGCACGGATGCCTTTCGGATTAAAGAATGCTGGTTCAACATTTGCAAGAGTAGTCCATGACGCTTTTGAGCCGCAAATCGCACGTAAATGTGGAAGCCTACATGGATGACATAGTGGTCAAAAGCAAGGACAAGGCGACTCGATTCAAGATTTAGACGAAACCTTTGCAAATCTGCGCAAGATCAACCTCAAGCTCAACCCCGAGAAGTGTGTGTTTGGAGTCCCTTCCGCAAGCTTCTCGGTTCTTCGTGGTCTCGTGGGGAATTGAAGCCAATCCCGACAAGATCAAGGCCATTGAGCAGATTGAAGCACCAAAGCGTCAAGGATGTACGAAGACTTGCCGGTTGCGTAGCTGCTCTCTCAGAGTTTATCTCTAGGTCTGTTGAGCGCCCGCCATTTTTCAAAATTTTGAAAAAGGCAGGTCCGATGAAATGGACTCGAAGCGGAGGCTGCGCTGCAGGACTTGAAGAGATACATCCTCCACTCAACACTTGTTGCACCTAAGCCACAAGAGAAGTTGCTGCTATATATAGCGGCAACCAATCAAGTGGTTAGTGTTGCGTTAGTAGCGGAGAGGGAGGCGGATGATGAGCTAGCAACCATGGCAGATGCATCCAGCGACGAGCAGGGGGCTTCACCGGCAAGCTCTGGTCCCGACAAGGATGGATCTACGCAGACGCATGAGAAGATGCAGAAAAGAATGGTGCAGTGCCCAGTTTACTTTGTCAGTTCCCTTCTGCAGGGGGCTAGGTCAAGGTACTCTTGTGTGCAGAAATTGCTTTTCGGCCTCCTCATGGCCTTGAGAAAGCTGCGCCATTACTTCCAGGCACATGAGATCACAGTCGTCACTCGTTTTCCGCTGAAGAGGATACTGCAAAATCCAGAGGCAACAGGCAGGATTGTCGAGTGGGCACTGGAACTATCAAGCTTTGGCCTCAAGTTTGAGAGCACTTCAACTATCCAAAGCGAGCATTGGCGGAGTTCATAGCAGAATGGACGCCAACACAAGATGAAGAAATTCCAGAAACGAGCATCACCGTCAAGGAAGCAAGCAAAGAGTGGCTGATGTACTTTGATGGTGCCTTCTCGCTGCAAGGCGCCGGGCCGGCGTGCTACTTGTCGCGCCCACCAGAGAGCACCTCAAGTACGTAGTCCAGATGCACTTTCCCAAGGAGCAAGCAACAAACAATACTGCAGAGTATGAAGGTTTGCTTGCCGGTCTCAGGATCGCAGTAGACCTTGAGATCAAGAAGCTCATTGTTAGGGGTGACTCACAGCTTGTCATCCGCCAAGTGGACAAGAGTTATCAGAGTCCGTTGATGGAAGCTTAT
Source organism: Aegilops bicornis (assembly GCA_021605145.1). Lineage (NCBI taxonomy): Eukaryota > Viridiplantae > Streptophyta > Magnoliopsida > Poales > Poaceae > Aegilops > Aegilops bicornis. The sequence continues at coordinate 299,853,734 of CM038672.1, read as the reverse complement.
GTCGATGAAGTGAGAAAGCTAGAAGAGCACTTTGACGGCCAACAAATGGAACATGTTCCAAGAGCTCAGAACGACATTGCCGATGGCCTGTCGAAGTGCGCTGCACTTAAGTTACCTGTGGAACCAGGGATTTTTGTGCTCAAGCTGACTCAACCGTCTGTAACGCCATCAACCGGATAGAGCAAGAAGAGGAAGTTGATCTCTGGTGACTATTTTCCGGCAGAGCTTCCAAGTCGCCGTCAAGAAGGTCCTCAAGATTAACACCAAGGGTCTTTGAGGAGCGATCTGCTCCGGCAAGCCCTAGGGTTTGTTCCGTTGAAGCGACGCGCTCTGAAAAGTTTTGCTCCGGCAAGCTTGCCGGGAACGCGTCAAGCTCCGGCTGAGCCGCAGGTTCTCGCCAGGAAGCAGATGTTCCCGCAGCAGCAGATGTGCCTTTAGTCCTTGTTGTCGAGCCGCAAGCTCCAAGATGGGCACAGAGATTGTCCGTTTCCTTGACGGGAGAACTTCCCGAAGAGCAAGAAGAAGCGGAAAGAGTAACCCGGCAGTCAAGTATGTACCAGGTTTGTCGACAACACACTTTATGCATGTAAGAAGACTCAACGGTGTGAAATTGAAGTGTATTCACCGGAAGACGGACAAAAGCTGTTGGCAGAGATACATGGAGGCATATGTGGTCACCACATTGGCGCCAGAGCACTTGCCGCAAAGCGTTCAGCAAGGTTTCTTTGGCCGACAGCCCTCCGGGATGCAATCGCACAAGTAACCAAGTGTGAAGCGTGCCAGTTCCATTCCAAGCAGCTACACAAGCCAGCTCAAGCTCTCCAGACGATCCCTTTATCCTGGCCATTTTCGGTCTGGGGGCTCGACATCCTCGGCCCTTTGCCCCGAGCTGTCGGGGGCTTTGAGTACTTGTACGTTGCAATCGACAAGTTCACAAAGTGGCCGGAAGTGGAAGCAGTGAGGAAGGTGACAGCACAGTCAGCAGTCAAGTTCTTTAGGTCGATTGTTTGCCGTTTCGGAATCCCTAACAGGATCATCACCGACAATGGCACGCAATTCACGAGCCGCACCTTCATGCAGTACGTCCAAGATCTTGGCGCCAAGGTCTGCTTCGCTTCATTGCTCATCCGAGAAGTAACGGTCTGCCGGAGAGGGCAATGCTGAAGTGCTGCGCGGGCTCAAGACCAGAACTTTTTACAAAGGCTGCACAAGTGCGGAAAGAAGCTGGATTGAGGAGCTGCCGGTGGTTCTTTGGTCGATCAGACGACGCCAAATCGAGCCACCGCCGGACACCTTTCGCTCTAGTCTATGGAGCAGAGGCAGTTCTCCCCACGGAACTCGTAGATACGGATCACCTCGAGTGCTCGCTTATGATGAGCTTGAGCAAGAGCAGCTATGCGACAAGATGACGCGCTGCTCTGTGTGCTCATACCGACAAGTTCCCTAAAAGCGTAGGGCAAAAACATACAAAGGAAGGAACCAAGTAAAGGAAATAACATAGCAATTGCTACCCGAAATAGAGTTATATTACAAGATAGCTTGTCGCAGCTCTAATAGATTTGTTCTCATAACATGACCAGCAGCGGCAAGAAAAAGAGAAAGCGGGCGGCCTAATCTACGCGATCGCCCTCAACCCTCTTGATCCCGCTCACCCTGTCCACGATGGGTGCGACAAGGGTCTTGAGCGCTTCCACATCAAAGATCCGGTGGCAAGGACTTGAGGACATTGGTGAGGTTGAGGCCTGGGTTGCGGAAGGCCACCTTCATCACACCTTTTGAAGAGCTCCCGCAGATCTGGGCGCGACTCCTCGGCCAGCTGCTTTGGGATTTCTTCCCGAGTCGTTGGAGGGCCGCCACCACGCCCTTGAAGAACAAGCTGAGCTTGGCGCTGGGTTGGAGGTGCTCATCGGAGGAATATCCAAGATCCTCCATCCCCAGTGCCAGACTCCCTTCGATGGCTGCAGCAACATCCACGAGACCCTCGGTCCAAAGGTGCTCCACATTCTCCCTAAAGGTATTCTCAGGCGGCAAGAAGACTCGCCAAAGAAGTGCCTCGTCGGCCTTGATCTTCTCCTTCAAGGCCACCTCCTGCTCCCCGGCGCCCGGCCCAAATACCGAGTCAAGGTGGTCAGCTTCAACTCAAGATCTGCGTTGGAGTCCTTGGCGGCGCCGAGCTCCTTGCTCCTCTCGGCGAGATGGCCCTACAGCTCGCCAAGAGTGTAGGCGTCCTTCTCGGCCATGCTTGAGTGTAGCAAGCTCCTCGCCGCTCTCCTTGAGATTGGCCTCCAGCTGCATCACGCCTGTCTCCTGTGTCCTTCTTGGCGGCCTCGGCAGCTGCCAGCGGCATCCTTTGCTTCCTTGAGAGCCCCGCCAAATGTTTGCTCGCGCGTGGCTAGATCCTCCTCATGGCTGTCAAGATTAACCTTCCTCTGCGCCAACTCGCCTTCCTGCGCAGATAGCTTCTCGGCGGCAAGCCGCTGTTGCTCCTCAGCTTCGGCCTTCTCGAGGAGGAAGGCTTTGCGCTCCTCGGCGAGTCGCTCCCGCTCCTCCGCAAAGGACCGGAGAGCTTCCTGGTTGAAGCCCCGGAGCTCCTCCAGCGCTTCGATGTCTGCTCCCGCCTTGGCGACAAGCGCTTCCGGGATTCCAACTTGGCTTGTCGGGCGCGGTAGAGCGACAGCAGCTTCGCAGCAGCTGCTCCTCCTCGAGACTTCGCCGCCGCTGTTTGGTGCGTCGACCAGCGTCGATCCAATGAGGCGAGTAGCTCTTCATCAAAAGTTTCTCCTTCGGCCGGCGCCCTGGAGCTCGACGCCCATGGGAGCTTGATGAAGACGCTATCGCCGGCCTTCAAATAGGCGCCGGGCTGGGGCTTTTCGGAGCCCGACGCTGCCGCAGCGACGGAGGGACCGACGGTCGGCGTAGCGCCTGGCGCTCCTGCGGCCTCAGGGCCGTCAGTGCGATCGCCGGACCCCTCGCCCGGCCTGCGGCGGCGGCAGCTTTGGCGGCCTCTTCGGGCGGGCTCGTCGGCGCCAGTTTCTTCTCCGATGGCAGCGGCGTCGTCAAGATGCTGCAAGGCGTCCTCTTCGGTGACCTCGGTCTCCATTGGCTCTGTGGCTGATGGATCCGACGACCGGAAAATGAAGAAAAGTCAAGAAAATATTCAAAAGAAAATCAGAAGAAGAAGAACACAAGGAAAGTTTTCAAGCAAGAGGATTACCTGTGCTAGGGTCTGCAGTCATGGTCTCCGCCACCGGGGATCGCTGGTGCTGTCCCCTTGTCAAGAGCTGTCCTTGCCGGAGAACTGCCTTGCGGAGAAGTCTCCCTTGCCGGAGAACGCTCCCTTGCCGGGAATCCTCCCTTGGCGGTGTAGTCGAAGCAGAAGGCATGTCGAGCGGCTTGTGGCACTCCTGGTAAGGCTGCTCTGCTCCTACACAAATCATGATCGATGATATTAGCAAAGAAAGGGCACCCATGCACGCCTAACAGCAGGAAGTAAACCATATACTTACGCTGGGGCTGCGCTGGGGCTGCTTTGAGGAAGAGTTGCCGCGTCCGGCAAGGTGGTCTCGACGCGCCTCCGCTGTCATGGTGGGTTCGTCCTCGATGACAATCACGGGGCCTTGGCTCTCTTCGACGCCTCTCTGGGCGGCGTCCGAAAAGGAATGGGTTCAGAGTGAAGCAAATCAGATACAAGACAAAGCAACAAGTCAAGAACTACAAATGCTGCAAAGAATCTTACTCTTCTTCTTCCTCGTCGGAGCCGAGGCGGAGAGATCAAATTCAGCCCGCCTCCGGTCTGACGAGGCGGAGGGGTAGGTTCCCTTGTCCGCTTGGCAGGAGCAGTAGCGGTAGTCCGGGAGGGTCCCGCTCCAGTTGCCGCAGCGGCGTGAGGTGCTCCCGCGGCAACAGTGCTTGCCGCGGTAGAGCGCGTCGCGCGGCGCGGCGGCTGTTGACCCGTCTGCGGCTGTTGACTCAGCTTCAGGCCCGACAAGCTCTCCCACGCCGGCAAACTCCCCTCGCTCGACAAGGCTTGCCGCCTCTGCTGCCTCTGCCTCCTCCACGGTGAATCCGAACTTCGCCCAGCGGCCCTGCTGCCGCCTCTTCCGGCTGGTGGCGTCTGGCGCATCTCATCATCGGTGGTGTCGCTGGTGAGGCTCTTCTGCTCATCGTATGGACCGGCACTTCTACCAGAGCTGTCAAAGAACAGTCAGACGACGTCATCTGCAGCTCTTGCCAGTTGGAACGATTCCATGTGATTCGCACAACGGCATCATTGCACTGATGCGGTCGAGCGAGGAATTGTTGCACAGCGGGACGACATTCTTCGGCAACCTGAACGCTCCGGGATGCTCAGGATCGTGCTTGAACAACTCCAAGAGCATCGTGTCCGGCCTGTGACAGTGAAATTGAAGTTGAGGCCCGGCGCAGCCTCATGATATCCGCCCGCGTTCCGGAACTCCCAGCGGGTCTCGTCCTCTCTGCAGGGGGGGCGATGTAGCGACGAAGGAAATCTGCGCCAATGGTGCCTACATGGAGTCCGCAAGCCTCGGCGTAGGGATCCGGATGACGGCAATCTTCAGCCTAAGCGTCTTCCGGGGCCGACTGCTCCAATCGTTGCCAAGACCATCGAGGTTTGGTATTTGGCGGTAAACGGCTGCGGGTTCTCCTCGACAATCCAAAGCACCACCTGCTTCTCCACTCATCCCATTTGTTGCGGAGCTATCCCTCCAGATAAGCTTCCTTCTTGCCGGTCCTCGAGATCCAGGCGACCCCTCCGGAAAGGGGCTCCCCTCTCTCAACTCGGGGCATAAAGAAGTGGCGGAAAAGGGCTACGTTTGGATGGACTCCGACAAAGTTTTTGCAGAGATGTGCGAAAACTGCCATGGTCAGAACAGCATTGGGGGTGAAGTCAAGGAGGCGGAACCCGTAGGTGTTCATGATATCGCAGAAAAATTCAGAGAAAGGCGGGCAGAGCCCGCAGTAGAAGAACAGCGCGAAGAAAGGGTACCCATTCGGAGCCAGTTCCGAAGCAGCAGCTGGGAGTACCTTCGTGCGTGGATGCGCTCGCGTCTCCGTCGACCAGAAGAGGTAGTAGTACTCCCTCAGCTCCCTCGCGGCGAGCTGGGGGGGAAAGATTGCCCGCTCCTTTCGCAGCCGCAAGAAGTTGCGCGCCGGCCGACTTCACGGCCTTCCCTTGTCGGCTTTCAGAGCCATGGCGGATGTGGTGAGGGAGATCGACGGCGTTGGTGATGCTGGTGGCGATGGAAGTGAGCGCTGCTCTCCTCACCTTTGGGAAGAAGGGGAGGCAGCGGGGTTTTTCAAGATTGGACAAAGAATCGGCGAGATGGGCGAACTGCCCCTGTTTCCCCTGCTTATAAAGAGGGAGGGGCGGACGTTCCGTCTTTCCGAATAAAGAAACCACCCACGATCTCTCACACGACGCCGCATTCGACGCGTGCCGTTCGTGGAGGGCGTGGTGGGTCCGGGGTGAGTTACGGCGTAACCCAGGCCGCGCGTGCCCGTGCCCTGTTTTGGGCCTGGCCCAACAGCGCTCGGCACCGCGTGTGGCCCAGGCCCGGGGGCTCCTGTCGGTGTACTAGAGTAGGGGTACCCTAGTATCCCGAACTTGTGCACGGGCAGTTGCAGCCCTCCGCGGCAAGGCTTACCGGGTGACCGCCAAGGTCCTCCGTGGTTCCTTTGGAGCCATTCAAGAACAAAGTATTCAAACCTAGGAGACAAGGCCCCGGCAAGAGCTTGCCGGGAAGGCCACCCAAGGCACCTAGGAGACAAGGCCCCGGCAAGAGGAGCTTGCCGGGAAGGCCCGGTGAGCGACAAGCTTCCGGACGCGACAAGACAACAATCATGACAAGGCGCTTGCCGCGGCATCACCACCAGTACTGCGCTCCAGCACATCCACTAACGTGTCGCCACAGGACCTTTCCGGTAGCCCAGCGTGGCAAGAGGCCGTGGCCCGGAGCGTGTGGCAAGCGGCGCCGACAAGATTGCCATCGTGGCGAAGCGGTGGCGCCCGACGGTCCCTTTACGCACTATTAGGGCGACGTGAGCGGGCATTTAATGCCTTTGTCCCCTGCCGTCAGGGTTAGGTATGATACACTGTACAAGTAGCTGTACCAACCACTCCTTTTCAATTTTTTCCCTTGTCTACGTTGCCACATGTCGGAGACCCCTTTAGAATATAAAAGGAGGCCCATGCGCAACGTAGGGAGGGGCTTAGGAGGTTCGAGAGGTTCGAAGCCAGAGAACTCTCACGCTCGGTCTCGTCAGCAGCTTGTGTGTACTGTAACACTCAGCGCTCCTGAGCAAGAACTCAATACACCCAGACATGCAACAGTAGGAGTGTTATCTCTCCGGAGAGCTCCGAAACTGGGTAAACTGCTCGTGTGTTTCGCCTCGATCTGCTCTTTGTGCGACCTCCGCCCCCCCCCCCCCCCCGCCGAACCGAAAGGGGCTCGGTCCGCCGGTCCCATAGGTGTTCGTGGGCCAGATCAGCCTCCCCGACACTAGGGTTTATCATCCCCATTTCAACTTTAGTTGAAAATTTAACATGATGCATGGATGCTTTGATGCAACTAATGGCAAGCAAATTCTAGGGCTGTGACAACTCACCCCTACTAAACAAGAATCTCGTCCCGAGATTCAAGACGTGATGTAAGAAGACAGAGGGGACACAAAGGTAGCATGATCTTCATGATCCAACTGCCCTCATCGAAGATGTTGATTCGTCCTAACATAATGATTTTAGCGTCTTTGCCTTCGAGATCTTTGTCGAACATGATGACGACAGAGAGAAACTCTATAGAAATCGATCTCCTTAAAGATCAAGCAACTCACGATCAACTCACGGAATAAGACGTTGAATATCTCTTGAGCTGAGAGACAAAACACACCTTAAAAAGGACGGACGAATCAATTGACGAGGGTGACAAGGTAGCGAGGAAAAATTGCCATGATCCATAACGGGGCACCTCAGGGAAGGTGACTCGTAGAATTATTCCCTTAAGTGGTAAAAAGAATTACTTTTGATACAGAGATCATTGATACTCTCTATACCAGCCTAAAGCAATTCCCAAACAATCGTTTGAGGGAGTTCGGAAGAATGGCATACTCAAACTAGGATGGATGATGTGGACTACCTTGTTGAAGACAACGCAAAGGATGATTTTTGCTTATCAGCGGAAATAGAAGGAAGCCATGGTAGGACCACTTTTGAAGATGATCTTGAACAACAACTGCTGAGAAGGGCAGCCCACTTTTGAAGGTGACATAGCTAGGAGGGGCCACACTAGCAGACTCCATTTCATACGTGATGTCGTGAAGCCAGTCATCAGCATTAAGGGGCTGAGTTGAGCTGCGGTAGATAGTCGGGTTGAGGCGCAAGAAGTCCTACAGAGTTACTGGGGCTGGCTGCTGATTCATATCCGAACGAGGAAACTGAGCCATCATTCCTTCCATGAATTGGCGGTTCAGCTCAAACTGTTGCATCATTCCCGCAAAGAATTCGGGCAGTGGTGGATCATTGGCACCACCGCCATGACCATCAGGTCTAACCATCCTGCTAACATGTAACAGGGGTAGTTCAGCATTGAGCATTTGTAAAGACAAAGAATCATTCATGATGAAACATGCATAGTGAAAGAGGTACGATGGATACCACATAGTAGTCAACACGTCAGTTTGTGTACTATTCAGAATACTATTCTAAGGAATAACTATGGCTTATCCAACTTTGGGGTGAATGTGGTCACGGGATCCTAATGTTAGAGTTAGTAAATTTGTTTAACCCGAATGGAAGAGAGATCAGAGTTCCAGAGTATAGACGAGGAGTAAAAGATCCTAATACCACCCAATGGCGACATGGGCCCATAACCCCCACAACCATGTTCTAAAAGTTTTGTAATGACTAGACTCAACTTTGGCCAAGGAGTTGGAAAGTGGGCTACCTATAGGCAGTCGGCTTTGATACTAACTTGTGACGCCCCCAATTCAATCGTACACTAATCCTACATGCAAATGTGTAGGATCAAGATCAAGGACTCACGGGAAGATATCAAAACACAACTCTAGACACAAATTAAAACAATACAAGCTTTCTATTACAAGCCCGGTGACCCTCGAGGGCTCGAATACATAAGACTCAGTGGAAGCAACAATATCTGAGTACAGACATAAGTTGAACAAGTTTGCCTTAAGAAAGCTAGCACAAAAGCAACATCGATCGAAAAGGCAAGGCCTCCTGCCTGGGAGCCTCCTAACTACTCTTGGTCGTCGGCGGCCTCCACATAGTAGTAAGCACCCTCGTGGTAGTAGTAGCCATTGTCTAGCTCCTGGGCTCCACCATATGGTTGCGACGTCCGAGAAGAAAATAGAAGGGGAAAAGAGGAAGCAAAGCAACCGTGAGTACTCATGCAAAGTACTCGCAAGCAAGAACCTACACTACATATGCATCGGTTTCAATGAAATGGGTACTATATGTGGACTGAACTGCAGAATGCCAGAAGAGAAGCGGAAAGGCCTAGCCTATCAAAGACTAGCATCTTCAAGCAGCTCCAAGCATCTTGCAGCATTCAGAAGAATATAGAATAACAGTTTATATTTAGCAAACATGTTGTAACATTAGCACCCAGAGATCCTTCCTCGACTCCCAGCGAGAAAGAAATCCCGGAGCCATGACATCCATCTCATGCCTCAGCATCCAGTATCCAATTCTAGTTGTATCGATCGGGATACAACTTCGAGCGTCCGTTACCGTGGAGATGGCTATTCGACTAGATAAAATATTTCCCAGCAGGGGTGCACCAACTTACCCAACACGTTCGATCAACTCCGGCCGGACACACCATCAGGTCATGACCGGTCTCGACCGATTAACACACCATAGTCCTACCTAGGCTCAACAGAGAGGCCAACACGCCGGTCTACATCCTAAATGTGAAGGGGTCATGGGCCATCGCCTTTTGCAATCCTGCACGTTGTGTTTGGGGCCGGTGAGCAGACTTAGCCCCCATATGAAGGAAATATGCCCTAGAGGCAATAATAAAGTTATTATTTATTACCTCATATCATGATAAATGTTTATTATTCATGCTAGAATTGTATTACTTGTAAACATAATACATGTGTGAATACATAGACAAACATAGTGTCACTAGTATGCCTCTACTTGACTAGATTGTAAATCAAAGATGGTTAAGTTTCCTAACCTTAGACATGAGTTGTCATTTGATTAACGGGATCACATCATTAGGAGAATGATGTGATTGACTTGACCCATTCCGTTAGCTTAGCACTTGATCGTTTAGTATGTTGCTATTGCTTTCTTCATGACTTATACATGTTCCTATGACTATGAGATTATGTAACTCCCGCTTAACGGAGGAACACTTTGTGTGCTACCAAACGACACAACATAACTGGGTGATTATAAAGGTGCTCTACAGGTGTCTCCGACGGTACTTGTTGAGTTGACATATTTCGAGATTAGGATTTGTCACTCCGATTGTCGGAGAGGTATCTCTGGGCCCTCTCGGTAATGCACATCATTATAAGCCTTGCAAGCAATGTAGCTAATGAGTTAGTTACGAGGTGATGCATTACGTAAGGAGTAAAGAGACTTGCCGATACCGAGATTGAACTAGGTATTGTATACTGACGATCGAATCTCGGGCAAGTAACATACCGATGACAAAGGGAACAACGTATGTTGTTATGCGGTTTGACCGATAAAGATCTTCGTAGAATATGTAGGAGCCAATATGAGCATCCAGGTTCCGCTATTGGTTATTGACCGGAAATGTGTCTCGGTCATGTCTACATAGTTCTCGAACCCGTAGGGTCCGCATGCTTAAGGTTTCGTTGACAGATTTATTATGAGTTTATAAGTTTTGATGTACCAAAGGTTGTTCGGAGTCCCGGATGTGATCACGGACTTGATGAGGAGTCTCGAAATGGTCGAGACATAAAGATCGATATATTGGACGACTATATTTGGACACTGGAAAGGTTCCGGGTGAGATTGGGACAATACCGGAGCTCCGGGAGGTTATCGGAACCCTCGCCAGGAGTATATATACGACAAGTGGCCGGAGTGTCAGGCCCAGGTGTACCGGTTTCCGGTTTCCGAGCGACATGCAATAGTTAGTTTAGGTTCACGCTAATGCGAGAGAGGGATACGAACTCATGTACTCAAAGTGATAGCTCTTCTCGCGTATATCATTGTTTAGATGGATGACGATGTATTTTCAAGTAATCGAGACTTGTATCGCTATTTTCGAGATGATGACGAGAGACCACTTTGTGTTGGATGATGATTATGATGATGACATGATTTGATGGAACTAATTGTATGTATATGCTATGATTACATTTGTATGTGTATGATATGCTAAAGATTATTGTATAAAGCCTATTCAAATAGAAAACAAATACAAAAACAAATATGCAGGGAAAAAACTAATAAAACTAGTAGTAGCGAGGGAATTTAGCAAGATGGCGTCGCCTTACCGATGGCGCTTCCCAAGAAACAGCTAGCTGCAGATAATATCAGCAGTGCCCTTTTCTAAAGAGCGCTACATCTATTCATGTATAGCAGTAGCGAGGGACAACAGGCGCTACTGCTATACGTTAGCTGTAGCGCTTTATTAGTAGCGCCGGTCCCCGCGCTACTGAGAGGCCCAAAACCCGCGCTGCTGCTAGCCTTTTCCCTAGTAGTGATAGGATAGGTTTGCAAGATAATAAAGAACATGTAAATAAAATCTAGGGGTTGTTTAGATAAAGAAACAACTAAGTTAGTTTAGTAAAGAGCTTTTTGTCATAAGAAAGTTATTTGTCCCTAGGCAATCAATAACTAGACCGGTAATCACTATTGCAATTTTGTATGAGGGAGAGGCATAAGCTAACATACTTTCTCTACTTGGATCATATGCACTTATGATTGGAACTCTAGCAAGCATCCGCCACTACTAAAGATCATTAAGGTAAAACCCAACCATAGCATTAAAGTATATATCAAGTCCTCTTTACTCCCATACGCAAACAACCTACTTACTCGGGTCTGTGTTTCTATCACTCACGCCACCCACCGTAAGCAAAGCATGAACATATTGCAAACCCTATGGCGGGGATCCCTCACACTTGCGCGACATGGAGAGCACCATAGGACAACACCAATAATAAAACATACAACTCAAACCAATCACAATCATCAATTAACCCATAGGAAAAATGGATCTACTCAAACATCATAGGATAATAATATGTAGCGTTGAGCACCATGTTTAAGTAGAGATTACAACGGGGAGAGGAGGCGTTACACTGCTGCATAGAGAGGGAGAGAGTTGGTGATGATGACGGCAAAGTTGTTGGTGTAGATCACCGTCACGATGATGGACCCGACGGTGTTCCGGCGCCACCAGGAGAGAGGGGGAGAGAGCCCCCTCCTTCTTATTCCTTGGCCTCCCCCTATATGGGAGGATGGTTTACCCTCTGGTCCATGGCCTCCATGGCGGCGGAGGGGCAGGAGCCCCTTCGAGATTGGATCTCTCTTTGTTTCATTCTGTTTCTATGCTCCCTGTTTCTGGCCTTTCACCGTTTCTAAATTCCTGGAGATCTGTCACTCCGATTGGGCTGAAATCTTAACTCGATTTTTATCCGGATATTAGCTGTCTTGCGGCCGAAGAAGGGCACCAACCGCCTTACGGGGTGGTTACAATCCTCCTGGCCGCACCCTAGGGGGGGCCTCCAAGGCTTGTGGGCCGCTCAGGCATTGTCTCGCCTTGATTCCAATTCCCAAAAATCACATATATTCCCAAAAAAATCTCCGTAAGTTTTTATCGCGTTTGGACTTCGTTTGGTATGGTTATTCTATGAAACAAAAAACATGCAACAAACAGGAACTAGCACTGGGCACTGGATACAGATGTTAGTCCCAAAAATAATATAAGAAGTTGCCAAAAGTATATGAAAGTTGTAGAATATTGGCATGCAACAACAAAAAATTATAGATACAACGGGGACGTATCAGCATCCCCAAGCTTATTTCATGCTGTTCCTCGTGTAGGTAAATGATAAATAAGATAATTTTTATTTGGAATGCTACCTAGCATAATCTTGATTATATAATCTAATCATGGCATGAATATTAATACACGAGTGATTCAAATCAATAGTCTATAATTTGACATTAAGACAATAATACTTCAAGCATGTTAATAAAGCAATCATGTCCACTCAAAATAACATCGTCAAAGAAAGTTAACCCTACAAAATCATATAGTCTGGTTATGCTCCATCTTCATCACACAAAGTATTTTATCATGCACAACCCCGATGACAAGCCAATCAATTGTTTCATACTTTTAATGTTCTCAAGCTTTTTCAACTTTCACGCCATACATGAGCGTGAGCCATGGATATAGCACTATAGGTGGAATAGAATATGACGGTGGAGGTCGCATGGAGAAGACAAAAGGGAAGAAAGTCTCACATCGACACGACTAATCAACAGGCTATGGAGATGCCCATCAATTGATGTCAATATGAGGAGTAGGGATTGCCATGCAACGGTTGCACTAAGAGCTATAAGTGTATGAAAGCTCAAAATGAAAACTAAGTGGGTGTGCATCCAACTTGCTTGCTCATGAAGACCTCGGGCATTTGAAGAAGCACATCATTGGAATATACAAGCCAAGTTCTGTAATGAAAATTCCCACTAGTATATGAAAGTGATAACTCAAGAGACTCTCTATATGAAGAAGGTGCTACAATGAAGCACAAGTGTGGTAAAAGGATAGTAGCATTGCCCCTCTCTCTTTTTCTCTAAATTTTTTTCTCTCTTTTTATATTTTTTTGGGCTCTCCCTTTTTTTGGCCCCTTATTTTATTTTTATTTTATTTTTTGTCTGGAGTCTCATCCCGACTTGTGCGGGAATCATAGTCTTCATCATCCTTTCCTCACTGGGACAATGCTCTAATAATGATGATCATCACACTTTTATTTACTTACTACAACTCGATATCTTGAACAATATGACTCTATATGAATGCCTCTGGCAGTGTACCAGGATGTGCAATGATCTAGCATAGCAAAGATATCAAAAAACAGACAAGACATGCAAATATCATGCTAGCTATCTTACGATCATGCAAAGCAATATGAGAATAAATTCTCAAGTCATGTATATGATGATGATGGAAGTTGCATGGCAATATATCTCGGAATGGCTATGGAAATGCCATAATAGGTAGGTATGGTGGCTGTTTTGAGGAAGATATAATGAGGCTTATGTGCGATAGAGCGTATCATATCACGGGGTTTGGATGCACCGATGAAGTTTGCACCGACTCTCGAGGTGAGAAAGGGCACTGCATGGTACCAAAGAGGCTAGCAATGATGGAAGGGTGAGAGTGCGTATAATCCATGGACTCAACATTAGTCATAAAGAACTCACATACTTATGACGAAATTTTATTAGCCCTCAAAATAAAATACTAATACGCATGCTCCTAGGGGGATAGATTGGTTGGAAAATACCATCGCTCGTCCCCGACTGCCACACATAAGGAAGACAATAAAAAATAAATCATACTCCGACTTCATCACATAACGGTTCACCATACGTGCATGCTTCAGGAATCACAAACCTTAACACAAGTATTTCTACCAATCCACAATTACTCACTAGCATGACTCTAATATCACCATCTTTATATCACAAAACTATTGCAAGGAATCAAACATATCATATTCAGTGATCTACAAGTTTTATGTAGGATTTTATGACTAACCATGTGAATGACCAATTCCTACTAACTCTCTAAATAGATATAAGTGAAGCATGAGAGTGTAATTCTTTCTACAAAATATATGCCCATGCTCTAACAAATATAAGTGAAGAAAAAGAGCATTCTACAAATGACGGTTTTCTATGTGTAGAGAAACAGGCAATCCAAACTTCAAATGATATAAGTGAAGCACATGAAGCATTCTATAAAGCCATACTCAAAAGATATAAGTGAAGTGCATGAAGCATTCTATAAGTAAACCAAGGACTATATCTTACTAGCATGGTGCATAAAATAAAAAGTGAAAATAAACACAAAAGACGCTCCAAGAATTTGCGCATGTCATGTGACGAATAAAAATATAGTTCCAAGTAAACTTACCGATGGTCGTTAGAAGAAAGAGGGGATGCCTTCCGGGGCATCCCCAAGCTTAGTTGCTTGGGAGTCCTTTAATATTACCTTGGGGTGCCTCGGGCATCCCCTAGCTTAGGCTCTTGCCACTCCTTTTTCATTCATCCATCGTGATCTCACCCAAAACTTGAAAACTTCAATCACACAAAACTTAGCAAAACCTTCGTGAGATCCGTTAGTATAATAAAGAAAATCACCACTTTAAGTATTGTTGAAATCTCCCTCATATTTTATTTTTGCATTATAACTATTGTACTCTAACTTCACCATGGCTTATATCACCGATACAATCCATAGATTTATCAAAACACGCAAAACAATGCATCAAAAAATAGAATTTGTCAAAAAAAGAACAGTGTGTAGTAATCTAAACATCTACCATACTTCTTAAAACCAAAAATTCTAAAGAATTAGGAACAAATAAACAATTTGCATATCAGTACCGTGTAAAAATTTCCGAATTTTTCCATGTTCCAAGAAAAAATGTAAATTCACGCACTACAGAAAAAGTTTCTGATTTTGCACTGCACAAACCAAGGTCGACCCTCACTTCTCCAATGCATAACCTTCCAATCTCTTATGTTTTTGAAAAAAAATAAGTTCCCCTCTATATTTTTTGTTTTAAAATTTTTAAAAGCACACAATGGAATAAAATGGCTCTCTAAAACTTCCTGGTTGTCTCCCTGGCAGCACTTTCTTCAAAGAAATTAAGCTAGGCATAAAGTGCTCAAGTAATTGATCCACCCGGATCCCAAGGTATATCAAAGCCAATTTTAATTAACAATGATTTGTAACTTATTAGTGAGCACAAAGTAACATATATCATGCAATGACGAAGGCTAACTCTCTTCCTATGCATCGGCATGTCATAAAAGAACAATCCGTGCACATCAAGTAAAGGAAAATACATAGCATAAGCAGTTTCTTGCAATTTTATCATATTGGAAACATAGAAAGGCGGAGATGTATTTCCTCTCTCATAATAATTGCAAGTAGGAGCATCAAGTAGATGCATATTATATTCATCAAAATCATCATGTGTAGTACCCATCAATATAGTCCTTAATAAGCGCAAACTTCTCCGATACAGTGTAGTTGGGAGAATTCAAAACGATAATAGGACTATCATGTGTGGGTGCAATAGAAACAATTTCATTCTTAACATAAGGAACTATAGCAAGTTCATCTCCATAAGCATAATTCAAATTGGCATCATGGCCACAAGCATAGCAAGCATCAATTTCATCAAAAAGGGATATTTCAAACGAATCCAAGGGATCATAGTAATTATCATAGCATTCATCCTTCGTTAAGCACGAAGGGAAATTAAACAATGTATGAGTTGAAGAGTTACTCTCATTAGAAGGTGGACACGGGTAGCTAATCCGCTCTTCCTCCTTTTGTTCTTCACTCTCCTAGTCATATTTTTCATCTAATGAGCTCACAATGACATCAATATCTTCTTCCATAGATTCCTGCAAAATATTATTCCCTTCTTGGAAAGTGGAGACTTTCTCAATAAACTCATTAATATCAGCATTATATTCATAGTTCTCATAGAAATATTTAAGTATAGCATAATTTTCAGGTCTGTAAACAACATCATCATAATTTTCACACTTTTCAAACAAAGATTCAATTTCATAAGCCCCTTAAAAGCCACAAATTGTTCTATTTGTTCCACATCATAGTAATCATATATACCATTAGCATAAGAGGCCAAGGTTTCATTATCATTAAATTTATAGGAAAAGGGAAGGTGTGGAGCCTTCAGCCTAGAGCAACAGGTATAATCAGATCTCAAGCATAAATTTCGAGCATACCAATGCAACATATGAATTTGATCCCATAAGAGTTTCCCTTTTTGAGTCAAGCGATCATCCCTACAGTATTCACATTGATCCAACATGTCTCCCATTATCAAGTTGAATGGGGTTTTCTCAGGATTATCAAAGTAGTGTTTAGTATTTTCCACATGACAGGCATCGATGGTTTTAGGAGGTTCCCCATCTCCATGATAGCAAGTACACCTAATGTTTTTGGTATTTTGTGTTCCATATCCATAACTAAAGATAGAGAACAATTTAGAACAGAAAATAAAATCTACTTAGTGATAAAGCAAACAAGCACACACGAGAATGTTCACCCCACGCTATTGCTCCTCGGCAACGGCACCAGAAAAACGTCTTGATAACCCACAAATATAGGGGATCAACTGTAGCATTTCTCGATAAGTAAGAGTGTTGAACCCAACAAGGAGCTAAAGGTAGAACAAATATTCCCTCAAGTTCTATCGACCACCAATACAACTCTAGGCATGCTTAACGTTCGCTTACCAAGAACAAGTATGAAACTAGAAGTACTTTGTAGGTGTGATAGGATAGGTTTGCAAGATAATAAAGAACACATAAATAAAATCTAGGGGCTGTTTAGATAAAGAAACAACTAAGTTACTTTTAGTAAAGAGCTTTTTGTCACAAGAAAGTTATTTGTCCCTAGGCAATCGATAACTAGACCGGTATTCATTATTTCCATTTTATATGAGAGAGGAACATAAGCTAAGATACTTTCTCTACTCGGATCATATGCACTTATGATTGGAACTCTAGCAGGCATCCGCAACTACTAAAGATCATAAGATAAAACCCAACCATAGCATTAAAGTATCAAGTCCTCTTTACTCCCATACGCAAACAACCTACTTACTCGGGTATGTGTTTCTATCACTCACGCCACCCTTCATAAGAAAATCATGAACATATTGCAAACCATACAGCGGGGATCCATCACGCTTGCGCGACATGGAGAGCACCATAGGAAAGCACCAATAATAAAACATACAACTCAAACCAATCACGATCATCAATTAAACCATAGGACATAATGGATCTACTCAAACATCATAGGATAGCCACACATTATCAGTGCAACAAACCCTGGGTCCGTTGCCCAGACTGTGCACAGGCCCACGAATAAGGTTACAGCACCAAGATCAGATCAAAGCAAGAGGGATTGGTTCTTTGAAGGACCAATGTGCAGCTCAAGAAGACCAAGACTAGCCAGAGAGACAAGATACCACTACGAGAAGAACCTCCCTTGACGAGCAGGCGAGCCTGGTGAGGTTAGGGTTACCCCGGAAGAGAGCCTCCAAGATCGCCCCGATAGGCCTACCGGGGCTCACGGAGGCAAACCACTCCACCACGCCACCCCACCACGACGCACATCGTCGATCTGTGCGGTGTCAAGCTCCTAGGTGACTAAGTGGCTACTCCCTGCCACATGGCAGCCACTTCCTACAGAAAATACCTCCAAGCGACACATGTCTAGAGACGTGTCAAGCAAGCAGGCGCGAAGCTGGCAAAACAGCCCGGCAGGGCCTGCCGGGCAAGCTATGATGTGACACTGAGCGACACATTTAATGCGCTCTGTCAGCCTGCAGAGTTAGGTATGATAGCACTGTTTGCTATCTAATCAGTATGTAAAAAGTGATTTGCCACTGTGGTGACCCCTTGATCTACCGTGTTGTGTTATGCTTCTCCGCTCTTTGTGCAACGTGCCCATCCCCCCGCCGAACCAAAAGGGGCTCATGGCCCTATAGGTGGTCGTAGTTTCCCATGACAACTTTGGTGAGCCAAGTAGCAGGATCACTTGCGTGAACCTAAGAGCGTAAGCAGCGCACCATCTTCATCGCCATTTTCATCATCGACGGCTCCATCAACTATGGCGCCCAAGAAGAAGTCCGGTGCCGCAGCTCACCCGTCCACCTCGAAGGCCCCGCCGCCCGCGACCGCTGACACTGCGGGGAATGCGGAGGCACATGAGGATGTGGGTGCTGTGGGAGACGTGGTCGGCTCAGGCGGTGTTGTCACCACCTCTCCCGCTGTCGAAGAAGGAGCAGCGGGCACCGGAGAAGGACAACACCAACAACATCCCAGCGACCACGCTCCGCGAGGTACGGGTAGAGAGATTATTCCTTCTGTCCCTGCCGGCCTGGCCGAGGGAAATAGCCACGACGGTGACATTCGTCTCGAGGCAAATCGCAATCCTATAGCCACCCCCGCTGTGGGCGCGGTCGCAGGACATGCACCGCCCTTGGAGCAAATTGGCCCAGCCGATGCTCTGAACAAAGTTATTGGCCCGCGTCTGCCATCATGTCGTCACCACGCCATCCCAGCGACCGGCTCCCGATGACGGGAGCCCGGCGCAGCCACCGCCGGCACCGTCAGGAGCCGGGCGATGTTGCGGTCTACATCATCATCACCAATGCCAAGCACCGCTTCGGAGGCCATGGCGCGGGCCCAGCTGCTGCTGAGGTTTCCGCCGGCAGCTGATCAGATGGATGAGTGGAGAGCCACCATTCAGAGTCTGATTGGCTTTGCCAAGGCTGGAGGCTCACAGCAAGCTAGCACGCCACGGCTTCCCCAGACAATGACAGCAGCCCACGTTGCTAGCCGTGCAGAAGGGGCCAACCCCATGGTGCAATCCCCACTAGGGTAACTAGCACGAGGGCCACTCAACCAAGAGCTTGATGACGTCTCGATGGCTTCGTCCGATCCTTGAGCACGTCAAGGCCGACGGCGAGCCTCAGAGGACATGCAGATGGGGGACGTGAACGTCACCATCAAGCGACGCCGTGAGGGCCACCACCAGTCCAATGGGCGTGATGGCCCCAACATCGATGAGCCTGCGCTCGGCAGAGGCGGGTACCTACCTTCCGCTCGCACGTTCAAGCCAGTGATTCTAGAGAAGTATGATGGGAAACTGAATCCGACAGAGTTCTTTAGCATCTACACCATCGCTATTCAGGCTGTCGGGGGAAGAGATGAGAACGTTTTTGCCAACTACTTCCCTTCGGCGCTCAAGCCAAACGTGAGGTCTTGGCTGGTGCATCTGCCCGAGAACTCCATCTCGACCTGGGCTGACTTGTGGCATGAGTTCGTTGGCGCCTTCAAGGGCGGCCACCAAGAACCAGGACAACCTAGCGACTTGCAGCTTCTCCCATAGAAGGAAGGAGAGACTATGCAAAATTACATGCACAGGTTCAGCTGAGTCCATAGGAATATTCCAGATATCCACCCGGCAACTGTGATGTGCGCAACCGTCCGATATGTTCCAAGATGAACGTTTGATTGCCCAAGACCGTGAAGGAACTTTACACCTTGGTAGACAAGTGTGCTCGGGTGGAGGAGGGGAGGAAACTCCCTGGAGAAGAGGATGGCGTCGGTGTTGACTCAGAAAATGATGGCGAGGCCACCAGTCGGAATAAGAAGAACAAGAAGCGCAAAAAGAAGCGCAAGGATAAAGTTGTACTAACCATTGAGGGATCGGGCACGCCTAGTATCGGCAAGAAGGCTAAGGCCGAAGCCCCCGGCAAGGAAGTTTCGACGTGCACAGACTCCGGGAGGCTGCGGCTGCCGAGAAGGCTGAAAAAGGCGATCGGCCGTATTGCAAGATTCATCGGACCAAGTTCCACGATCTCCATGAATGTCATCAGGTCGAGCAGCTCGTCAAGAAGCAGAGGGATGAATATGAGAAGCGTGATAAGGAAAAAGGTCAGAATGGCGTTGGCAGGAAGGGCTGAGGCGGTGAAGCAAAACGCCCTGGCAAGGCTCTTCGGAACCATGGAAAACCCGCCAGGGGCCGAGAGAAGGAAGACTGCAATAATCAAAGTGATGGAGGGTGAGGGACTCCTGGATTAGGGGGTGTCCGGATGGCCGGACAATAACCTTTCGCCGGACTCCTGGACTATGAAGATACAAGATTGAAGACTTCGTCCCGTGTCCGGATGGGACTTTCCTTGGCGTGGAAGGCAAGCTTGGCGATACGGATATGTAGATCTCCTCCCATTTGTAACCGACTCTGTGTAACCCTAGACCTCTCCGGTGTCTATACAAACCGGAGGGCTTTAGTCCATAGGACGAACAACAATGATACCATAGGCTAGCTTCTAGGGTTTAGCCTCTCTGATCTCGTGGTAGATCTACTCTTGTACTACCCATATCATCAATATTAATCAAGCAGGAGTAAGGTTTTACCTCCATCGAGAGGGCCCGAACCTGGGTAAAAACATTGTGTCCCCGCCTCCTGTTACCATCCGCCTAGACGCATAGTTCGGGACCCCCTACCCGAGATCCGCCGGTTTTGACACCGACATTGGTGCTTTCATTGAGAGTTCCTCTGTGTCGTCATCTTTAGGCTCGACGGCTCCTTCGATCATCAACAACGATGCGGTCCAGGGTGAGAGTTTTTTCCTCGGACAGATCTTCGTATTCGGCGGCTTTGCACTGCGGGCCAATTCGCTTGGCCATCTGGAGCAGATCGAAAGCTACGCCCCTGGCCATCAGGTCAGATTTGGAAGTTTAAACTACACGGCTGACGTCCGCGGAGACTTGATCTTCGATGGATCCGAGCCACAACCGTGCGAGCCGCACTGTTACGATGGGCATGATCTAGCTCTGCCGCCGAACAGTGCCTTGGAGGCCGCACCCATGCCCGCTCCGACCCTTAGCTCGAAGCCGACTGCGCCAACCGAGGGCGGGTGGCTGGACACCGCCTCGGGGGCTGCAATCTCTACGGCAATAGAACCGAACATCAGCCTTGTCCTCTGCGAAGCCCGTGACTCCAAAGTGCCGGACTCCTCTCCGGACTCCGAAACTTCCGCGCCCCTGCCAATCGAATCCGATTGGGCGCCGATCATGGAGTTCACCGCCGCGGACATCTTTCAGCACTCGCCCTTCGGCGACATTCTGAATTCATTAAAATCTCTCTCTTTATCAGGGGAGCCCTGGTCGGACTATGGTCAGCAAGATTGGGATGAGGACGACGAAGAAATTCAAAGCCCACCCACCACCCACTTCATAGCCACTGTCGATGATTTAACCGATATGCTCGACTTCGACTCCGAAGACATCGACGGTATGGACGACGATGTAGGAGACGAACAGGAACCAGCGCCTATAGGGCACTGGACAACCACCCCATCTCACGATGTATACGTGGTGGACACACCTAAAAGAAACGACGACGAGGAACAAAGGGACGCAACGATGGATCATTCCCTCGAAAAGCAGTCAAAGCGGCGGCGTAAGCGCTGCTCCAAACCCCACCTCGACAAAGACAACAGCCATACAGACCCAGCCATAGAGCAGGGCGCACCGGCGGACGACGAACATGCCATCGAGCAACCGCCCGAACAGGGCAACTTGGATAAACAACCCGTCCCCGGCGAAGATAACAGTCCGGACGACCTCACGCCGGACAAGCTACCGGAGCAGAAGAGCCTCCACAAAGGTTTCGCCGCCATCAAGGTAGCCTGAAAAAGCAGAAGCGGAAGCTCAAAACAGCGGAAGATGCACTCAGAATTAGATGGAGCAAAGTACTCAACACCGCAGAAAAATACGACGACAGTCACCGCACAAAGAGCTACCCGAAGCGAAAATTACTGCCGAAATTTGATGAGGAGGCCTTAGAGCCCCCGCAATCAAAAAATAAGGAAGCCACCCGGTCGGGTGAACAACCCCATGGCCAACATAGAGCGGCAAAGGGCGCCGCACACAAGCCGGCACGCGATCCGCACAAGGATTCGCATCAAAAAGATGGCCCAGCTAGATCTATCTACGGGCCAAGAAAGCAAGCTCTAGTAAGCAATGCAACGCATCAAGTATCCGAACATCACAGTACACCTAACTATAGGGTGCCGCACACCCCTATGTTTCACCGATGAGGTGCCGGATCATGAATTTCAGCGGATTCAAGCCCGTAAACATAGAGGCATACGACAGAGCAATGCACTTCGAGTATGGATTGAGGATTGCATCCTCCACATACAAATGGCTAGAGGAGATGATCTCCACGCCATAAAATACTTACCCCTCAAGCTCAAAGGGCCAGCCCGGCATTGGCTTAAAAGCCTTCCTAAAAACACCATTGGAAGTTGGGAAGAGCTCGAGGATTCTTTTCGGGCAAATTTTCAAGGGACCTATGTCCGACCTCCGGATGCAGACGATTTAAGTCATATAACTCAACAACCCGGAGAGTCAGCTCGAAACTCGAACAGATTTCTTACTAAAAGAACCAGATAGTCGATCGTCCGGACGCTGAAGCCTTAGCAGCTTTCAAACACGGCGTTCGAGATGAATGGCTCGCCAGACACCTCGGCCAAGAAAAGCCAAGAACAATGGCCGCATTAACAAGCCTCATGTACCGCTTTTGCGCAGGAGAGGATAGCTGGTTGGCAAGATGCAGTACCAGCAACCCAAGTACATCCGAAGTTAGGGATGGAAACGGGAAACCGCGACGCAGCAAGGACCAGCGCCGGACCAAGGGAAACAGCCCGAAGAGCATGGCAGTCAATGCCGGATTCAAAAGCTCTCGGCAGAATCAGAAAAAGCTGCCCCTCAAGGATAACAGGGACGAGCTATCTAACCTAAACAAAATCTTGGAAAAGATATGTCAAATCCACAATACTCCTGGGAAGCCTGCAAACCATACCCACAGAGATTGTTGGGTCTTCAAGCAATCCGACAAACTCAACGCCGAACACAAGGGGCTCGACACACCAAGCGAGGACGATGACGAACCCCACAAGCAAAGCACCGGAAAACAAAAGAATTTCCCACTAGAAGTCAAACAAGAAACTCACTTCACGTGACAAAAGGGAAAAACAGGGTGGCACCTATAGAGATACGCGCCATACGGCCTATCCCAGAGGAGTCCCGCCACTGGTTGTTAAAACCAATCACCTTCGACCATCAGGATTACTCTAGAAGTATCCAGGACGCAGGCCGGACTGCCTTGATATTAGATCCGATAATTGACGGACTCCAATTTACACAAGTCCTAATGGACGGCGGCAATGATCTAAACCTGCTATATCAGGACACAATCCACAAAATGGGGATAGATCCAACAAAAATTCGCCATAGCAACACTTCCTTTCAAGGGGAACGCCAGGCCCAGATGCCCATTGTACGAGCTCTCTCCTGCTAGAAGTTATGTTCGGCTCACCCTACAACTTCCGCCGTGAAAAGCTAACCTTCCACATCGCCCCATTTACAAGTAGCTATCAAGCACTACTGGGACGCGAAGCTTTCGCCCGCTTTAACGCAATACCGCATTATGCATCTCTTATACTTAAAATGCCCGGTCCACGAGGCATCATCTCATTAAAGGGAAATATCGAGTGTTCCTCGAGCGGAAGATCAGCGGCTGCCTTGACAGCCACACACTAAACCGGCTTCACTAAACAAAGCACCTAAACAGGTCGTTCGGACCCGGACATGGCTAGACGAGTCCGGCGTAAACATACAAGGGCTTACTAGCCGCATACCCCCGTACAAGGGGCTCCGTGCATGTACAACAAGAGACAATAAAGCTCAATTTTATTCAGTTTTTGAATTGTACTTTGTTTATTTAATATAACGTACATTTTCGCACGATCTTTTTCAACTAAGTTCCTCTCTTTTACAGATGAACACCGTGCTACACCCGGCCCAGGATACGGCTGCACAACGGAGACACAAAGCGCAGACGTGCAGAGGGACCCGTTCCAAGGATTCTTTTCAGATTAAGACCCTGCGTAAACCTTTTTTACTATCTCTTGTTGATGCACATCCCCCAGTTTCTTGCTATAACCGAGGTGGAGGCTGGCGTCTTGGCATGTGGCCACGTCAGAATTTTGCGCGTACCTGGACACCATGGGCTTATTACCACGGGCGTTGTTCAGCCCGTTTTCATAAAGACCGAATACCTTAGGGAGTGTTCGGTGTCGCGAGTTTGGCCTTATATGCATCAGCTCCGAATCATGTCTTTGGTCAAATGTTGGGTTTGCCCGCTCCTCGTGTTTTGCTGCCTTACGTTCCGCTCTATCGGCTAAGGAGGCACCAGGAGAACTACTACGATCGTGCCCGGTTCTCGTTCGCCAAAGCGCGCACCTCAAGAGAGAAAGCCAAAACCGACCGTCATGATATAGCGTGAGACTGGTCAACCACTCGATGACCTGCCGGAATCTTTAGGATTCCTCCGCATTAACGAAGGGCCGTTTCCTGGCCAGGCACACACGCACCCCGAATTCGGGTGAGCGCGGTGCCCCTAGGGGCTATATAGTAGCCCCACTGTAAAACTCCTATGGCTAAGTGAAATTGATAAATCATTATAGTCCGGTTGCCTAGTTCGCTGCGCTGTCACCTCCTTTATAGGACCAAGACGTTGGATCAAGTGTGAAAATGCGCCTTTTCATAACACCCCGCATTATATGCGTGGGGCTGAAGCCATTTAACGCCATCTTTCAAAGTTATATATACATATACATTAACGGCCGCACATGAGGTATTTTAATTCTTGAAGGCAGAAGTATAAAAAGCTTTTATATTCCCTCGAAACATTGTTTTACAATAATACATGTTATTCGAACATAATATCCTTCGAGCACTACGTCTCTATTAAACAAGCGCCCTGCAGAACTTCCTGGAAATAGTGCTCGGTAGGTACTCGGCTCTTGTCCGAATCTTGGGATGCAACAGCGGTGGCCTTCATCTCCGCCCAGTATGTCTTGACACGGGCAAGAGCCATCCGCGCACCCTCTATGCACGCTGACCTCTTCATTGCATTGATATGCGGCACCGCACCAAGGAACTGCTGCACCACGCTAAAATAACTCTTCACCGGGCCTTCCGGACACAGATGGCTCACGACATACTTCATGGCGAGTCCGGATAACCTATTCAACTCGCCCACGCCGCCAAACGATCGGTTAATGGAAGTGGGCGCCTGGATTGTGGAACTGCGACCAAAAAGCTTTTTCCACTTCGTGATCCTTTTGATCCCGGAAGTGTTCGCCGTCCGCGACTTCGCCGCCAAGTCCAGATAAGTGTCCGCCGCACTCCACAGCCGGTCCAACGGAGCATATTTAGGATCCCCGAACTTCATCCGCAGCATAAAGGGCTTTCCAGCCGTGATATCTTCGGCCTGACGTAGCTCCTCCTTCATAGCTCTCATCGCAGAGCGAGCATCCTTGGCCTCGGTAGTGGCCTTCTTCAAGTCCTTCTGTTCCGCCCGATCTTCTTTTTTCAAGAAGCTTGCGGTGATCGGCAGCATCCTTCAATTTCACAGCCATCTCGCCATTTCCTTCTTGCTTCGGCAAAGGAGCAGCCTGTTCGGCTTTCAGCTCTTCAAATTACTTTTAAGGCAGCCGCATCACTTTTCCTGGCCTGCTCCTTGGCTCAGGCGAGTTCCGCCCGAAGGTTCCCCATGGCAGCGGCACCATCTGCATCAAGCATACAGGTTGTAAGGCACGAGCATCAAACCCCCTTACCAGGTGTCTGCGGAGAAATTACATACCTTGTGACTCGTCAAGCCGCTTGTTGACAAGCGCGATGTCGGCATCTGCCACGTCAAGTTTCCGCTTTAGCTGGGCAAATTCATCAGTCCGGCTAGCCACCGAACACTTCGCCACCTACATAGGAAATGTGACATATCATACCTGGGATTATGATCCTCGGCGTGCCGTCATTTTTGACAACGCACCGAGTCTCAGGGGGCTACTATCTATACAGAGCGCATCTTTTATATGCGGAACTGTAAAAAGGTACATCATTTCGCGTACCTCAAAACCTGTCAGTAAACTCCTGACTGCTTCATACAAACCGCTCTCCGCGGATGAAATCCTTTCAATCACCGTACCCATCAACGCACGGTGTTCTTCTGAGATAGACGCTCGCCCGAGCAGATCCTTCAGCTCCTCCGACCGCGCACCAGACGGTGCGGATTTCGTCCGATGGCCTTTTTGAAGGCCGGACACGGAGGGCTTTGGGGGGCCATACGACTGCCTTCCGCCCTGCCGGATTCAAGAAACCCTCGGTGGCGACACCTCAGTGGTCGCCCGCCGCAGTGATGCGGCAGGGGAGGCGTTCCTCTCTCCATCATCTCCGTCAAGATCCCTCAAGATGAGCTCTGCGAGAAGGGCTGAGATCCGAACTACAAGGTAAAAATTCGGTTATGTTCCTCGTAAATAGAACAGGATGTCCCTTATTTTAAAACTCCCTCTACTTATGGCTCATTGGAGGGCTGATCCCCTTGGGGGCACAAAGGCGGCCGAGGCATCTCCCGCAGGACCCTCTCGACAAAGATTTCTTCCCCGCTTTGAGACCATGGTCTCCGGGTCTTGAGGCGGTCCTTTTCTTCCCCGGATGGAGGGATTCTCGATTCCTCCTTTCTCGACAGCCTCCTCCGGGAGGCGGTAGCTTCCTTGTTCCCCTTCGCCTTCTTCCAAAGGCGCAACCTCCAAAGATCCTGGTTAACACGGAACCCGACATGGTCTCGTGGAGGGGGCCGACACTGATTAGCTTTGCTTTCGCTATCCACTCTGCTCAATGCACAACTCTTTGAAGGGCAATTTTATGATAAATATACGGATGGCGTGTCCGGGTACATGACTACTTACTTGAGTATCCGGGCGATTGCAGCTCAGACCTGCGTCCTCGGTCGAGTCCGGACACATTGCTTGTGATCCGAAGAACAATTTGTACATCTCCATGGGCGTCGTGCCCGTAAAATGTTGGAGAGCTCGTGGTCCCTCCGGATTAAACTCCCACAGGCGGAGGGGGCGACGTTTGCAGGGCAAGGTGCGGCGAATCAACATGACCTGCATCACCGCGACCAGATTGATGTCTCTCTCTAGGAGATCTCGAATGCGGCCCTGCAACAAGGGCACGTCCTTGGACGGCCCCCAGTTAAAACCTTTATTGACCCATGACGCTAGCTGTGGTGGGGGACCCGAGCGAAAGGCAGGTGGCGCCAACCACTTGGTGCCCCTGGGAGCTGTGATGTAAAACCACTCTCATTGCCATAAGCTGAACTCCTCTTGAAAAGAGCCCTCGGGCCATGTAGCGTCAGCATTCTTGCTTATAACAGCGCCTCCGCACTCCGTGTGCTGCCCCTCGATCATCTTCGGCTCTACTTTGAAGGTCTTAAGCCACAATCCGAAGTGAGGAGTAATGCGGAGGAAGGCTTCGCACACGATGATGAACGATGAGATGTGGAGGATGGACTCCCGAGCCAAGTCGTGAACTTCCAGCCCATAATCAAACATGAGCCCCTCACGAAGGGGTCCGTCGGGAAGCCTAGCCCCGAAGGAAGTGAGACGCGAACACCATGCTCTCACCAGGCTTGGGAGTGGGAATAACCTGCCCTTGAGCAGGCAGCCTATGCGAGATTTCACTGGTTATATACCTGGCATCTCTCAGCTTTAGCACGTCTTCTTCCGTAATGGAGGAAGGCATCCACCAGCCTTGAAGGCCGGAGCCGGACATCATCGAAGGTCCGGCGCTGAATCTGGAGCTTTGGGTGTTGGAACTCGAGGCGAGAGGCGGATTCGATTGAGATTGAAAGAAAGGAGCAGAGCCTTGGTCTCTTTATAAAGAGGTTGAATACCAAGAGCCCTCCCCGTGACCGTTTGGGACTCGCCTTCAATTGAGGAAATATACCAACGGGTACGATTGGGTTACCCACGCCCGTATTGATGAGAATCAAGGAATAAGGGGACACGATCTCTGCTTCGACAAGACGTGCCAAGGAAACCGCCTCGCTAAACGCACTGAGGTGGGACAGTAAAAACGATTCGAATAAAGGCTTGGCCATGGTGTGATGTCATGCTGCGGAATACGTCAGCAGATCGGATTTGTGTAAATATTATTCTCTCTACGATGGTATGTGGAACTTATTTTGCAGAGCCGGACACTATCCTTGTGTTCAAAATCTTCTATGAACTATTCGGAGGAGGAACCCGCCTTGCAATGCCGAAGACAATCTGCTGCCGGACTCGTCGTCATTGAAGCCTGGTTCAGGGGCTACTGAGGGAGTCCTGGATTAGGGGGTGTCCGGATGGCCGGACTATAACCTTTGGCCGGACTCCTGGACTATGAAGATGCAAGATTGAAGACTTTGTCCCGTGTCCGGATGGGACTTCCCTTGGCGTGGAAGGCAAGCTTGGCGATACGGATATGTAGATCTCCTCCCATTTGTAACTGACTCTGTGTAACCCTAGCCCTCTCCGGTGTCTATATAAACCGGAGGGCTTTAGTCCGTAGGACGAACAACAATCATACCATAGGCTAGCTTCTAGGGTTTAGCCTCTCTGATCTCGTGGTAGATCTACACTTGTACTACCCATATCATCAATATTAATCAAGCAGGAGTAGGGTTTTACCTCCATCGAGAGGGCCCGAACCTGGGTAAAAACATCGTGTCCCCTGTCTCCTGTTACCATCCGCCTAGATGCACAGTTCGGGACCCCCTACTCGAGATCCGCCGGTTTTGACACCGACAGAGGGGATGAAGAGGAAACCAGTGCGAAGGAATACCAGAAGGCCACTAACGCTATGTGCGTTGATGGAGGTGCATCTCTGCACTCCTCTCGCCCCCAACTTAAATGGTGGTAGTGTGAGGTTAATGCCGTGGATCCAGCGGCATAGTCTCGTAATCCGCTCAAGTGGTTACGCACTCCCTTCATCCTTGACGAAGAGGACCATCCCGACCGCACCGCCGCGCTAGGATGCTTGCCGTTGTTGATTTCACCAACGATCCGCAACCTCAAAGTCATAAGGATGTTGGTTGACGGCGGGGCCGGGTTGAATCTTATTTCCCCAAAGGTTATCAGCAAACTTGAGATAGCAGAGGAAGAGCTCAAAGTCACGGGCACGTTTCAAGGAATCAATCCCGGTAGGAGTCATCCGAAGCGAAAGATCACGTTGCCACTGACATTCGGGGGGAGTTGAACTACCGGCCTGAGATGGTTGTATTTGATGTGTCCGACCTCCCCCTGCTGTACAATGGAATCCTTGGACGCCCATCTCTGGCAAAATTCATGGCGGCATCCCACTATGCCTAAAACATTTTGAAGATGTCAGGGATGGTGGGAGTTGTTTCCATTCCGTCAGATGAGAAGGACGCAATTATTTGCGTGGATAAGATGTACCGAGACGCAGTCGCCGCAGAGGCCGTGGAAGCCACAGTTCCTGCTAAGGAAATCAAAGGAAAGAATAAGGCTAGCAGGGACACTAGCAAAGAATAAGGGAAGCATACCTCTTCGGAGTATGCTGCGCCTATTGATGACTTGCCGGAGAGTTCCAACAGCAAGAAATCCAAGGCTGTTGCACCTCATGTGAAACAGGTCCCGGCAGGGCTGGCTGGCGCTGATGGTACCTTTACTATCAGTGCCACCCTTAATAACAATTAGGAAAGTGCGCTCGTTGCCTTCATGCGGGCGAATATTAATGTGTTTGCTTGGCAACCGTCTGATATCCCCGGTTTTTCAGGGAGGTAATCGAGCACCACCTTGCTGTCTACCCACATGCCCGACCCGTCAAGCAGAAAGTCTGAAAGCAAGCCTTGGAGCGGCAACAATTCATTGCAGAAGAAATCAAGAAACTTGAGGCAGCTGGTATGGTCAGAGGAGTACTACATCCAACGTGGTTAGTGTAAGTGCATCTAGTACCACCCCTAGTTGGTTTTGGAGTATTGACGACAAATGTGGTTGAGGGACTAATGCGTTTGTGAAAATTGCATGATAACGCAGGTAGTGTCCCCCATTGATTCGGTTTACCTACCGGAGATGACCCCTAAAAATGTATGAAGACATTGACGACAATGGTGGCATGTGAAGATATTCACATTGAAGACTATGACATGAGAAGACATTGAGTGAAGACTATGGAGCGCGAAGATCGTGGTCGCTTTGTTGTTTCCTTTTCTTCTTTGTTGAGTCATAGGAACCACCGTCTTTGTTAAGTGGGGTCCAAGTGATCAAAGTCGTAATGATCAAGTGATGCTCAACCCAAATCCTATGTCTTCGAGCGAAGACAATGAGAGCAAAACTTATCCAGAGCTGGATGAGTCAGCTTTGCTTGTAGCCCAAGTAAAGTTGTCGTGTGTGTTTGAAATCGACCGTTGGAACACGTGTCGGTTCCTTAGTGACCCAGTGGTCATTTCGGACATATCAGGTCGGGTTGCCTAGTGGCTATAAATAGCTTACCCCTACACCATAAATTGGTGGCTGCTCAGAGTTAGTGCACGGCTTTTGTCGTTTGAGAGCAACCCACCTCGAAGCCTTTGAGAGAGAGAAATCCTTGCAGGACGAAGCCCAAACACCCGTGAGCCAAAGAGTGTTAGGCATCACTAAAGTCTTCGTCTGTGTGACTCAAGACTTATTACACTTGAGGACTGTGAATCCTCCAAATGGTTAGGCGTCGCTGCTCGAGCATCCAAGAGTCATTGTGGATTGCCGGTGAACGCATGATCTGTGAAGGTTCGGAATTCTACCTTGAAGACTTACCAGAGTGATTGGGCGAGGACTGTGTCCTTAGCTCAAGGGGAATAAGGTGAAGACGCGGTCTTCCGAGTTGAATCTCAGCCTCCCTAACCAGATGTACAGTTGTCACAAAGAATTGAACTGGTCCAACAAATCTCGTGTCTTCAACAAGTGACCGGGTTCTATCTTCTCCCTCTCCTTACTTAGAGTTTGTCTTCGTGAAGTCATTGCCTATTTTTCATACCTGTTTGAATTCATTGCTTGACTACTTTTGTTGATTGGCTTCTCACTATCTTCCATCTTGATCCTACTACCAAGCTGCTATTAGTCTTGTACTTTCACGTTATTGCATACTTGACTATGGTTTGCTTGTTGTAGTTTATCTTCCGCTACATATCAATTAGGTCATTTCTATTGTTTGTCTTTGAAACATCCGTGTTTTGAAGACTTTCCAAAAATCGCCTATTCACCCCCCCTCTAGTCGATAACTAGCACTTTCAATTGGTATCAGAGCGAGGTACTCCCTTGTTCTGTGTGATTTGGTTTAACCACCTGGAGTTTTAGCTATGTCGACTGCAGGGATAATCAAAGTCTCCGCTGCTTGCCCCGTGTTCGATGGAACTGACTATCCCTACTGGAAGAATAAGATGCGCATGCATCTTGAAGCCATTGATGTCGACCTCTAGTATGTCGTCAAGAACGGCGTTCCCAAAACTGGTGAAGGTGTCACCCCTGCTGATGTCAAGAAGTTCATTCCACTGGACTCTCCGCAAAGAACATCATCTGTGGTCATCTAACCAAAGGACAAGATGGCCGCAGGAGTGCTCTGGAAACGCCGAAGCTAGTGCAGGGATGGCTATCCAAGGTCAACGAAGCGTCTCAACCCGGAGAGATCAAAGGATCGGTGTTCTTCAGAACCTCTTCAACCGCTTCAAGAGAAACGACAATGAAAATGTCCAGCTCATGTTTGGTCGCCTCTTGACATCACAAATGAGCTTCATGCTCTCGCACCACCGAGATCACCAAGCATGAAATCGTCAAGACACTACTGAGATCACTTGACAGCTCTTTTGATACCCTTGCCCTCATGATACAAGAACGCATACGACTTCAAGACACTTGATCCGTCTGATATACTTGAGAGGCTCAACACACATGAGTTCCAAATTTTCTCGAGAAAAGAGATATCTATGGTCCCAACTATGGCCGAACTCGCGCTTTGAAGGCAAAAGTTGTTTCCTCATCTGAAGAAGAATCGATTGCGGTTACGATGATCCACGAAGACATTGGAAAGGAACTTGCTATGCTTGTGAAGAAGTTCCAAGTTCACTAGGAAGAAAGGCTTGAGAAAGTCTTCACGATCCAGCTCAAGAAATGATGAAGCTTCCACTCATGACTACAAGAAGAGAACATGTCACAAGTGCAAGAAAACTAGACACTATATCTCCGAGTGTCCACAAAGGGGACAATGAGAAGAAGAAGAAGAAGAGCAAGGAATATGATTACGATGACAAGAAGAAGAAGAAATCTTCAAAGTCTTCTTCCAAGTCCTCATCTAAGTCTTCATCTCATAAGAAGAGCTCATCCGCAAGGCTCGTGCTTTTCTTGGCAATGAAATAGTTTCAGAGGAGGAGTCTGCTTCTGAGGAGGTG
The DNA here is from genome assembly GCA_021605145.1 of Aegilops bicornis. NCBI lineage: Eukaryota > Viridiplantae > Streptophyta > Magnoliopsida > Poales > Poaceae > Aegilops > Aegilops bicornis. The sequence continues at coordinate 299,821,572 of CM038672.1, read as the reverse complement.
GTGGTGGAGTCTGAAGATGAGTCCGACCGTGGCGTTGAAAGTCTGGCTTTAGCCACCACCTATGTTGCCAAGTCCATCTTCAACATCAAGACAATGACTTCCACACCAACGTCAAGCCGATGACAAGGACGACCCTGCTCCCACCTATCGCTCATGGCACGTGGTGCCAAGGTAAAATCATGTGATGCTTACTTTCAAACATCAAGTGAAGATGACTCGATTGTGAATCCAAACCCAGCTACAAAACACTTGCTAAAATTGCAACCGAACAACAAAGAGCTATGGAACATACTCAAAACTGTTAGACAAAAGCGATGAACCGTTGACGCTGAAATGACACGTTCACAGTCCTTAGTTGAAGACATTAAAAATCTTCATGCTAAGTACCCAGAACTTGAAAGTCGTCATGAAACGCTCTCAACTACTCATGAAAAGCTCTCCTATGATTATCTTCAAAGGAAGCAAGAGCTTGAGAAATTGAGAGCGGCTCATGAAGATCTTCAAAAAGAGAATGAGTCACTTCGCGCTCAATAGATTAGTTCCGCTCAGGATTGATTTGAACCACCATGTCTAAAATGTCTTGAGCATGATATCGCTACCTCTGTTGCTGACTATTCAACTGCTGCTACTGTTGCATTGTCTTCAACTACTAATGTGATAACTAACCCCTCTGCGGAGGATACCACCGCTATTGCTGATGAAAATGCTAGGTTGAAGACATTGCTTGAAACAGGGATGTATAAAAGTATGAAAGGGCATCGAGACACTGCGATGTCCTCAAAAGCAGATTCGAACCGAAACCCTAGGAAAGAGGGTGTTGGGTTCGAGAGGAAAATGAATGTTGTTGGTTCCCTCGAAGCTTCGAGCAGCATCCCAAAACCACATGGGTTCTTGCAAAGGGACCTTCAGTGGATCCATCCACCTTATCCGGCTTTACCTGCTAACCCTATTATCATTGATGAATCCTTTGATGCAAACTATAAGCTGTTCAAGAATCGAGAATGGTGAAGTGTTTGCCGTATATTGGTACTAACTGCAGAATGGACCACCTATGAAGAAGATTTGGGTTCCCAAAAGCTGTCTTGAGAATCTTCCAGTGAATGTCATCATGACACCACCGGGAAGAAGACAAACCCTGCACCTAAGGCGTCATATGGTCCAAAGGCTTCATACATGCAGAGGACTCACCTGAGTCACCCTAACGCCGATGTTTTGCAGGAAACCATACTCAAATTTATGAATATGAGCGTGTGTCTTCAAACCGCTATGTTCATAGAACTAAGAACTTTTCGCTTATTCATATGAGTATCATTCATCTCCTGCAAGGCTATTTGCTAGGGCTCCAAAGTCAAGTTCTCAGATGCTGCACTTAGACTCATTGCTTCTAAGCCACCCCTGAAGATGTGGGTGGTTAGAAGAATTAACTTTATTTTGCAGGAAAGGGTCTCCAGCCGAAAATCAAAGGCGTCTGATTATATTGCTGGGGACCTAAAACATCTTGTAAGGCACAAGATCAAATGCCCAAATGGTCTCACTATGTATTTTGTTCCTGAATTGTTTGCCATTCATCCAATCAGTCCTAATCTTGATTTAAGCTTCAATAATCCACTTGTCCGTCAAATGTTTATGCTTCACAATGCTCTTGGTGAAGCCTATCCCCCTAACTGTACTGTAGGGTATGGCACCTCATGCTTCCGAATGGATTATGGACAGCGGATGCACTAATCATATGACTGGTGATCGAAGTCTTCTCATGGACTCAACCTTACGTCCATCAGACAAGAGTCACATCACGTTTGCTGACACTGGTAAAAGCAAGGTATTAGGTCTAGGTAGAGTTGCAATCTCAAAGGATCAACACATGGATAAAGTGATGCTTGTTGAATCTTGATGTCTGTCTCAATGCTTTGTGACTTAAACATGATTGTAATATTCGGAAAATATCATTGCCTTGTACTAATGGAATCTGACAAGTCTCTAGTCTTTGAAGGGTATAGGAAAGATGATCTATACATGGTAGATTTCTCAAAGAGGTCCACAACTTGCCGTATGTCTTCTTACAAAAGCTTGTAATGCTAGCTCGGCATCGGAGGTGGGGCATGCTGGCATGAGGAACTTACACACACTCGCCAAGAAGAAGCATGTCATAGGCATCGAAGGTGTCAAGTTCAAGAAGGATCATTTGTGTGGTGCCTGCGAAGCTGGAAAGATGACTAGGGCAAAGCACCCCTGGAAGACGATCATGACGACATCTCAACCCTTTGAGCTGTTACACATGGATTTGTTTGGCCCTACTCACTACTCTACCCTCACAACAACTGCTTGTCTCTATGGCTTCGTCATTGTTGATGACTACTCAAGATACACATGGTTGCACATAATTCTCTACAAGACTGAAGTGCAAGATGTCTTCAGACGCTTCGCCAATCGAGTAATGTACAATTATGGCGTCAAGATCAAGCATATCAGAAGTGACAACGACACTGAATTCAAGAACACCGGACTTGATCTTTATCTGGACACCATGGGAATCACTCATGAGTTCTCTGCTCCATACACACCTCAGCAAAATGGCATCGTGGAGCGCAAGAACAAAACCCTCATTGAGATGGCTCGAACAATGCTCGACGAGTACAAGACACCAAGAAAGTTACGGCCCGAAGCTATTGATACAGCATGTCATGTCATCAACCGTGTTTACATCCATAAGCTTCTGAACAAAACATCCTATGAGCTCCTTACTGGCAAGAAGCCAAATGTCAGTTACTTTAGAGTTTTTGGGGCTAAGTGCTGGATCAAGGATCCCCATCACAAGTCAAAATTTGAACCCAAAGCTCATGAAGGCTTCATGCTCGGTTACGGAAAGGACTCGCACTCTTACAGAGTCTTCAACCTCTATCTCTACAAAATCGTCGAAACTGTGGACGTGCGATTTGATGAAACCAATGGTTCACAAAGAGAGTTCCTGCCAAGTACACTAGACGAAGCTCCGCCCAGCGAATCCATCAAGCTGATGGGAACTGGTGAAATCTTGCCTTCTGAAGCACAGCCTGAAGAGGAACTTATCATTTCTACACCTAACGAACTAGAAGACAATGCTCATCCTGAAGATAATCCTCCCAATGATGACAATGATCAGCAAGAGCAAAGTCTTCGTCCAGTTCATCCTCGAGTTGCAAATGAAGTATAGATTGAGAAGATAATCGATAGCATCAATGCACCTGGTCCGCTTACTCGCTCAAGAGCAACACGGCTAGCAAATTTCATGGGCACTTTTCTTTTGTGTCAATATCGTAACCCAAGAAAGTTGTCAAGCCTTTATGGAACCTGAATGGATACAAGCTATGCAAGAAGAACTTCAACAGTTCAAGCTGAACAATGTTTGGGAACTTGTCAAGCGTCCTGACCCTCGCAAGCATAACATTATCATCACAAAATGGATATATCGAAACAAGCAGGATGAGCATGGTCAAGTCATCAGAAACAAAGCACGTATTGTGGCTCAAGGATATACTCAAGTTGAAGGAATTGACTTCGATGAAACATTTGCTCCTGTAGCTAGGCTTGAAGCTATTCGCATACTACTAGCCTATGCTAACCACCACAACATCTTGCTATATCAAATGGATGTGAAGAGTGCATTTCTCAATGGCAAGATTGAAGAAGAAGTATATGTCGCTCAACCACCGGCTTTGAAGATCCAAAACATCCCGATATGGTGTACAAGCTAAATAAAGCACTGTATGGCCTCAAACAAGCTCCTCGCTACCGGTATGATACGATCAAAGACTTCCTGAAGAGCAAAGGCTTCAAACCTGGATCCCTTGATCCAAAACTCTTCACGAAGACATATGATGGTGAACTGTTTGTATGCCAAATATATGTGGATGACATTATCTTCGGCTGCACCAACTAGAAGTATAGTGATGAATTTGGATACATGATGCAAGAACAATATCAGATGTCCATGATGGGAGAGCTCAAGTTCTTCCTTGGTCTTCAAGTTCGTCAGCAAAGGAATGGCATCTTTATATCTCAAGAAAAATACCTCCGAGATTGTCTGAAGAAGTTTGGAATGCAAGATTGCAAAGGATACACGACGCCAATGCCAGCCAAACATCATCTGGGTCCCGACGACAATGGTAAAGAGTTCGATCAAAAGGTATACCGCTCCATGATTGGTTCCTTACTTTACCTATGTGCATCTAGGCCAGATATCATGCTTAGTGTTTGCATGTGTGCTCGATTCCAAGCGGCACCAAAGGAATCACATCACTTAGCTGTGAAGCGAATTCTTCGATATCTGGCTCACACCCCAACACTCGGATTATGGTATCCAAAGGGCTCAAAATTTGATTTGGTTGGATTTTCGGATGCTGATTATGCTGGTGACAAGGTGGATCGCAAGTCTACATCAGGCACATGTCACTTTCTGGGACGATCACTTGTCTGTTGGTCTACAAAGAAGCAGAACTGCGTATCACTCTCTACTGCTGAATCTGAATACGTTCTTCTTTGGATCTTGCTGTGCTCAGCTTCTATGGATGAAGCAAACTCTCAAGGACTATGGCATCAATCTGAAACAAGTACCCCTCTTCTGCGACAACGAAAGCTCCATCAAAATTGCCAACAACCCAGTCCAACACTCGAAGACAAAGCACATTGAAATTCGTCATCATTTTCTCAGGGATCATGTCATGAAGAAAGATATTGACATCATTCACGTCAACACTGAAGAGCAATTGGCAGATATCTTCACGAAGCCCTTGGATGAGAAAAGGTTTTGCAAGTTACGATGTGAGCTAAATATCTTGGAATCCTCAAATGTCCTGTGATCAAGCACACATCCTAACACTTATGCATGTTGATGACTTAGATGTGCAACACATTTAAGTAAAGTATATCTTCAATCAATGAAGACTTACAATCTGAGTGTGAATACATTAACGTGGAATTTGACTTCGGAGCGCCACGATAATTGTGCGCCGTGTCTGGGTCTAATACTTCCTATACGGTGGGTAACGCCACCACCAAATTTCTCTGTTTGAAGTGTTTCACTCATGGCGTTATTTCTCAATATCTTCGCATTTGATTTGTCTTCAACTTCAACCTATCTTCATGATTTTCTTCACTATGTTGATTTGGTTGCTTTCTGATATATATTGTCCTGTCCTCTACAACATTCACTTATAGCTATGTCTTCCTAGTTGAATCTTTTGAACTAAGTGAATGTGATCGGACCCTAATCTCTCTATGCTTCCTATCTCAAACTCTATCTGTCCAAATCATATGCATTCTATTGAAATCGTCGAATGTCTTCTCTGTGTCCTTGTCGAGAAGACACAGAGACAAACTTTAAGTCTGTTTTAAATGATTCATCCTTACTGTTGAAATCCGGAGAAGCCGGAACGACCATCTGACAAACCTGGCGGGCGTGGGAACGTGGGACAACTCAGAGTATGTTGCATGCTTGCCACGTGCCCCTCAGATGTGAACCGCCAGGGGCACCTGAGTAATTGTGCTGAGCCGCACACCTCCTTATAAATACATGTCCCCTGCGGTAAAGAAGACCTTCTTCCACCTCTCCACCTCGTCAAAACCCTAAGCGCCACCGCTAGCTCTAAACAACGCCCGGGCGATTTAAGCGCTTAGCTGCCGCGACTTCTCCGACGTCGTCCTCACGCCCGCATGAACATCGTCCTCTCCGCCGCCGCCGTAGGTGCCCTCCGTCGCCAAGTTAGGGCACGGTGGATTGAACTGCTCGGCCTCCTTTTCTTCCCGTCTAGCAGTTCTTCGAGTGGTAAATATAACTCTATTTTTACCATCTATTTGATCCTCAAAGATTCATCCTTCTTACCAAAATTGGTTTCTGCCTATACAATGTTAGATCTATTCTGTCTACATCTCATACTGCCTAGTATATTCACTTAAGCTTCACTACTAGTTAGATTCCTCACTTGTACTTATTCACGGATTCGTACAAATCTGGAACCAACTCTCAACAGATAAGTGAATGTCTTCGCATCATGAGGTCAATGTCTTCAAACTGATTTATCTTCAAAATCTTTTGAGAATGCATATGACCTCTTCCCCTTCCCTCGCATCTCTAATGCTGTCACAGGTACATGTCCGTGGGAGAATCCCTTGGTTCTCATAGTCTGCATTCGTTTGCAGAATTCTTACATCATCAACTTAACTCTCCCGAAGCCAGTTCCTGTTTGTCCAGCAAACACAAGCCTTTGAAGCCTCTGAACGTCTTGAAGCCATTCAGTTTGAAATTCATGGCTGCAGATAAATCAGTTAGGAAGGGCGGCAGACAGCGTCGTGAGGGAACCTCAAAAGATCTGCCTGATGACCTCGCAGAGCTTTACAAGACAGATCCTGAAGAGTATTACAATCAGCGCAAGACACGAATCAAATGGATTCGTCGATATTGGGCTGAACAATGGTTCAAGTACAATTTTGTGACCCAGGAAAATACAGAGAAGAATGCTATCAGAAGCCCTTGGGGTGATATTCTCTTTCGAGGCCTTCCACCCAAGAACATGGCTGAAGCTATTGCACAGGGTTTCTATCCTTGTATGGTCCGTGGACCTCAGCCTGAGAATGCCGACCCAACGTCATTGCTCTGGTGTCGTGACGATAATATCTTCAAGCGCAACTTCCAACACACAAGGGCTTCGGCCAAGGAAAACAAGAAGTCATTGGGATTAGATTTCAACCCTGGTCCCTCTGCTCCCCGTGCTGACGGCTCACGTGATGCTGAACCCAATGTCATCGGCCCCTTCTCAAACCTTGATGGCTTCATCACTTACATCTTGGTCCAAGGTGCCAAAGTGGATCACTCTCATGACGATGCTGACTCTGATGAAGTCCCAGCTCCTGCTCCTACTCCTGCTCCAAAGCCGCAGAAGCAAAAGAAAGTCAAGGCTTCAAAGTCAGCAGCTCCTCCAAAAGCTTCACATGTGAAGCCACTAGCCACTGCACCTCCTGAAGCCAGTGCGCAGTCTGAAGATCAATCCCGTATCTCCAAGAAGACGGAGAAGAAAAAGAAAGTTGTCAAGAATCCGATCCGACAGCGACTCCTGCTGCCATTTTGCGAGAAGAGCACATTGATCTGTCCAAAGGTCGAAGATCTTGCAGATGATGCCCTTGAGCAACTTATCAAGAGCAAAGAAGAAGCAGAAAATTTCAACAATTTGCCTCTCTTTGATGTAGCAATCATCCATCACTTCATTGATGAGTGGTTTGACACCCCAAACATCAGCTTTAAAGATCTGAAACTTCCTATTGGCCTCAACGTCTCCTTCAATGGAGCCATTGCTTCTGAGCTAGCTCTTGCTCAGCGCATTGTTGAACTGAAGCATAAGATTGACTATGAGAAGGCTCAGTTCAAGAAGCATATGGCTGCACTCAGCGTGCAAGATGTCAAAAACTTCAAGGCCATGCTGCACGACCTCAAAGAAGCCTTTCTCAAGAAGCGTGAAGAAGCGGAGGCTCTCGTGAGCGCATTAAGAGCTTGGCTGACAAGTGTGTACTAGCCTACAATGAGGCTGAGAAGTGCAAGGCTCTTGGCCGTCCTGGCATTGACCCCAGAATGGCTGCAAAGAAAAAGAAGACTTCAACTGATCAAGCTGCACCATAAAGGTAGGAAGAACCCCACATAGTCTTCCCAAGCAGCATGACTGGCTCGAAGCCAAAGGTCAGGTCAACCGCTTCTGAACAGAAGAAGACGAGGGCTGCTGAGGCTGAAGCCAGAAAAAGGAAACATCCTGAAGCCTCTGATGCTGCTCCCTCCAAGAAGAAGCTCAAGACCAAGAAGAATCGGGCTGCTCCCACAGAGCCATTGGTTGTTGAACCCATTTCAATGGTTCGCCCTGCCTCTACTATCCAAGAATGACGGATGATAGGTCATGAGCCTGCTTCCACAGAGGCTCATGAAGCTGAAGACATTCCAATGATTGATCCCACGGCTGCGAAGACATTGGTCATCATGACAATGTTGAAGATGATGAAGTTCTTCCTCAGATCGAACCAAACCCGGTATCATCGCCTGTTCCCACGAACAGCGAACTCATCAGCATTGGTCGTCCTCTGACGCCAATTGCGCAGGATGCATCATGGGCTGATCACCCACAGCAACAAGACTCCCCCAGTACTCCCCAACAACAAGTCACTCACCAACAACAACACCAACAAGAAGAAGAGGAAGACTTTGAGGCCCAGGCAACCCCATCTCCAAAGGCGTCGCCTGATGAAGTCATGTACCTAGGGTAGGGTCATAGACCTGCCCAAAGGTACCCTCCCCAAGGACACTCATGAAAGAAGCGGCCTTCCAGTCGACCTGGTAGGTTTCCACTCGACAGATTCAAAGACACTCGACCATGAAGACCCACTCGACCACCAGGAGTCCAAGAGCCACTCGGTGTCCAAACGGTCTGTAGTTAAATAGTCTTTATGGTCATAATGACACTTTATGTAAGGCGTTACCAGTAACGCCTAGCCTTAACGTACCTCAAACCCTCCGCTACGTGGGCTGGCTGGGGTCCTGGCGCACTATATATAAGCCACCCCCCTCCACAGGTAGAAGGGTTTGCACCCCTGTAACACATACGCATATAATCCAGTCGACCGCCTCCGGGCTCCGAGACGTAGGGCTGTTACTTCCGCCGAGAAGGGCCTGAACTCGTAAATCCCTTGCGTATACAACTACTCCATAGCTAGGATCTTGCCTCTCCATTCCTACCGCCCATTCTACTGTCAGACTTAGAACCACGACAGTTGGCGCCCACCTTGGGGCCGGTGTTCTAGCGATTTGTTGGAGAAGTTGGGATTCTTTCGATTTCCTACATCATGGTTTCAGGTGGAGTTCTGGTCGAGGGCCGCGAGATCCGTCTCGGTGCGCTCACGTTAAATCGCCGACGACTCCGCTTGGCTTCAGGGAGGATCCACTCGGCGTGGATGCGCTCCCGTCATGGGCGACGCACTTCGCTGCGTGTGTCCACATGGCGTCCTCTGCGGCAGCCGTCGACTCAGTATGGGTCGGCTCCTGTGCCGTCCTCGCCCCCAGTCTCCCGCCGGAGCAAGCATTCCGGTCGATCGAGGCTTCAGCGGTGGGTGAGGCATGCGGTGGCCCGCCAGTCGGCCACCCCCCAAGTCGCGGTGATCGAGCCCGACGAATCTCTCTACGGCCTGTTCGACTGGCTCCACAGAGACTGCGTCCGAATGCGATAGCAGTGACCCGGCAGCAGAGGTTCTGATGGTCGATGGACCACGTAGTCCCCCCGGATTCACCCGCACCAACGGAGGTGACGGTGGAGGCGATCCGGAGCAAGCCCACGAAGAGTACTTTCCCGAGCCCCTCACTTCGCCCGGAGGGAGGAGCATCGCCCGTTGGAACATGGATGCGCTTCACACTCCTATCGTTGGAGAAACCCCGAGGCTCGTGCCTTGGAGGATGCGCTCTTGGCCAACCTGGCTGGCGCACTCGATCGGAGAACCTTCAGCCGAGTACTCGACGGCTGCCAGCGACCAAGGGTTCGAGAATCCGATTGACGTCGGCTCTTCCACCACCAACTCAGGTATATCGAACTCCGATTCAGAATTTAGCAGCCGCCCGTATAGCGAGTCAATTCAGCCTTCGATCGGAGGCAGGTAGAGGTTTGCTACAAATCGAGATCTGCTCCGGGCGGCCGGAGACCAAAACTCAGCCGTATCACGATCGCGAACAGGATTCACAACCGATCCGTCGCTGCGAATTCAGTCGATCGGCCCATAGTCCGAGATCGCCCGAGGCGTGAGGAACGTGGAGGCCGGCGTGATGATCAGTACAAGAGCCGCGAGCAATATGAGCACCGATTCGATCGCAATGATCGACGTCGAGTGCCCACTCCTCCCCCAAGGGGTGGATCATACGCTCCTCGGCAGCAGGACGACAGACGCCAGCACAGTGTTGGGCGAAGAGTTCCAGTCGACCCCAGGGAACCAGGATTTGACGCGAGATCTATTATCGTTCAAGGTTTGGTCGACAGGAACAGAGCTCACCGAGACGGCCATGACAGAGATGTTCCCTCCAGCAGCAGAGTTCATGTCTTAGGGCCAGAGTGTTTCAGCAGAGCCATTAGAGCCGCGGTGATTCCTCCCAACTTCAGGTTGGCGACTAGAGTCAGTAAGTTCACTGGTGAATCCAAGCCTGACACTTGGCTTGAAGATTACCGAGTGGCTGTTCAGATCGGCGGCGGCAACGATGAAGTAGCCATGAAGCATTTGCCTCTTATGTTGGAGGGTTCAGCCAGAGCGTGGTTGAATCAGTTAGCACCCAGCAGTATTTACACTTGGGAAGATCTTGCCCGAGTGTTTGTCAGGACATTTGAAGGGACTTGCAAGCAACCAGCAGGGTTGACGGAGTTGCAGTCGTGTGTGCAGAAGTCGAGTGAAACTTTGAGAGATTATATCCAGAGGTGGATCACTTTGCACCACACAGTTGAGAATGTATCTGATCACCAGGCAGTCCGTGCCTTCAAAGAAGGTGTCAAGAACAGAGAGTTGAGTTTGAAATTCGGTCGAACCGGAGATATGACCCTGAGTTGGATAATGGAGATTGCCACCAAGTATGCAAATGGTGAAGAAGAGGATCGGCTCCGGAGTGGTAAATACAAATCGGCCGCTAATGAGGCCGGCGGAGGAAATTCCAGTCGGAAGCAGAAGCGCAAAGCCGAGCCAGCTGCTCCTGAAGAGGCCTTGGCTGTGACCCCAGGAAAGTTCAAGGGGAAACCTAAGGGTCCTTAGAACCCCAAGAAGGTTGAAGACCAGGATGGAGATGACGTGTTGGATTTGCCATGTCACATTCACACGAAGAAAGATGAAGAGGGTAAACTCATTTAACCGAAACACACCACTCGGCAGTTGTCGACTCTTGATTCAGCGGCCCAAGGGAAACAGCCCAAGGATAAGGATAAGGAGACAGACAAAGTTGAGGACAAAGATGACAGCGATGATGGATATCCCCAGGTCAATTCCACCCTGATGATTTTTGCTGACGTCGAAAGCAAAATTCGATTGAAGGTTATCAATCGGGAAGTGAACATGGTCGCTCTGGCGACGCCCAATTATCTGAAATGGTCCTAGACCGCCATCACATTCGACCAGTCCGATCACCCGACATACATTGCCACCCCTGGGAGGCAAGCGTTGGTGGTCGACCCAGTCGTCGAAGGCACTCGACTGACCAAAGTTCTGATGGATGATGGTAGTGGCTTGAACATATTGTACGCAGAGACATTGAAAGGGATGGGCATTCCGATGTCCAGACTCAGTACCAGTAACATGATTTTCCACGGAGTCATTCCTGGAAAAAAGGCTGAGTCACTCGGCCAAATTGCTCTTGATGTAGTTTTTGGCGATTCGAAGCATTTCCGGAAAGAAAAGTTGACCTTTGAGGTCGTGGATTTCCAGAGCGCTTATCACGCTATTTTGGGAAGGCCAGCATATGCACGTTTCATGGCCCGACCATGTTACGTGTATCTTAAACTGAAGATGCCTGGTCCCAAAGGCGTGATCACTGTTACGAGCAATCGGAAGAAGGCGGAAGAGTGCTTCCAGAAGGGCTCTAAGATCGCCGATGCTCAGTTGGCAGTGGTAGAGCTACAAGAGTATCAGAAAACTGCAGATCCTAGTGATTTGTTGCGAGCTAAGAAGCCCGCTACGGAGTCAGCATTCCAGTCGACCGGTGAGACGAAACAGGTTCACATTCACCCGACTGATCCCGATGTTGCTCCGACCAACATCTCAACAACACTCGACTCAAAATAGGAAGAAGCGCTCATCCAGTTCCTCCGTGAGAACTGGGACATCTTTGCATGGAAGCTCACGACATGTCGGTGTTCGAGGAGCTGGCTGAGCACCGCCTATGAGTCGACCCAAAAGTCAAACCGGTTACAGAATATCTTCGGCGGTCCGCCGTCCAGAAGAGAAAGGCCATTGGCGAAGAGGTGGCTCGGCTCTTAGCGGCGAGTTCATCCGAGAGATCTACCACTCCGAGTGGCTCGCCAATGTTGTCATGGTCCCCAAGAAGGACAAGTCGTTGCGCATGTGCATCAATTTCAAGCATATCAATCGGGCCTGCCCGAAAGATCATTTTCCTCTTCCTCGCATTAACCAAATAGTCGACTCAACTGCGGGATGTGAGAGGTTGTCTTTTTTAGACGCCTATTCCGGGTACCATCAGATCCGTCTGTATGGACCCGATGACATTAAAACATCTTTCATCACTCCATTCGGGTGCTTCTGTTATGTCACCATGCCATTCGGTCTCAAGAATGCCGGAGCCACATTCATGAGGATGATTCAGAAGTGTTTGCTCACTCAAATCAGTCGGAATGTGGAAGCGTACATGGATGATATAGTGGTCAAGTCAAGAAATGTTTCCGACCTATTTACTTAACTTGATGAAACATTTTCCAATCTCAGGAGGTATGATATCAAGATTAACCCATCAAAGTGCACATTTGGAGTTACTTTTGGAAATTTACTCGGTTTTCTCGTTTCTGAGCGAGGAATCAATGTTAACCTCGAAAAGGTTGGCACTATACTTCGAATGAAGCACACTGTGCGTGTGCACGATGTCCAGAAGCTTACTGGATGCTTGGCCGCTTTAAGTCGATTCATCTCTCGCCTCGGTGAAAAGGCATCGCCTCTTTACCGACTAATGAAGAAGTTAGACAAGTTCGAGTGGACTCCAGAAGCTGATGCAGCATTTGCAGAGCTAAAAGCTCTGCTCTCCACCCAGCTGGTGCTTGCTGCTCCTATCAGCAAAGAGCCTTTGTTGCTTTACATTGCGATCCTTTGGACAAGTCGTCGATCTGCCGTACTTACGGTCGGCGGGAAGAAGAAGGAAAAGCCTTCAAAGTTCAACCCCGCTTTATTATCTTTACGAAGTGCTGACCCCATCAAAGCAAAGATACCCTCACTATCGAAGCTTGTTTATGGGATTTACATGACCACAAAGAAGGTTGCTCATTATTTCTCCGATCATTCCATTACGGTCGTCGTGACGCCCATTGTCGGAAATTCTTCATAACAGAGATGCAACCGGGTCGAGTGGCTAAATGGGCGATTGAACTCCTTCCCTTGATATCAAATTTGAGGCAAAGAAAGCCATCAAGTCCCAAGCAATAGCAGACTTCCTCGCCGAGTGGACTGAACAGCAGCTTCCGACTCAAGTTCACTCAGAGCACTGGACTATGTTTTTCGATGGTTCCAAGATGTTGAACGGTTCTGGTGCGGGGGTTGTATTGGTTTCCCCCCGAGGAGATAAGCTCAAATATGTTCTCCAGATTCACTTTGATTCTTCCAACAACGAAGCAAAATATGAAGCACTCCTTTATGGGTTGCGTATGGCCATTTCACCTAGCGTCCGTCGCCTTATGGTCTACGGCGACTCGGATCTGGTTGTTAATCAAGTGATGAAGGAGTGGGATGTCAGAAGCCCAGCTATGACAGGTTACTGTAATGTAGTGAGAAAGCTGGAGAATAAATTCGAGGGGTTAGAGCTTCATCATATACCCCGACTGAAAAATCAAGCTGCGGATGATTTGGCGAAGATAGGGTCCAAGAGGGAAGCCATTCCCAGCAATGTATTTTTAGAGCACATTCATGCACCATCGATGCAGGAGGATCCTTTCATAGAAGAAGCCCATGACAAAAAGAGTGCCGGTGACCCGACCGAAGTTGAGGTCCCAGCCGTGGTCGACCTGATTATGGAAGTTGTGGTCATCACTCCCGATCGACGAGTGCCGTAGACATCGCATATATCCTACGGAAAGAGCTCCCAGAGAATGAAGAAGAGGCTCGATAGATCGATGCAGCCGATCCAAGGCCTTTATGATGATCAAGGGACAGTTATGCGAGAGAAAGCGGCTGAGTCGGCTAGAAGTGTATCACGCCCGGAAGAAGGTCGATAATTCTTGAAGATATCCACTCGGGGACCTGTGGCCATCATGCGTCCTCTCGGACCATTGTGGCTAAAGCATACCGAGCGGGATTTTACTGGCCGAAAGCAAATGAAATGGCAAAAGAAATAGTCGACAAGTGTAAAGGGTGTCAGTTCTATTCTAACATGTCACACAAGCCCGCCTCAGCCTTGAAGACCATTCCACTCGTCTGGCCCTTCGCTGTTTGGGGATTAGACATGATTGGACGGCCGAGAAGCTGGCGAAGCGGCTTCACTCATTTGCTAGTAGCAGTCGACAAGTTCACCAAGTGGATCGAAGCCAAGCCCATCAAGAACCTTGATGCATGCACTGCTATCAGTTTCATCAGAGAGTTGATATTCAGATATGGAGTTCCGCATAGCATCATCACCGACAATGGGTCAAACTTTGATAATGACAAGTTCAAAGCCTTCTGCGCCTCTCAGGGCACGCGGGTCGACTATGCTTGATTGCTCATCCTCAGTCGAATGGACAAGCAGAGCATGCAAACGGCCTCATTCTCAAAGGGCTGAAACCACGGCCGATGCGTGATCTCAAGCACGCAGCAGGAGCTTGGGTCGACGAACTTCCATCAGTTCTCTGGGGATTGAGGACCACTCCGAATCGGTCGACTGGGAGAACTCCATTCTTCCTGGTCTATGGAGCTGAAGCAGTTCTGCCGAGTGACCTGCTTCACAATGCGCCTCGAGTCAAACTATACTCTGAAGAAGAAGCGGAACAAGCCCGACAAGATGCAGTCGACCTCTTGGAAGAGGAGAGGGAGATGGCCCTGCTCCGCTCGACTATCTATCAGCAAGACTTGCGTTGATTCCATGCCAGAAATGTGAAGATTCGAGCCTTCCAAGAGAGAGATTTGGTCCTTCGAGTGGATCAACAGAAACCACACAAGCTCGCTCCCACTTGGGAAGGTCCCTTCATCATCACAACAGTTCTCCACAACGGAGCGTATCATCTCTACAACGTTGATCGCCAGATCGACGAGCCTCGAGCTTGGAATGCGGAGCTGCTCTGCCCCTTTTATACTTAAATACTCACTCGGTTGAGATGTAATAAAAGTACTTTTGTAGTTTGTTTATTTAAGACAAGAATGTTATAATTTTCCCAGTGATTGTTATTACTTTTGTTGAAATTTCCCCGATGGGTGGCTTAGCTGCGAATCCTGTTCTCCTATGTTTGTAAATAAATCATTTCCGAGTTGCGAGCCTGTCTCCCACTCTGGGGCTTTGATGCGAATCCGCTTCGCCTAAGTATTCAAATTCCTACCGAATGGTGAGCCAGCCTCCCACTCGGGGGCTTAGCTGCAGTCCAAGTACTCGCCTAAGTATTCAAAATCCTACCGAGTGGTGAGCCAGCCTCCCACTCGGGGGCTTAGCTGCAGTCCAAGTACTCCCCTAAGTATTTAAAATCCTACCGAGTGGTGAGCCAGCCTCCCACTCGGGGGCTTAGCTGCAGTCCAAGTACTCGCCTTAGTATTCAAAATCCTATCGAGTGGAGAGCCAGCCTCCCACTCGGGGGCTTAGCTGCAGCCCAAGGATCTGCCTAAACATCCAAAATAATGAGCGCTTCGCAAGGACGACGAGGTGCAGGTCGACTGCTACCTTCTCCTTCAAAGCTACACCATAAAAATCCTACCGAGTGGAGAGTAAACCTCCCACTCGGGGGCTTAGCTGCAGCCCAGTGCTCGCCTAAGTAATAAAAACCCTACCGAGTGGAGAGCAAACCTCCCACTCGGGGGCTTAGTTGTAGCCCAGTGCTCGCCTAAGTAATAAAAACCCTACCGAGTGGAGAGCAAACCTCCCACTCGGGGGCTTAGCTGCAGCCCAGTGCTCGCCTAAGTAATAGAAATCCTACCGAGTGGAGAGCAAACCTCCCACTCGGGGGCTTAGCTGCAGCCCAGTGCTCGCCTAAGTAATAGAAATCCTACCGAGTCGAGAGCAAACCTCCCACTCGGGGGCTTAGCTGCAGCCCTGTGCTCGCATAAGTGATAAAAATCTTACCGAGTGGAGAGCACACCTCCCGCTCAGAGGCTTAGCTGCAGCCCAGTGCTCGCCTAAGTAAGGAATTCATCCCAATCCGCAAGGACGACGAGGTGCAGGTCGACTGCTACCTTCTCCTTCGGAGCTTCGCCACAAGTACAACATGCGGTCCATCCCAATCCGCAAGAGACTGACGAGGTGCAGGTCATTGCTACCTTCTCCTTCGAGCTTCGCCACAAGTACAACGTGCGGTCCATCCCAATCCGCAAGAAGAACGACGAGGTCGGGTCGCAATCGTGCTCCATCTCTACCTGCAAGATAGATGAAGTACAAGTCGACTGGAGTTTCACCTCAAGGATACTACTTACGACAATGAAGTATATTCCGAATGAAGAGCAAAGTTCTCTCGAAGGCAAATAAAGCATGTTCAAGGATAGATCAAGTTCGGATAAACGTCCTACGGATCCAAAAGTGCTCAGGCGTTAAGCCTGTTAAAGTTTGTCGGTTACAAAAACCACTCGGCATTCCGAGGCAAATTTAAGGTGGGACTTAGAAGTTTTTTACTCCTCCGGTGGAGGACCGGAAGGTGCAACAAACTGGTCGAGGTCGATTCCGTCGGCAATACGGGTAGCAGCAGCGATGAAGGTCTCCATGAAAGATCGGAAGTCATACTTCCTGGTGTTGGCAACTTTGAGGGGCCTTGACTTGTCCTCTTGCGCTTCCTTGCAGTGGACACGAACCAGAGACAGAGCAACATCAGCACCACACCTGGCAGAAGACTTTTTCCATTCTTGCACTCGACTTGGAATCTCATTCAGTCGAGTCATTAAGGATTCAAGGTCATTCTGAAGCGTCTGATCTGGCCAGAGAGTTGAGTCGATCCGCGACACCGCAGCTTTCAGTCGAGCAAGATAATCCACCACGCTAGCAACGCGAGACTCCAGTCGGAGCACATTCATAGCAGCTTTGTCCTTCACATGAGAGTTGATGGGGTCCAGGCTGGTTTCTACTCGACTAGTTTCTTCTTCGAAGTTTTGACAGAATTTTGAAAACACAGCTCAGACTCAAAACAACAATCATGTGATGAGCCGGTGATAGCAAGACAGTCAGATAAAAGAGATTACCTTCAAGCATGAGGAACAACTTCTTGGCGAGCCCTCCAAGATAAACCTCCGTGTCATTTCGCTTCCCGCTTGATTGGCGGCCTTGTCGGACAGAGCAATCTTGTCATTCTTCAGTCGACTAACTTCCTTGTTGGCCGCATCAAGAGAGGCTTTCAGCTTGGCATTTTCATCTTCGAGTTTGTCGACTGAGGCAAGTTTCTCTTCAGCGAGCTTTGTTTTCTCCAAAGCCGCCTTCTGTGCCTCTGCAAGGTCAAGATCCTTCTTATTCAGAGTCTCCTCCAGTTTATCTGCAAAGCAACAATGAGAACAGAGTTGAGAATGAACAGTAAAACAAAGACAGTCGTCAAAGTTCTCACCAACCATACCTTTTGCTTCATCCTTCGCATATACGCAAATTCTCCTGAGCAAGCTTCAAGTCGAGGTTGAGCTGGATCTGTTTGTTCTCTAGCTCAGTATAGTGAGCCACAAGCTCGCAAGATTTCTACAAAGAGTCAATCAACAAAAGACATCAAATACAGATCACTTCCGAGTGACTAAGGAAAAATCATAGCATTTCTAAGACTACAGTCGAATCAAAACATTCGACGGTAGTCTCGGGACTTCACCCGGTAGATTGCACTCAGCGATGCCCCATCGGTTTTTACCAATTTGGTTCGACCAGTCGACCAAAAGAGGCAAAAAGGTTATGATTCTAAAACCATGGCTAATCGTCAGCGGTCAGCCGCGGTAAAAAAATAGTTCTTTAGACTATAGTCGACTGCACGCAGTCCACCATAGTCTCGGGGACTACACCCAGTGGGTGCACTCAGTGTGCCACCACCGGTTTTACGGTTCCATTCGACTTGGTCCGACCAGGCCGAGTGAAGAAGTTCAAAGTATAAAGACTATAGTCGACTGCACGCAGTCCATCATAGTCTCGGGGACTACACCCAGTGGGTGCACTCAGCGTGCCCCCACAAAAACTCAATCGACACACCCACCCAGTGGGTGTACAGATATGAAATCTTCAGAAAGAAGCAGTTTCAGGTAGCATGTCCTAACAGAACAATCAGTTTTAGGTAGCATGTCCTAACAGAGCAAGCAGATTCAGGTAGCATATCTTAACAGAGCAAGCACCGATCGACTTACTTGGACATTGCTCTAGAGAGCTGAACTAGCATCATAGGCCACCTGGCTGGCCTCTCGGACTGCCTTCACTTGCTCCATCATGATCCCTGCCTGGCGTATAGCCTCCTTAGCAGCACTCACTTGGTCTTCCGGGACGTGGTGTATAGCAAAAAGGGATGGTGGATCAGCAGTCGACGAAGTGGGTCGGGCACTTGTCAGCGGTACAGCAAAAGACACAGAAGCCCGAGTGGGGTTGCCTCCCTCGGAAACCAGCGTCTCAGGTATCGTCACAACTGGAGCAGCCTTGCCAGCAGGCACCCTCTTGTTCTTCCTCTTCCTCATTGGCGCTTCCTCGTCATCATCGGGGAGATCAATGACATGAGGCGGAACTACAAGAAAGATTCAAAAAGTAAACATGGAAATCCAATCGACTAAAAGCGAAACTCTCGAGATCATACCAAGGTTGGAGGTGGCGGCATCTTCCATTTCACGATCTTCGTGTGCTTGGATGAGGTCTCGGAGGTAGCGATGCAGATTTCAAGAATCGACTGATCAGTCATCAAGTCGACCAAAAAGTACACTCATGTTGAATAGGGAAATACAAGTTCTGCTGGTTACCCGGAGATGGTGGGAATGACCATCCGCATCTTGGGAAGGGCCTTCGCCGGCTTTGACGGTGTTGCTCGAGGTTGCTTCGGCGGTTTCTCAGTCGGTGCGGGGGAAGTTGTCCGAGGTCGCTTCGTCGACTGCCCAGTGGGCGCAACAGCTTTACCGCGCCCGGCCGCCGGGTCATGCGTCAACTTGGACCTTCCTTCCGAGTGGGGAGGATCGACGTCTTCCTCCTCTTCCTCCTCCTCCTCCTCCTCTTCATCAGAGCTATCGTCCTCCTCATCCTCCTCGCCGTTGGACTCCCATTCCTCCTGGCTTTCACCTCCGCTTCCTTCTTCTTCTTCGACTTGTTCCTGCGCCCCGTTGGGCATCGAGTACATCTCAGCGGTTATCTATAAGACAACAAAACAAGGCAAAAGTCAGTCGATGAATTGACATCTAAACAGAATGAATGCAGCTGAATCACAGTCGGAGATAAGTGGTTATACCTTGTCTGCTTCGTAAGTCTGGTCGAGTGGTGGAATCCTCCTGGCTCCGCGAGGGTTATCTTTGTTTCCTCTGATGGCAGTCATCCACTTCTCCAGCGTGGCGTCATCGACCTCCTCTGGATGGACCCGAGTGGTATCATCCGTACCGGAGTACATCCACATCGGATGGCCTCGGTATTGGAGTGGCTAAATACGCCGTCGGAGGAAAACTTCCAGAAGATCCATGCCGGTCACCCCGTCGCGAATGAGCTGGACTACGTTGCTCCATCAACAATTTTACTTGGGCCTTCTCCTTTGGTAGCACCTTCAGGGAAGATGGCTTGTTCACTCGACTCATGGAGAAAGGAGGGAGTCCAATGATCGCCTGCCGCCGGGCCGCTGGTCTTGGCAAGAGAACCAGTGTCGATCGCCACCCTCTAACCGAGTCGGGGAGAGTCATAGCCGGAAAAGCGCTCTTCCCCCTCATCTGGACCCCGAGTCCCCCACACATCTGGATTACTTGGGTTCTCTCGTCATTCGGGTTCGTTTTCTTCACCGTCTGAGAGCGACAAGTGAATATATGCTTGAAGAGGCCCCAGTGCGGCCGACAGCCCAAGAAGTTTTCGCATAACGACACGAAAGCGTCAAGATAGGCAATGGAGTTGGGAGTGAAATGATGGAGTTGCGCTCCAAAAAAGTTCAGAAACCCCCGGAAGAAAGGATTCGGCGGCAGAGAAAATCCCCTATCTACGTGAGTGGCTAGGAGGACGCACTCACCCTCTTCCGGCTGCGGCTGCCACTCCGTTCCCGGAAGCCTCGCCGACCCATGGAGGATCAGTCCCTCATTGGCCAGATTGTTGAGGTCCTTCTCGGTGATGGTCGAGCGGATCCAATCTCCCTGGACCCAACCTTGCGGCAGCTTGGACCCTTGAAGAAGATCTGCCCTTGGGCACTCTCCCTTCGCCTTCGCCGCCGCTTTCTTCACCCGCTCAAGGCTGCGGTCTTCTCCTTCACCATGGTCGCCTTGGCAGTACGAAGCTCTTGGCTGAAAGGCAGGCTAAGGGCACAATAGGAAGATTTGGAGGTGGAGGAGGGAAGATTGAGGTCACACTGTTCAAAATACCCGTCCGATGCTTTATATGAGGCGCTTCAGTGGGTATTTGGTAGGCCCAGGCAATCTGTCAAATCCATAGCGCGGCGCATGCGATACTTGGCGAAAAAAGGCGGCACGAAGATCGGCGTCATCGCCTTATCCCATCCGAAAGTGCCGTAGTTTTCTCGGCCAGCGCTTCCCAAAATTCAGATCCCGCGAAATCCGCTAACCGCGGAGCAACCTGCCAGACAGCAGATTTCCTCCGATCCGTCGCTCGGAAATCCTCAAGTTCACAAAGTTCACTCGACAAATGTGAAGAATGGATCAAGGCGACAGAAAGAGAAGTTGACACCATCACTAAAAGTTCGTTGATCCAGAGTAAGACACACTCGCAACACGAAGAATAGGTCAGAAACATTATCAACTCCTTCCTCACTCAAACCTCGATCCATTCGGGGGCTAATGATGAAGTCATGTACCTAGGGTAGGGTCATAGACCTGCCCAAAGGTACCCTCCCCAAGGACACTCATGAAAGAAGCGACCTTCCAGTCCACCTAGTAGGTTTCCACTCGACAGATTCAAAGACACTCGACCATGAAGACCCACTCGACCACCAGGAGTCCAAGAGCCACTCGGTATCCAAACGGTCTGTAGTTAAATAGTCTTTATGGTCTTTATGGTCATAATGACACTTTATGTAAGGCGTTACCAGTAACGCCTAGCCTTAATGTACCTTAAACCCTCCGCTACGTGGGCTGGCTGGGGTCCTGGCGCACTCTATATAAGCCACCCCCCTCCACAGGTAGAAGGGTTCGCACCCCTGTAACACATACGCATATAATCCGATCGACCGCCTCACGGGCTCCGAGTCGTAGGGCTGTTACTTCCTCCGAGAAGGGCCTGAACTCGTAAATCCCTTGCGTATACAACTACTCCGTAGCTAGGATCTTGCCTCTCCTTTCCTACCCCCCATTCTACTGTCAGACTTAGAACCACGACATCGCCTGCATTTCGCAGGCTTCGCAAAGGTCAAAGGCCTCAAGTACCTCTCTCGAGCGTTCCAGAAGGAGAAGTGCACCACCAACATGTTGCACGTCAAGTGTTTTCAGAAGCCACTCCAACTGTGGATGTCTCCGAGTCTGAAGCCAAAGCTGCTGAAGACAATCCGGCTGCATCAGCCGAAGACACCCAAGAAGAAGAAGAACGTGTCCCTACACCCCCTATTATTGAAGAAGTTATTCCTGATATCAACGTGCCAGTGCCCGACCCTCCAGCTCCTCAAGTGGAGGTTGAAAACATTGAGGCTGCCACCTCCAACACCAATGAAGCCAATGACACGGTCATGGTGAAGCAAATGTGGAGACTGCACCAAATGTGCACTGAAGCCAATGAGGCAAGCTGCTCAAGCATCTCTTTGGGCAGCCGGAAGCCTCGGTTGTTGCCTTGCTCAGTTCCGCCACCAAGGCCCTACACCATTGAGCAAGCATACAACTATGGTCATCTAACCACCGTAAGATGGCCCGTTCTGGTCCCTCCGCCTCATGCCTCTGGTCCTCAGTTTGAATATCATGTTGGGCATAGGCCTCTGGTCCAGAAACCAAAGCCATGACTGCCAAGGTTTCCGAACCTTGCCACCTCTCTGAGTTCTTTCAATGCAAATGACTTCAAAGCCAACAACACTTTCTTTGACAGAGCAAAGAACCCCTACACAAGGCCAAGGATATCATCTGACCGTTTCTGGAGCTATCAGCAATGAAGCTATTACTCCTGCGTTCTGTATGATCAAGGGCGCATTTTCCTCATATCGCGCCTCAAACCTTTGAAGCCATTCTTGGGACTGCCGTGCTTAGAAGAAGCACTTGATTGCTTTCGTGATGCTTTGGTGCGCTAGGCTTCGTAATGCATAAAGAACAACTGGAATGAAGAACTTTTGCTTCAATTCTATGCTACCCTCCACATCCGCGGCTACTACAGAGATGCGAAGACATGGGTTCTCGAGTGGATGACAGGAAATGTTTGTCATGAAGCCAAAGCTCTTGACGTCATTGAGCTCACAGGCCTACCCACTCCCGGAGAGCTGTTTGAACCTGGTTGTCAACTCCACCGTGATGCACTGGAGAGCATCTTCCATAACCAGAGCCCAACATGAGTCAGATGTTGAGCATGATGAAGCCACTGCCACATAACGCTGAATACCCTCAGGACTTCTTTGTTGATGACCTTGAGTATCTGCCTCGTACAATATATCACATCATCAGGCGAACTCTACGGCCTATCAAAGGGCATTCATCATCTGCAAAACTTGAAGGAGCCATGAAGACATTGGTCTTTTACATCCTCAATGGCATCAGCTTCAATACGCAAGAATTCTTCATCCGGCAATTGGCTGCGTCTGGATCTGATCTTTTTGGTCTGAAATTTTATGCTCCATGGGTCATCCGCCTCATCAAGATGAAATCTGCTATCAACTATCGCCTATACGCCGCAATCATCCGATCTTTCTACGAGAGGTTGATATGTCGATTTAAGCCATATACCACGAGCACGCCAAAATGCCACTTTGTCTTCAGAATGCAGATCACCATAGCTTCTCTCAAACCATGGAAGGCGTCCAAGCAGTATCTCGTGTTTATCCTCTGGCTGGGAACACACGTCTGCCTCACCGTGCGCAGACTGAAGCTAATGAGAGCACAATTGGCCAAAGACCCAGGAAGCACTCTGGCATCCTCAATGATTGAGAACTTCTTGTCGCACTGCATTAGAAACAAGATAAGCATCACTCCTGGCTCAAGCGACAGATGCAAAGCCTCTTGGTGGACGTCAATTGCATTCAAAATCTTGCCACCAAGAATGCTTTTGTCACTCACGGGACCTGTCGCGATAATGGAAGAGTTTGACCCTGCTCGATCTTTGAAGGAGATCTTCAAGGCGATGGCTTCGAGCGCTTCAAGTTTGACTCCACTCCTCCACGGAATGCAGTCCCACGACAAACTCCATCTCTTGAAGACTCGACTATTCTTCCTCCGCTGCAATCGTCAATGCGAGTGATCGATGATGAAGCCGATGCTACTTCACCGCCCCCTACTACGCACGCATCGACCTTTGCACCAAGTTAAATGCGCACCACCTACCAACAACGACAACCTGCTGCATCATCTTCTTACGAAGAGGGCGAGTAGACACTCTATGTCTTCAAACCTTTTTGGTCCTTACTGACAAAAGGGGGAGAAGCATATGAGTTTGATAGTCTTCAAGCGGGTTAATATGGGCGGTTGCATTATATTTTGCCTAGTGTTTACAACTCTCGTTTTTGAAACATTTGGTTCTTTGAGTTGTAACACTTAAACTCGATAATTAAATGCGCTACCTATTTGCTTTACTGCAGTGCGATGATAAATTCCGCATGTGCGATGATAACTTCCGCACTTAGATCATTCTGCAGACGTCCATTTTTCATTATGCATGTCATTCTCTTAGTTATATCATTTCATGCATGATGAATTATCTTCATAAGTTGAAGAGGATCTCCACAAGTACAACCTGCCATGTGCATTTGCATTCCAAAAGCAAACTACTTATATGCACATCTTCAGGGGGAGCCTTTGCCACTTATGAAGACAATTCCTATCCTTTACAATTTCACATACTTTATCCTGTTGAAAACTTCAACCAGTTTGTCATCAATCACCAAAAAGGGGAGATTGTAAGTGCATCTAGTGCCACCCCTAGTTGGTTTTGGAGTATTGACGACAAATGTGGTTGAGGGACTAATGCGTTTGTGAGAATTGCAGGATAACACGGTAGTGTCCCCCATTGATTCGGTTTACCTACCGGAGATGACCCCTAAAATGTATGAAGACATTGGCGACAATGGTGGCATGTGAAGATATTCACATTGAAGACTATGACATGAGAAGACATTGAGTGAAGACTATGGAGCCTTGAAGACTGTGTCATTTCGTTGTTTCCTTTTCTTCTTTGTTGAGTCATAGGAACCACCGCATCTTTGTTAAGTGGGGTCCAAGTGATCAAAGTCGAGAATGATCAAGTGATGCTCAACCCAAATCCTATGTCTTGACGAAGACAATGAGAGCAAAACTTATCCAGAGCTGGATGAGTCAGCTTTGCTTGTAGCCCAAGTAAAGTTGCCGTGTGTGTTTGAAATCTGACCGTTGGAACACGTGTCAGTTCCTTAGTGACCCAGGGTCATTTCGGACATATCAGGTCGGGTTGCCTAGTGGTTATAAATAGCTCACCCCCTACACCATAAATTGGTGGCTGCTCAGAGTTAGTGCACGGCTTTTGTCGTTTGAGAGCAACCCACCTCGAAGCCTTTGAGAGAGAGAAATCCTTGCGAGGACAAAGCCCAAACACCTGTGAGCCAAGGAGTGTTAGGCATCACTGAAGTCTTTACATGCATGTGACCTGAAGACTTATTACACTCGAGGACTATGAATCCTCCGGCCGGTTAGGGCGTCGTGGTTCTGAGCATCCAAGAGTCATTGTGGATTGCCGGTGAACGCGATCTGTGAAGGTTCGGAAGTCTACCTTGAAGACTTACCAGAGTGATTGGGCGAGGAATGTGTGTCCTTAGCTCAAGGGGAATAAGGTGAAGACGCGGTCTTGAGTTGAATCTCAGCCTCCCTAACCCGGATGTCACAGTTGTCACAAGCTGGAACTGGTCCAACAAATCTGTGTCTTCAACAAGTGACTGGTTCTATCTTCTCCCTCTCCTTACTTAGAGTTTGTCTTCGTGAAGTCATTGCCTATTTGTCATACCTGTTTGACTTCATTGCTTGACTACTTTTGTTGATTGGCATCTCACTATCTTCCATCTTGATCCTACTACCAAGCTGCTATTAGTCTTGTACTTTCACGTTATTGCATACTTGACTATGGTTTGCTTGTTGTAGTTTATCTTCCGCTGCATATCAATTAGGTCATTTCTATTGTTTGTCTTTGAAACATCCGTGTTTTGAAGACTTTCCAAAAATCGCCTATTCACCCCCCCCCCCCCTCTAGTCGATAACTAGCACTTTCAGTTAGCAAACCCAGTGGTCGTACGCAAAGCTAACAGGAAATGGAGGCTTTGCATAGATTTCATAGATCTTAACAAGGCCTGCCCAAAGGACCCATTTCCCTTGCCGTGCATCGACCAGATTCTGGATTCCGCTCCAGGATGTGATTTGCTCTCTTTTCTGGATGCATACTCTGGATATCATCAGATTTTTATGTCCAAGGAAGACGAAGAGAAGACCTCATTCATCACCCCATGTGGCACATATTGCTTCGTGCGCATGACCTTCGGGTTAAAGAGTGTCGGGTCCACTTTTGCAAGAGTAGTCCAAATTGGTTTTGAGTCATAGTTGCACAGGATAATTGAAGCTTATATGGATGATACTGTGGTCAAGACCAAGGACAGATCAACCCTCATCCAGGATTTAGAAGAGACGTTTGTTAATCTGCGCAGGATCAACTTGAAGCTGAACCCGGAGAAGTGTGTGTTTGGCGTCCCCTCCGGCAACCTACTGGGTTTATTTGTATCCCATCGCGGGATAGAGGCCAACTGATGTAGGGTGGAACCCTATACGGCCGATCTTTCACGAAAGGAGCGGATCCCAACTAAGAACACGATGAACACGGGGAAGAATGGAGGGAAATCACAAGGGGAAACACTCAAGAACAAGTCCAATCACACATCCACTAGACAATCAAACACACAAGATCCACAAGGTACATGAACAACAAAGGGAAAGATACAAGGTAAGGTCCATCTCCATGAGGAGGTCTTGAAGGGGGCCACCCAAGAGGGGGTCTTGAATCCAAGGTGATCTTCTCTGCAGAGGGGCCGCAGTCTCTCTCATGGAGTAGATCCGTAACGTATGAGCAAAGCTCTATCTCAAATGAGCTAATACTTTGCTAACCCTAAAACGTAGGTGGAGGGGAGTATATATAGTCTAAGGGGCGAAGGGGTACATGGGCTTCGGCCCAGATGGACTGCACGCAGGCAGGGGGAGGCCGGATATCCAAGCGTCGGCGGATGTACGGGCCTTCGTCATGGGCCGGATGTCTGGGCTAGGGTGGCTGGATGTCCGGGCTGGCATGGATGGCCTCGGTGTTCTCTGGATAGAGGGTGCCCGATGTCCGCGCTGGAAGCCGGATGTCCGGCGGCTCGGGAAGAGCCGGATGTCCGGGCCCTTGGCCGGTTGTCCGGGCTGGCGTGGTCCAGCTTCGGTGGTGTTCTGTCGGATTTTTGGTGGTCGGGCCGGATGTCCGGGACCTGGGGACTTCTCCGGTTTCTTTCGTCGTCGCTTCCAGGCTTCCCTCGCGGATGGTGTAGTTGCTCCTTGGCGCTTGCACTCCTCCTCGTTGTTCATAGCTTTCCGACAATACATATGCATGCACACGTGTGGCACCCCGGCTCAGAGAAACCGGAACGCCCCGTATTCTAGCCCAGAGACCGAGGAGACGTCTTCTGGAATATGACACTGCTTAGCATAGAACAAATCAGCTCTTTATTGCAATCTATTGGGGTACAAGGGGATTACATCGGCACGGCGACGCTACACCTGCCATGGTTGCTCTATGCAAGTAGCAGAACAACACGACGCAATGAATGACTATCGGCAAATGAACAGCGACGACGGTGGTGAACTTCACTCGCAGGGGACTCTGGCTGAACGCTTATCCTAGCGCGCAAAACAAGGGATCCACGACAAACAAGCAATCATATCTCGCATGACTCGCAACCGGCATGACACGCCAGTCGATACATTGAATATACTTGCAAGCTCACAGCAACCAAAGCAATCAAGACAAACAATAGCATGGCAATTACAGGTTAACAAGGATTAACATGATACTATCGGATCGATCATAGCATGAACAAGATGATACGGCTAGAACAATACGAGCATGGCATAAACATATGAGCATGATAATACTAGCATGCAACATGATGACGCTATCATACACCAACTTACTCTGCTCGGGTTACATCGTAACCATCACCTGCACAAACTTACCATCACGGATATCACACAATCATCTCAGGATCCAATCAAGCTTGGTATTAACAATATCGTAGTAATCATTTATGACCACAAGGAGCTTGACCTTTACCCTTGACTCTTGCATAACATCAAAAATATCCAACAAGTCGGTATTCACGATACCACAGTGATCCTCTCACGATCACATAAATATCAACCAACTTCTTTCAGCATCGAACCGGGGTTGTTATTAAGCACATAATTATTACTGTTGACCCATAGTGTGACCGACACGAACTGGGCCCATATCCGCGGGCGCGGCTATCCATTGATTAAACACACACTCTGCAGAGGTTAGCACACTGTACCCACACCACGGAACCCATGGTCTCGCATTCCCATACATGCGGACACGACGTTACGACAAAATCGATCTACTGCCATGACACTCCCCGGCCACTCCGACCAACTCCCCTTTGGGCTAAGTCCTGGGTGGCCCCGTGCCTACCAAAGGCACCAAGGGCCACCGTCGTGGAAAAACGGTCCCAAACGGGGACAAGGATCCATACTCAACAACGGGCACACAAGGCTTATGCTGTCCTACCTGGCCAAGGTAGCGCCCGCGCATAACCTTCCCTCGCGGGAGGCATGACAATAGACCCAGTTAGGGCCTTCCCATAAGGGAAACGTGGTTGCACTGGTCAGCTCGATATGGTGGCACCATGACTCAGCCAACAGTTGTTCCAGTTCAATTTAATCCGGTTAAACTTGAATGCAATATGCTGAGCCATGACAAAAATAATAGGATGCAACTACAATGCATGAACATGATATCAAAATAAGCATGGAGGTGCAACATAATGAACGAGCATAACAACAACATTTGAGCATTTATCCAGATGAGCATGGCATACCTACGAGCATGAATATCACAACAAGAACATTACTCATAGCATAACATGACTACAAGCGTCAGCAATAACTACCATGCATTAACATAACGATAAACTACAATGCAAGCATTTAACCAACTGGGTGCAAAAAAACATGCATAACTACGATTTTCAAAGAAGCGGACGATAATCATGCACCGAAGACCATCACAAGCATGTACTACTACCAAGCATGGTAATAAGAAAGTACTACTAGCAAGTAGTTCATGATAACAGAGTGCAAGAAAACATAGCATGACGGTAAACACCGATCCATAAGCATAACCGAAATAACGACAGCAGTAGCAAAACAATCAACCAGATAGTTATTAAAGATTCAAGTTTAAAACCAATGCTTCTGCATCACTATCATGCAAAATGGTGGTTGTGGTTTGCCTGGGGATGGAGAAGGCTCCGGGAAGAAGAGCGGAATGACCGCAGAAAGAATCGTCGGAAAGGGTTCGCTCTCGGAAGGGGATGATTGAGGAAAGGGCAAAATGGTCATTTTCAGAATGTTAAAACATAGTGTAAATGGTACCAAAAGTTTGGGCTCGAAGAGACGAAGATGTGAGCGTTGGATTCACCTCGATCGGAGCTGCGGTTGAAAAGTAGTGAAGGGTTGAAGTTCAGGGACTATTCTGCAAAAATATCACCACAAATAGGTCCCTGAGTGGATATGGCAGAAATGGTTTTGAGAAAATACGCTTTCTAGAGGGGAAAGCGCATTCCTTACCTAAGCCGCAAGGAAATACACCTTCGGAAAGAGAAAACAGATTAAACCGAATACGCTTCCACTTACCCACGTCTTTTGAGGCGGGGTCGGGCGCGTGGTCGCTGACGGGCGGGTCCTGCGGGGCGGGGCCCGTCACTTATCCACGTTGGCCAGGCGGGGTCAATGCGGGGCCGGCTCCGGCTCACTGACGCGCGGGGCCCGCGGCCAGATGGCATGGAGGGGTCGACGGCTTTGTCTTCTCCTCACTCACGCCCGACGGAGCAGGAGGGCCGGGCGCAAGAACTGCTCCGGCAGCTCGGCCTTCTCCTGTGCCGTCTGACATACCGGCGTGCTTTCGGGGACCGAGACGCACCCATCCAGAGCATCCGTCCGTCATGGGGAGGTCGGGCTCGAGTGGGGCCGCTGCTGCGGCGGACAGCGGTTCGGGTGGAGATGGGGTTCTGGCCATGGTGGCTCCGGCGAGGGGAAGAGGGTCTGAGGAGGGTCGCCGGAGATTAGAGGGGCTAGGGGTGGTGGCCAGAAGTGGAGGAGGGGCTCGGGTAGCTCCAATTTAGGAGGACCGAGGCGGCGGCCATGGCGACAGAGGGAGGGCAGGAAAGCTTCTTGAGCTAGAGACAGAGGCTAGGCAGGGCTCTGGGAGTGAGGTGAGGCTGCCGGAGTGCTCGGGCCGCGCGGGGAGGGGCTACTTCTAGTCGTGCGAGGTCATGGTCGAGCTGGCGTCGCCGCAGATGCGTGGACGGCGCCGCGGACGCGTGTGCTCGCGCATGAGCTCGGGGAAGACGACGGGAGGGAACGGACGAGCGCCATAGGTCACGAAGATGAGCGGAGCTCGGGGACAATAGAGGAAGCTGCAGCGTGAATGAGCCGGTCGGCTCTGATTCGCCCATGGGCAAGCAGCAGCGCCAGCGAGAGAGGCTTCGGAGGGAAGACGGCTCAGGGAATGGCGACAACGAGGCTAGCTAGCTGTTGGACAGAGGCGGCGCGAGCACGGCATTTAACCGAGGAGGGGCCCGAGCAAAACGTCGCTCAACTCGCATCCATGGCGTGCCAGGGAGGTGGTCACCGCGTGAGCTGGCAAGGAGAAGAGGCCAAGGGCTGTCCTGAGATGTCTTGTGATTAGTCCTTGCATACTAGAGGCCGAGGGAGGTGACGGATCACGCAGAAGTGTAGGGAACAGAGGGGAACAAGCTCGACAAGGTTGCTGTATCAAATTTGGACGAACACTACTGATCAACAGGGAAGGGCTTGGAGCCAAACGAGTTGTCGGGTGTGATTAGCTACGGAAGAACTATGATCCTAGAGATTTGGAGGTGATTTGGACCAAGAATTAATATAGTTGCTTTACAACTGTATAATCTGGTCCAGAATAGAAATCATGATGATGCACTCAAATGGTGAAGCTACTTGAGCTGAACTTGGGCAGAGCAGAGTTATTTGTTCATATGAAGATGCTCAAAAATGTTTCACACCATTTGGATAAACCAAAATGGTACTTCCTTCACAAACATCCCCACTGACCAGAAACTTGCAGAAATTCTAGATGGAAAATGGCTAAATGGATTGAGCCACAACTTGGTGGAGGGATTTTATATGGATAGTAGAAGGCCTAGGAAAATTTACAGCCATAATGAAGCAAGATAAAATATACTTGCTTGACAAACTGAAATTTTGGACAGAATCAAAGATTTGAAGCTGTGCTCACATGGAGGCATTAAATGAGCTCAACTTTGGTGGAGGGCTATGATTTGATGATATGAAGGACCATGCAAATGTGCAACTCATTTGGATATGCCTAGCTTGTACCTCCTTCACAAAGTTTCTTTACGAATGAAACTTTGGAAAATCATAATTAAATGACTACTAGGCAAATGAGGTTGCATTTTGGCATGTGGCAATGATATGGACAGGAAAAGGTGTCCAAGGAGATTGAGGTCAATTGGGAAAAGGAAAATAGCACTTGCTTCACAAAGTGCCATTTAGGACAGAATAGGAAAAGAATTATTGGGGAATTATTTTTTGAACATGGCAATGAAAAGTTTTGCCATATTTGATGAAGATAGGAACCAAACAATTTATGAGAATTATTTGGGAATTTTAGGAGTGATCGAAATATAGGTTGCTTCACAACCTAGGGCAATAAGGATGATTCCTTTAATAGAAAAGGAATATTCCCAATAAAAAGAATATTGGGATTGGGCTAGGATGGAAATGATATGATCTAGGGAAGGATTTGAGGATGACAAGCCACTCTAGAAATAAAGAAGAGGTCATCTTCTTCAGTTTCCAGACCACAAAGCCACGGAAAAAGAAAACTCAAGCAAAAACCTCAGAAAATCAAATGAAAAAGAAAGGGCCAAAAATCAGGTTGTGACAAACCTTCCCCCCTTAAAGAAATCTCGTCCTCGAGATTTGGTTGCTCAGGGAATAAGTATGAACATGCTGCCTTAAGGAAACCGTTTCCAACTCGGGTATCCTTTTTCCTTTGTTGATTGTTCCCATGAAATTCTTCATCTGACTTGCCGGTCTGGCTCTGGGGCGGTTTACTTCACTGTATCCATATCCCGACAGACCTTTCCTCACATTTTCCTGCTTATGCTGGCTCCAATTTTCATATCTGCTGACTTATCTGAGATTTACCATGTCTGAAATATATGTATGTCTCACAAATCCGAGGGTGATTTCCGATTGTTGTGTCTGCACTGGCAATTGTCCGTGAATTGGTGATCAGATTTTTCCTGATGAACACCCAACCTCTGACTCCTTGCATTGGGTTCCTCCACTAAATGCAGGTCCTTCAGGTTCCAAACAGTGAGTTGCGGCATATCCGTTTTTCTGACAGATTCTGACTTATCGCAGGAATTTCTGACCCATCCTGACTGGCTCCACTGTCTTGAATCTCAGCTTCATACCAAATATTTGATTGTCGCCTATCATGGCTAGCATAAGGAGTATGGCCTTATATGATAGTATCCGCAGACTTGACTGATTGTGAATCTCGTGAAAGAATTTTGTCCATGACAGGCTATCCGTTGAGGCTTCACATAAGTGAGGGCACATCCTCCCAGAATGTTATTCACCATCCAAAACCGAGCAGACCCTTTTGGTGAATATCCTTGGTGATCCATACTGACTTAGACTGTTCGGGGTATCTGCACGATGTGGGTCTTGCAACAATTTTCATACCTACATCACCGGTCTTGCTCCTTCATTACTGTTTTCCTTGATCTGGATCCTTGGTTGAAAGAGCGGGGTCATATTACTTCTTCGGGTGACCATAGGTTCTATTGGGTGCAACATTCTGACCGAAGGGAAATGATCATCTAAACCCTTGCAAGAAATCAGCAAATAAATCAGTAGCCACCAGAACGGTCTTTACAACTCAGATCTGGGACATTACTGAAGTAACTCAACCACGGCTCAAGACGGCTGAAAAGTGGCTCAGAGCAGGAGATCGTGTTGATAAGAAGAAAGTGACAGTTCCCTCAGACGGCCGAAAAGCAGCTCAGAGCAAAGGGCCACTGTCAAAAAGAAACTCAACAGTTGTACGAGACGGCCGGAAAGGAGCTCAGAACTCGTGACAGTTGTTGAATAGAGAAATATAAAGTCGGCATCCACCCTGAACGGCCAAAAACAACTTAGAACACAGGCATGGTGCCGTTACGAGGGAAAAGAAAACAAGGGCTCATTAGGATCATATTCCAGGTTCACCGGTACTTGTACAGAGCTCAGTGTTGTCGTCAATCCTCATGGTCCTTTGTCACACTGAGGTGTATATCTGGCTTCCTTCACATATATCTGAGATTCTGATTCCCGAGGCAGACTTGTGTTCTGACTGATTCTTGCTTCTGACCAACTGTTGCGGAGCTGATTCTGCCATCTTTGACTGAAATTGCACTGTTGGTCTTGCACATAGCTTATCTTCTTGCTGATCTGATCATTTCTGTCATGAAGATTGCACTCTGAGGCAAACTTGATTATCCGTATTATTGTAAGGAGTGCATGCTGATGCAAACATGATACTGACTGTCCATCCAGGATTCCTTTTGCATTCAGACGAGATATTCCAAATTTCACTGCAGTCTGCTGATAACCTCATTCCATTTATCTGAGCTTCCAAACCTTTGAACTCCTTGCTGATTCTTCAGGTCCGGTGTTGGTTGACGAGCAACTTTAATGAGGGAAAAAATAATGCCACACCAAAGGCCCAAAGAAAGAAGCAAAAGAAATGACGAAAACAACAAAACAAACACACAAGCACACAAATAATATAAAATAATCAAGCAACATCGCATATTACTGCTACTCACACAATAATATGCATGCATACCTAAGCACACAAATTTCACGGAAACTCCGGTATTGCTATCTAATATGCTGTGGCGGTGTGCACGAAAGTGAATTCACGTGTGGAAGGAGTTGGTGTAACCAAGGCTACACCAAGCGCTGGCTGAACACCGGTCACAACCGGATGGATACGGGCCGAGGACGGACTTGGTGATCAAGTAGCGAGACACAAGGTCACGACCACGTCATCATCAAGCGTACGAAAGGGGAACCGTACACGTCCAAGGAATGGAATGATAGGGCAATATAGGGAAGGAAAAGCATGGCTTGATGGCATTGCCCTTTTCTGATAACAATTATCAGTAAGGGTTACCGAAGGGACGAGATGGAAGGCACGATTCGGGATAGAGGCAAATATATCACCGAAATAATATGGGTGGGTGGCGAAAAGATATCGACACGATACCTGAGAATGACTCCGACAAATGGTGTCTGGAACACTTGGTACCAGGGCATAACTCTGTTGGGACAGAGATGACGCCGAACACCGGAGAGCAGGCATGCTAAGAAAGAGGGTGCAGGTAGTGGATCGAAAACGATACCACCTACACTCACAAGATTAACCGTTAGCGACAAGATAATAATCTATATGCATGCTATGCAACAAACAAATGCAGCAATCAAGTGCAACAAATCAACAGGGCTCTATACTACCGCATTGTAACGTTCGCGCGGGCTAGGGCGTCCTACAGCCAGACCTGCTCTGATACCAAGCCTGTGGCACACCGGCTCAGAGAAATCGGAACGCCCCGTATTCCAGCCTAGAGATCGAGGAGAAGTCTTCTGGAATACGACACTGCTTAGCATAGAACAAATCAGCTCTTTATTGCAATCTATTGGGGTACAAGGGGATTACATCGGCACGGCGACGCTACGCCTGCCATGGTTGCTCTATTCAAGCAGCAGAACAACATGACGCAGTAGAATGACTACAGGCAGCGGAACAGCGACGATGGTGGTGAACTCCACTTCGCAGGGACTCTGGCTGGAACGCTTATCCTAGCGCGCAAACAAGGGATCCCCGACAAACAAGCAATCATATCTGGCACGACCTGCAAACTAGCATGACATGCCAGGTCAGTACATTGAATGTACTTGCAAGCTCACAACAACCAAAGCAATCAAGACAAACAATAGCATGGCAATTACAGGTTAACAAGGATTAACATGATACTATCGGATCGATCACAGCATGAACAAGATGATACAACTAGAACAATACGATCATGGCGTAAACATATGAGCATGATAATACTAGCATGCAACATGATGACGCTATCATGCACCAACTTACTCTGCTCGGGTTACATCGTAACCATCACCTGCACAAACTTACCATCACAGATATCACACAATCATCTCAGGATCCAATCAAGCTTGGTATTAACAATACCGTAGTAATCATTTATGACCACAAGGAGCTTGAACTTTACCCTTGACTCTTGCATAACATCACAAATATCCAACAAGTCAGTATTCACGATACCACAGTGATCCTCTCACGATCACATAAATATCAACCAACTTCTTTCAGCATCGAACCGGGGTTGTTATTAAGCACATTATTATTACTGTTGACCCATAGTGTGACCGACATGAACTGGGCCCATATCCGCGGACGCGTCTATCGATAGATTAAACACACACTCTATAGAGGTTAGCACACTGTACCCACACCACGGAACCCATGGTGTCGCACTCCCATACGTGCGGACAGGGCGTTCCGACAAAACCGATCTACTGCCATGACACTCCCCGACCACTCCGACAAACTCCCCTTTGGGCTAAGTCCTGGGTGGCCCCGTTCCTACCAAAGGCACCAACGGCCACCGTCGTGGCAAAACGGTCCCAAACAGGGACAAGGATCCATACTCAACAATGGGCACACAAGGCTTATGCCGTCCTACCTGGCCAAGGTAGCGGGCCACAAGATAACCTTCCCTGGGGAGGCACCGGTGAGAGGCATGACAATAGACGTAGTTAGGGCCTTCCCATAAGGCAAACGTGGTTGCACTGGTCATCTCGATATGGCGGCACCATGACTCGGCCAACAGTTGTTCAAGTTCAATTTAATCCGGTTAAACTTGAATGCAATATGCTGAGCCATGACAAAAATAACAGGATGCAACTACAGTGCATGAACATGATATAAAAATAAGCATGGAGGTGCAACATAATCAAGGAGCATATCAACAAGATTTGAGCATTTATCCAGATGAGCATGGCATACCTACGAGTATGAATATCACAACTAGAACATTACTCATAGCATAACATGACTACTAGCGTCAGCAATAACTACCATGCATTAACATAACGATAAACTACCATGCAAGCATTTAACCAATCGGCAAAAGAACAAGCATAACAATGGTACTCGGAACAGACGATAATCATGCACCGAAGACCATCACAAGCATGTACTACTACCAAGCATGGTAATAAGAAAGTACTACTAACAAGTAGTTCATGATAACAGAGTGCAAGAAAACAAAGCATGACGGTAAACACCGATCCATAAGCATAACCGAAATAATGATAGGAGTAGCAAAAAAATCAAACATGCAGTTATTAAAGATTCAAGTTGAAAACCAATGCTTCTGCATGGCTATCATGCAAATGGTGGTTGTGGCTTGCCTGGGGATGGAGAAGGCTCCGGGAACAAGTGCGGAATGACCGTGGAAAGAATCGCCGGAAAGGGTTCGCTCTCGGAGGGGGCTGATTAGGGCAAGGGAAAAATGGTCATTTTTAGAATGTTGAAACATAGTGAAAATGGTACCTAAAATTTGGGATCGAAGAGACGAAGATGTGAGCGTTGGATTCACCTCGATCGGAGCTACGGTTGAAAAGTTGTGAAGGGTTGAAGTTTAGGGACTATTCTACAAAAATATCACCACAAATAGGTCCCTGAGTGGATAAGGTCGAAACGGTTTTGAGAAAATACGCTTTCCAGAGGGGAAAGCGCATTCCTCGCCTAAGCCGCAAGGAAATACGCCTTCGGAAAGAGAAAACACATTACCTCAAATACGCTTCCACTTACACACGTCATCAGAGGCGGGGTCGGGCACATGGTCGTTGACGGGCTCGTCCCGCGGGGCGGGGCCAGTCACTTATCCATGTTGGCCAGGCGGGGTCAATGCGGGGCCGGCTCTGGCTCACTGACGCACGGGGCCCGCGGCCAGCTAGCAGGGAGGGGTCGACGGCTTCGTCTTCTCCTCACTCGCGCCCGACGGAGCAGAGGACTGGGCCGGCGCCGGCGACCGTTCCGGCAGCTCCAGCCGTCTCCCGGGTCGTGTAGCATACCGGCGCGCTCAGGGGACCGATACACACCCATCCAGAGCATCCGTCCATCATGGGGAGGTCGGGCTCAAGTGGGGCCGCTGCTGCAGCGGACGGCGGTTCGGGTGGAGATCGGGTTCTGGCCATGGTGGCTCCGGTGAGCGGAAGAGGGTCTGAGGAGGGTCGCCTGAGATCAGAGGGGCTAGGGGTGGTGGCTAGAAGTGGAGGAGGGGCTCGGGTAGCTACAATTTAGGAGGACCGAGGCGGCGGCCATGGCGACAGAGGGAGGGCAGGAGAGCTTCTTGAGCTCGAGACATAGGCTATGCAGGGCTGTGGGAGTGAGGTGAGGTTGTTGGAGTGCTCGGGCTGCGCGGGGAGGGGCTACTTATAGCCGTGTGAGGTCATGGCCGAGCTGGCGTCGCCGCGGACGCATGGACGGCGCCGCGGACACGTGTGCTCGCGCATGAGCTCGGGGAAGACGATGGGGAGGGAACGAACAAGCGTCAGAGGTCACGGAGACGAGCGAGCTCGGGGACAAGAGAGGGAAGCTGCCGCGGCACGAACAGAGCCGATTGGCTACAATTCGCCCATGGGCGCACGGCGACGAGCGCCAGCGAGGAGGCTTCGGGAGGGGGAGACGGCTCCAGGGGAACGGCGACAACGCGGGCTAGCTGTTGGACACGACAAGGCGTGCGAGCACGACGAACCAAGGAGGGGCCCGAGCAAAACGTCGCTCAGCTCGCATCCATGGCGTTCCAGGGCGGTGGTGACCGCGTGAGCTGGCAAGGAGAAGAGGCCAAGGGTTGCCCTGAGATGTCTAGTGATTAGTCCTTGCATACTAGAGGCCGAGGGAGGTGACGGATCATGCAGAAGTGTAGGGAGCAGAGGGGAGCAAGCTCGACAAGGTTGTTGTATCAAATTTGGATGAGCACTGTTGATCAACAGGGAAGGTCTTGGAGCCAAACGAGTTGTCTGGTGTGATTAGCTATGGAAGAACTATGATCCTGGAGACTTGGAGGTAATTTGGACCAAGAATTAATATAGTTTCTTTGCCACTGCATAATCTGGTCCAGAATAGAAATCATGATGATGCACTCAAATGGTGAAGCCACTTGAGCTGAACTTGGGCAGGGCAGACTTATTTGGTCATATGAAGATTCTGAAAAAGGTTTTACACCATTTGGATAAATCAAAATGGTACTTCCTTCACAAACATCCCCACTGACCAGAAACTTGCAGAAATTCTAGAGGGAAAATGGCTAAATGGATTGAGCCACAACTTGGTGGAGGGAGTTTATATGGATAGGAGAAGGCCTAGGAAAATTTACATCCATAATGAAGCAAGATAAAATATACTTGCTTCACAAACTAAAATTTTGGACAGAATCAAAGATTTGAAGTTGTGCTTACATGGAGGCATTAAATGAGCTCAACTTTGTGGAGGGCTATGATTTGATGATATGAAGGACCATGCAAAGGTGCAACTCATTTGGATATGCCTAGCTTGTACCTCCTTCAGAAAGTTTCTTTCTGGACAGAAACTTTGGAAAATCATAATTAAATTACTACTAGGAAAATGAGGTTGCATTTTGGCATGTGGCAATGATATGGACAGGAAAAGGTGACCAAGGAGTTTGAGGTCAATTGGGCAAAGGAAAATAGCACTTGCTTCACAAAGTGCCATTTAGGACAGAATAAGAAAAGAATTATTGGGGAATTATTTTTCAACATGGCAATGAAATGTTTTGCCATATTTGATGAAGATAGGACCCAAATAATTTATGAGAATTATTTGGGAATTTTAGGAGTGATGGAAATATAGGTGGCTTCACAACCTAGGGCAATAGGGATGATTCCTTTAATAGAAAAGGAATATTCCCAATAAAAAGAATACTGGGATTGGGCTAGGATGGAAATGATATGATCTAGGGAAG
This sequence comes from Aegilops bicornis, assembly GCA_021605145.1. Taxonomy (NCBI): domain Eukaryota; kingdom Viridiplantae; phylum Streptophyta; class Magnoliopsida; order Poales; family Poaceae; genus Aegilops; species Aegilops bicornis. The sequence continues at coordinate 299,782,990 of CM038672.1, read as the reverse complement.
GATTTGAGGATGACAAGCCACTCTGGAAATAAAGAAGAGCTCATCTTCTTCAGTTTCCAGACCACAAAGCCATGGAAAAAGAAAACTCAAGCAAAAACCTCAGAAAATCAAATGAAAAAGAAAGGGCCAAAAATCAGGCTGTGATAACACGAGTGGAGTGTCAAGTAGTATACCATCCTCGAAGGTGTCAAGTGAGCACGTGTAAAGGAGATGATTCACCTTTGTGTAAGTAGATGTCGCACATGTCACTCGCCAAACGGACTCTTGACATGGTGATGTCCATAGGATGCTCCGCATCATCTCCCCTCCCTTGGGAAAGATCCGACCTCGGATCGAAAACCAAATCGCCATGGGAAAGAGATGGCTTCGCCGGGTAGAAGTGGACGTTCACCAAGTACTTGTTGTCTTGAAGCTCGAAATGGGCACTCTCCAATGTCGCACCGTGTAGTGACTCCTTCTAAAGGAGCAAAAACAACAAACACTTGGAAAAACAAATGTGGTTAGCGTTAGTGCAAAACCAAGCATTCAAGTGGTGATTCACCCAGCAAGTGTCATCATCATGCAAAGCATATGGTTTGACAAAGGATTGTGACATGGCATTTCAGCACATAAATTGAGCACAAGCAAAGATATCATGGGGACAAGCATGTAAATGTGAGGTAGTGATGCAAATATGTGTGACAAGAGAGGAAGCATCTATCTCAAGTTCATAGTAAGCATTCACAAACTGCTCAATGAAAGGTCTATGGAAGGCATAAGAATCATTCACAACATCGAACAAAATGAAGTGTCTAAACACATGGGTCAAGTGCAAGACAATCCAAGCATAATGTGCATAGGTGTAGTGAACATAGTGTGGCACTCAACACAATAGAAAGAGCAATTGTTCATCATGTGTGAGGCAATCAAGTCAATCATGTGACAAGCAATGGGACATAGCATATGTGAAGAAATGATTTTGGTGCAACCAACCATATTATAGGAGCAACTAATCCAAGAATTGGATGCAACACACAAGGCATATATATCATGATGCATGGAACAGAGAAAATGACAAGTCAAAGCAAGATCTCTAACATGTGCGCAGTCAAATGGTCCAAGATGACCAATAAGTCTCATGGTGTAAGCAGCACAAGTAGTATGATCCATAATATCCATGCTCAAGAAAGATGTCACCTTGAAGGTGTGTCCTTGTGCATTCTTCACAATGCCGAAGTGGTAGGAAAGGTGGTGTAGAAGCGAGTCGTGGTCGAATGTATGAGGCTCGCTCTCAAGAGCTCGAATGGTCAACTCACGTGAAGCGGAAGTCGACACAAAGTCCAAGTATCCTACACATGCACAAAAGAAAGCAAAGAATGTATGCGCATGGTAGATAAACACATCATCCATCATGATGGTTCTCTTCTCTTGCACATAACCATTAGAAGCACAACTGCATGAATAATATGATGCAACAATGGCTATATTCATGGAACTAGGTATATGGTGCAAAGAGGTAAGACAAGCATGCTTCACAAGAAATATGTCAAAATCTCCAAATATATGCGAGAATGCTATGTGGGTAATCTCATGAGCAAGGCTAAATGCATCATTGCACTCAATACATGGCAAATCATCTAGCATGAGAGAAGCAACATATGGAGATATATGACAAGAAGCAATAACAATCATGTGCAAAGCATGTAGATGGTTGTCATCAACCGCATGAAATGAGAAAGTATGAATAATCGGTGATGCAACAAGGTAAGCAATCATAGTAATCAAGTGGTGCAAGCTAGTAGTGCGAAGATGCAACATACTAGACGAAATCATGGCAATCATGTCATGTGAGCAAATAATAGGCATATGCAATGCACATGACATATCTCAAGTACGAACACAAAGAAAGATCATAGTATAATCATAGGCATGGGGCACAAAGCAAGCATGGCAATAACAAGTGATATCTCCACCACCTTGCAAATACACATACAAGTACTAGAATCAATCATCATGTGTAATGCAAAGCATGGGTCACAAATGCATGGCAAAGGCATAGGAATGAGCATATCATGCAAAGTGAACATGGCAAGATGGGCATATAATATGTAATGGACAATAACCCATAACCATGTGAGGGTCATGTAGAATGAATGCGCGAAGACTTAGCGTGAAGAGAGCGGTGGGAAAGGCAATCCATGGTATCCCAAGTCATCATTGCTCTCTAGAGCTCGTTTTGTCAACTCGTGGGATTGCGAGGTTGACAAGTATTCATCGGTACCTACATAACAAATACACAACCGAAAGAAATTGTGTGTGTGGTAAATGTACACATCATCCATCATGATGTGTATGTGCACGTGAGTGTTAGCACAATATAAGCATCGCTCAAAGAAATTTGATGCATGGTATAAGAACATGTCATCCATCATGAAAGAATAGTTATTGTGTATGACACGATGGGGATGCAAATTTAACATACAAGTATATGGCACATCCATAGCATGTTTATTCATGGGAAGCATATTGGCACACAAGTAGTGGAATTTTGAAATGGATGGGATGAATCAAAATCTCCTAAAATGTATGAGGAATCTATGGGGGTCTCCTCATGAGCAATATTGGAAACATCATATGGAGAAAATGGACAACATCCAAAACAATGCATATCCGAAGTTAGGTGGTCATGGCATGGCATATGAGATAAATGATGCAAAGGGAGCATATCAATATCATCACAAGAAAAACAAATGCCAATAACCATGGGCTTTTCATCTATGCCATAAGTGCAAATTGGGTTTATTTTAATGGCATATGCATAGTCACTATGATGAGATTGTAAATATGACATATGGTTGATCTCATGCATAGCATATGACAATTCAAGCTGGTTGTCAAACATGACGTGACCTAGAGAATTGTCACAAGAAATCCTATGTAACATGGCATCACAACTAGGCAACTCAACATGTTCATCATCATATTCATCATAAATTGGTAAGTCAAGACATGAGGAAGTCGCACTAGCATGAAGCATGGAAATAGGTTGATCAACATCATGCAAGCAATTGATATCAAGAATGTCCACTAGTGGGACTAGAGCATCACCTTCACCTATGATACCTTGTTCATTCCACTCAAGTGGTGTAGGTGAGGTGGCAAAGACCAAATGGTGGTCATCTTCATCTTGATGGAACCATGTGGGGGTGCATCATATTCCACCATGCCATCGTATTGTCCAAAGGGAGGACGTAGTCGTCGCGAATCGGTGCGTCATCATATATGGGACCTAGCACCAAATGAGAAGACACAATAGAGGTAGAGGTTAAGTTGTTAGAAATGCAAATGGCCTCATGAGACCTATCAACTATCTCACTCTCTTTATGTGGTGGTTCACTCACTCCCTCAAAATAGGTGCACTCAAACTCACATATGGTGGAGTCAGTCATCTCACTCAAGTGGTGGGGGTTGTTGCTCTCCTCACATGGGAATTGTGTCAGCACATCATGTATGGGGCTAGTGGTGAAGTCACTCGTACTCTCAGTATGGTGGCACAAGTCACTCAAGTCATCATGCGTCGCCGTGGTCGAGGTGAAATACTCAACCATCTCATCACCGTCACCATGGATGAAGGCCGAAGATGGCACATCATCACTCTCCTCCATGACCGAAGGGAAAATCCCATGCTCGATCATCTCCTCATCGTCACCATGGATGAAGGCCGAAGGTGGCACATCATGTAACACCCCGGGTGTAACTTTCCATATTTGTAACTCCAACTCTTGCCATTTTCGGCATTGTGCTATGGTATTCCCTCCGTGGTTGGGTTTTTGTCTTTCGTTTTGCATTTTGTTCATGTCATGCACCTCATATCATGTCATCATGTGCATCTCATTTGCATACGTGTTCGTCTCATGATTCCGAGCATTTTCCCCGTTGTCCGTTTTGCAATCCGCACTCCTATGTCCCCGGCGTCCCCTTTTACATTTTTCCGTGAGCGGGTACTAAACTTTCTCGGAATGGACCGAGGTTTGTCAAGTGGCCTTGGTACACCACCGGTAGACCACCTGTCAAGTTTCGTGCCATTTGGAGGTCGTTTGATACTCCAACGGTTAACCGGGTAACCACGAAGGCCTCTTGTGTGTTGCAGCCCAACACCCCTTCAAAACAGTCCAATAACCCATCTAAGTCACTTCCATGCTCTCCATCGTCGGATCACGATCGTGTGGGCGAAAACTACACTCCATTTGGAGCTTCCTAGCTCCTTCTACCTATAAAAACACCTCCTCCCGCGAAATTCCGGATCAAATCCGTCCCTAACCCTAGCCCCGCTCCTCTCGCCGCCGCCGGACACGTCCGGGCGGAGCCGAACGCGTCCGCCCGCCGCCCCGGACCACTCGCGTGCCGCCACGTGGCGGGCGCGCCCATCGCCGCCCGCCTCCGCCCGGGCCCGCGGCCAGCCCTCCCGGCCCGAGCAGCGCCTCCCGGCCCAGCGCGCCCGCCGACCCGCCCGTCGCCCGTCGCCTGCGCCTCCCTCCTCCATCGCCCGGCCGCCCTAGCGCGCGCCCCGAGGCTCCCGCCGGCCGCCCGCGCCCGGCGCCTTCCGTCGCCTCTACGCCTCACGGCGCGGATCCGGCGATATCCGGTCGGCCCGCGCCTCCCCCGGCCGTCTTCCTCCCCTCCGGCTCCAACTCCGGCGAGGCTCCGGCCTGCCTCGAAGTCCGCGCCCGGATCCGATCTCGGTTGACTTTCCTTCTCCCCCGAAATTTCCTCTTAAGTCATTATCTGTGATAATTTTGTTCATTTTCATCGCACCATAACTTCGCACCTGTGACTCCATTATTGGCGTGTAGCATACCGAATTGTTCGCCTCGATGAGTAAATCATTTCATCTCATCGCATCATTTTCATTTGTGCTCATCTTGATGCCCGAAATGCTGGTAGAAGAGGGCTATGTGATGTTAGCTTCAGATTCTTATCAGAACATGCACTTTTGTCATTTTTGCCATGATTGATGTGTGCATCCTATGAACTTGAGTCCTACATGTGTTTTGTAATATGCCATGCCATATTTACAGGGCTGTATGCCATGTATTTTTGTGATCTCTGTGGTGACTAGCACAAGCATGCAAACTAGGCTTCATGATGTTGCTGATTTCAGCCCCTGTTTTGCTGATATTTTTATGCCATGTAAACTTGATGCTACAGAGAGATCCATGCTTATTTTAAGATACTCCAGTAAGGATGTTTTGAACATATGGTTATTCTCTATCCATCCATGCCCTTGTTTGCAATTATGGAGTACCATAGCTTGAGTCAATAGAGCTCTACTTTTGCTATAAAATGTTTCCTGGCAGGTTGTTTACATGTTATTCAATTTTGCCAAGGTTGTTGTAGTTGATCCGTGTACGCTATGATGTTGTTATTGCCATGTATAGCTTCTATGACATGTCTTATTGTTGGATGTATGCTTAGTTTATCATGAAATGCTCTGTAGTGAGTGCATCGAGCTCGCGAAGATGCCTTCATAATTCTGTCAATGTCATGCCCTGTTTGCTGAATCTGTTAACGAAACTTGCTATATTGACATGGGTGCTATTACATTTTCTGATCCCTTTTGGCTCTTGGTTAGTAAGGGACTTTTGTTCTGTGCTTCGAGTAGATTCATGCCATGCCTTGTTTTGATATTATAAGTTCCTGTAGCATGTTGTTTGCTTGCTCTGAACATTGCTTCCTGATGCTGATTCTGGAAGCTGATATATTTTGCACCATTTCCATGCTTGTTTGGACCTGTTATTGTGTGATTTAGCCGTAGATCAGTGTTCATCTTTTGTCAAGCATCTTGAGTAGATCACTACCATATGCTTTTTTGGTACTTTTGGGTGCAGTAGCTTAATTTCTTGTTGCTTGCTATGTGGCATCATGCTGTTAATGGCAGATTTGTGTCAATCTTGTTTTGCTTGTCATTTGCAAACCGTGCATCCGATTCCGGTGATCTTTATATCGATTTCAACCGAAATCATCTCACTTTTCCAGCGGCATACTTGGTTTTCCAAGTTGATTCCTGGTTCATCATTTTCCTTTCGGAGCACGCATATGCATTGCATCTCACTTCTCGCATATCATGCCATATATTGCATCATGTTGCTTGTGCATTGCACCGTGATTTATTGTGGTTCCATTGTTTGTGTCTTGCTTTGGGTAGAGCCGGGAGACGAGTACGTGAACGAGGAACCTGTTGAGAACGCTTACGAGGATCAAGCTTTCGACAACTCTGAGAACCTTGCAGGCAAGATGACCATACCCTCGAAATCACTTCTATCTTTGCTCGCTAGATGCTCGCTCTTTTGCTATGCCTATGCTACGTTAACTACCACTTGCTATATCATGCCACCAATATTGCCATGTCAAACCTATAAACATCCTTTCCTAGCAAACCGTTGTTTGGCTATGTTACCGCTTTGCTCAGCCCCTCTTATAGCGTTGCTAGTTTCAGGTGAAGATGAAGTTTGTTCCTTGTTGGAACATGGATATTTTGGGATATCACAATATCTCTTATTTAATTAATGCATCTATATACTTGGTAAAGGGTGGAAGGCTCGACCTTATGCCTGGTGTTTTGTTCCACTCTTGCCGCCTTAGTTTCCGTCATACGGTGTTATGTTCCTTGATTTCGCGTTCCTTACACGGTTGGGTGATTTATGGGACCCCCTTGACAGTTCGCTTTGAATAAGACTCCTCCAGCAAGGCCCAACATTGGTTTTACCATTTTCCACCTAAGCCTTTTTTCCCCGGGTTTTCGCGAGCCCGAGGGTCATCTTTATTTACCCCCCCCCCCCGGGCCAGTGCTCCTTCGAGTGTTGGTCTGAACCGAGTCACCAAGGGCCACCTCGGGGAAACTCGAAGCCTGGTTTTACTCGTAGCCTGTCTCATCCGAATGTGCCCTGAGAACGAGATATGTGCAGCTCCTATCGGGATTTGTCGGCACAATCGGGTGGCTTTGCTGGTCTTGTTTTACCATTGTCGAAATGTCTTGTAGTCCGGGATTCCGAGACTGATCGGGTCTTCCCGGTAGAAGGAATATCCTTCGTTGACCGTTAGAGCTTATAATGGGCTAAGTTGGGACACCCCTCCAGGGTATTATCTTTCGAAAGCCGTGCCCGCGGTTATGAGGCAGATGGGAAATTGTTAATGTCCGGTTGTAGAAAACCCGAAGTTGACCTTAATTAAAACACATCAACCGCGTGTGTAACCGTGATGGTCTCTTCTCGGCGGAGTCCGGGAAGTGAACACGGTGTTGGATTTATGTTTGACGTAAGTAGTTTCAGGATCACTTCTTGATCGCTGCTAGCTGCGACGCGTGCCTTGCTTCTCTTCTCGCTCTCTTTTGCGAATGTAGCCACCATATATGCTAGTCGCTTGCTGCAGCTCCACCTCACAACTCTGTCCTTCCTATAAGCTTAAATAGTCTTGATCTCGCGGGTGTGAGATTGCTGAGTCCCCGTGACTCACAGATTCTACCGAAAGCGATTGCATTGCCGACGATGCGGTCAGAGATGATGCAACCGAGCTCAAGTGGGAGTTCGACGAGGAACGTGGTCGTTACTATGTGTCTTTTCCTGATGATCTATAGTGGAGCCCAGTTGGGATGATCGGGGATCTGTAGCATTTGGGGTAGTCTTCTTTTATTTTGGTTCCGTAGTCGGACCTTGAGTGTAATCTGGATGATGGATGTTTATTTGTGTATTGTGTGAAGTGGCGACTGTAAGCCAACTATGTATCTCTTTCCCTTATGTATTAAATGGGTTGTGTGAAGATTACCTCACTTGCGACATTGCTTTCAATGCGGTTATGCCTCTAAGTCGTGCTTCGACACGTGGGAGATATAGCCGCATCGAGGGCGTTACAAGTTAGTATCAGAGCCATCCCCGACTTAGGATCCCCTGCTTGATTGTTTGCTGGCGTTGTTGAGTCTAGAACAAAAATGTTTTGAGTCTTAGGATTATATATATCGGAGAGTAGGATTCTTTTTACTCCCCAGTCCCTTCGTCGCTCTGGTGAGGTCTCCCGACGTAGAAGTTTTGACTCTCCTCTTCTCAAATTTCACTAAAAAAAATTTAGGATCACGCGGGTATCTTGGAATCGTTCCGATGGTTTTGTGACGAGAACATTGTTCTTGGTGCCTCGACATTTAGGGGTTGTGGCGGTGTCCGGGAGTTGAGCTCCGAGTTGTTGTCGTCACAATTTTATCGTTGCAGTTCTGGAATACTGAGCTTTGCCGACATCGAAAATCTCTTTTGTACAGTTATTGGTGAGATAACCCGATAACCCGATCGGGCGAGCTCGTTAGTATTGACATGACTCGTATATCTGATGCTTTTCGAAGGTCGAGGTACACGATTTTCGAAGGTTTCTTGGTTATGTGTTGACGGATGGATACAGCTGGATCTAGGTATTGTTAGTTTGGGTGATATATTTTGTGTCCCCTGTATCCCCAACACCTGATTGCATAACCAGAAAGTTTCGGAAGTTTATAGGTGGGATTCAAGTAGCTCTTAGCATTTCTTCCCGCAGATATTTGGTTTGTGATTGGGTAATCCTTACGACTTATTTGTTCCAGCCGTACCTTGTTATTTTTTTCATCAACCCTTAATCAAGTGGCTTCTCACCTTTATGGACGTGTGATGTTAACTTTGGAATTCATTCGTTCATCCTTGTTCGAATGTTTATTGTGAAGACTATATGTTGCAATTTCTATCCGTTGATTCAACTTGTCTATCTGTCTATCAAAGTGCTAACGGATGTCACCCTATTCAGGATGGCTCCGCCAACGCTGCGTCTGAATCCGAACGCAATGATGGGAGTCGATTGAACCCTCCACCTCCACCTCGCCTCCCGGAGGCATGGCAAGCTATCATGGCAGCCACCAACGCATAAATGCTTAGATGATTTTACAACTCTTGCAAGAGCGTACCCAAGGGCAAGGCAACCAAGGAAATCAAGGCCAAGGCAACAACCAGCCGCACTTTGCTACCCTCAATCGGTTCCTCGCTAATCAGCCGAAAGTCTTTGACTTACGTGGTCGAGGCCACAGACGCCGACGATTGGTTTGTGGACATCTGCAAACATTTTGAATGTAGAAATGTCAGACCTAAGGACTTTGTCAAGTTTGCTTCGTTTCAACTCAAGGACCAAGGTGCTGAGTGGTATCAACAATACAAAGATTCCAGAGGAGGTCGTGTGATTACCTGGGATGAGTTCCGCCGAGACTTCAAAGCTCACCACATTCCGAAAAGTGTTGTTGAGAGCAAGCGTGAGGAGTTCCGCAATCTCAAGCAAGGCGGCATGTCCGTATCAATACAATATCCAGTTCCAGAAACTCGCTCGCTTTGCTAAGCAAGACGTCCCTGATGAAAAGAGTATGATCTATCAATTCAGAGGTGGCCTCAGAGAAGATCTGCAATTAGCTCTCGTGCTTTTTGAGGTAGAAAAGTATGATGAATTCTACAACATGGCACTGAAGCAAGAAGCTGCCCAGCTCAAGTGTGAGGCTTCTAAGAAGAGAATCAGGGATGCAGTCCAGTCTTCTTCTTCCTCTCAAGTGGCAGCTAAGCAGCAGAAGTTCTACCTTCCTCCTCCTCCGTTCCGTCAGCCTTATCAGCAGAAGAACTCAGGTGGTCGTGGATCTTTGCACCCCCCCAAACCAAAGCTATCGAACAAGTCAAATTCTCAAGCTCCAAGGTCAAATGCTCCTTATCACCGTCCGCTCTCGTGAGGTGACTTGCAACAAGTGTCGTGAAAGGTCACTATGCGAACAAGTGCTTCAACCAAAGGCGCCTTCCGCCTCCTCCTCATGTGAGATCTTCCAGCAATGCAGTGGTCAAGCATAATCCCAAGTCTGCAAAGGTGAACATGATGAATGCAGCGCAAGCAGAGGATTCTTCTGATGTGATTATGGGTAATCTTCCAGTTAATGATATTCCTGCAAAAGTCTTATTTGATACTGGTGCTTCGCATTCTTTCATGTCATATCCTTTTGCATCGACGCACAATTTTGATACAGAGGCATTACCTAGAGCATTCCAAGTTGTTTCTCCGGCTAAGCGTTTGAGATCTACCATGTTAGTTCCGAATGTCGGTATCAAGATGGGCGACAATAGATTTCTGGCTAAACCAATTGTCCTTGGTGACTCGGATATTGATCTTATTCTCGGGATGGGTGGCTTTCTCAGCACAAAGCTCAGCTTGATTGTGCTGCCAGGGAAGTTCAATTGACACACTCTTCTGAGGATGTGATCATCTATGACGCTCGTGATGAAACCATTCGGTTGTTTTCTCTCAATGAGAAGGGCGAATTGGATGATATCTCTCAGATTCCAGTCGTTTGTGAGTACCAAGATGTCTTTCCAGAAGAGCTTCCGGGTATGCCTCCTCACCGGCCGCTTGAATTAGATTATCGATCTTGAGCCTGGCACGGAACCCGTTTGCAAGCTTCCATACAAGCTTGGACCTAATGAGCAGAAGGAATTGAAGAAACAGCTCGATGAACAAGAGCGTCTGGGTCTGATCAGACCGAGTTCATCTCCTTGGGGTTGTGGTGTTCTTTTTGTCCAGAAGAAGGATGGCACGGACCGACTTTGTGTCGATTACCGTCCATTGAACAAGAAGACTATCAAGAACAAGTATCCACTTCCCAACATCAATGAGCTTTTCGAGCAACTCAAAGGTGCTAAAGTGTTCTCCAAGCTTGACCTTCGTATGGGTTATCATCAAATTCGCATTCGTGAACAAGATATTCCCAAGACAGATTCGTAACAAGCTTTGGTTCTTATGAATATACTATCATGTCTTTCGGCCTTGTCAATGCTCCTCCAACATTCTCTCGAATGATGAACTTCATCTTCAACCCCTACACCAATGAATTCGTCTTGGTCTATCTCGATGATATTTTGGTCTTCTCCAAGAATAAGAAGGATCATGCCAAACATTTGCGATTGGTGCTCGACAAGCTCAGAGAGCATCAATTCTTTGCGAAGTTTTCCAAATGTGAATTTTGGCTTGATGAAGTGCTTTACCTTGGTCACATCATCTCCGCCAAGGGAATCACTGTTAATCCCGAGAAGGTGTCTGCAGTTGTGAATTGGGAACCTCCTCAGAATGTCAAGCAGCTTCGCAGTTTTCTTGGACTTGCAAGCTATTGCCGAAGATTCGTTGAGAACTTATCTAAGATTGCAAAGCCTCTTTCCAACCTCCTCGAAGCATGTGAAGTATGTCCGGACTCCACGAGTGTGACGTTGCTTTCGGTACTCTCAAAGAGAAACTTCGTCCACAGCTCTGTCTTGACTCCTCTGATGAATCCAAGCCATTCGAAGTTTTACGTGATGCTTCTCTTCAAGGTCTCGGTCTGTGTTAATGCAAGAGAAGAGAGTTGTGGCCTATACCTCTCGTCAGTTGAAGCCCAACGAAAAGAACTACCCCACTCACGATCTTGAGTTGGCGGCAGTTGTCCATGCATTGATAACATGGAGACATCTCTTGTTGGGAAGGAAAGTGGACATATTCACCGATCACAAGAGTCTCAAGTATATCTTCACTCAACCCAACCTCAACCTCGTGCAAACTCGATGGGTCGAAATGATTCAAGAGTACAACCCAAGTATTGAATATACTCCGGGCAAGGCCAATGTGATTGCAGATGCTTTGAGCAGGAAGGCTTACTGCAACAGTTTAATCCTCAAGCCCTTCCAGCCGGACCTTTGTGAAGCTTTCCGCAAGCTGAATCTTCAAGTTGTTCCTCAAGGCTTTCTTGCCAACCTCATAGTCTCTCCTACTTTGGAAGACCAAATTCGTGAGGCTCAAGCTGCTGTATACCATGGTGAAAAAGGTGAAACGTGGTATCGACAAGGGCATTTCCAAGTACAAGTGCTTCCACATTGATGACAAAGATACTCTTTTCTTCGAGGACCGGATTGTGGTTCCAAAGGGTGATCTACGTAAAGTCATTATGAACGAGGCGCACAATTCTCTTCTATCCATTCATCCTGGAAGTACAAAGATGTAGCATGACTTCAAGCAGTCGTATTGGTGGACTCGAATAAAGCGAGAAATTGCTCAATTCGTGAATGAATGTGTTGTCTGCCGAAGGGCGAAAGCAGAACACCAACGACCAGCTGGTCTCCTCCAACCTCTTGCTATTCCAGAATGGAAGTTTGATCATATTGAAATGGACTTCGTGACTGGATTTCCAAAGTCCAAGCGTGGAAATGATGCTATCTTCGTTGTCATTGACAAGCTTACTAAAGTGGCTCATTTTCTTCCAATCAAAGAATCTATCACAACAGCTCAGTTGGCAGAGCTATACACCTTCAGGATTGTCTCCTTGCACGGCATTCCACAATTGATCTCTTCAGACCGTGGAAGCATCTTTACCTCCAAGTTTTGGGATTCTTTTCAGAAGGCCATGAGCACCAACATTCGTTTCAGCACAGCTTTCCATCCTCAAACAAGTGGCCAAGTCGAGCGAGTCAATCAAATCCTTGAAGATATGCTCAGGGCTTGTGTCATTTCCTTCGGTATGAAATGGGAAGATTGTCTTACATATGCCGAAGTTCTCCTACAACAACAGCTTCCAAGCGAGTTCGGGCAAGGCCCCATTCGAAATTCTCTATGGCAAAAAGTGTCGTACTCCTCTCAATTGGTCAGAGACAGGTGAACGCCAACTTCTTGGCAACGACTTGATCACAGAAACCGAAGAAATGTGCAAAGTCATTCGTGAGAATCTCAAAGCTGCGCAATCGCGCCAGAAGAGCTATTATGATGACAAGCACCGTGATATGGCTTTTGAAATCGGAGACCATGTCTACCTCCGCGTCTCTCCAATGAAAGGCACTCGTCGCTTTGGTATCAAAGGGAAGCTTGCCCCTAGATACGTGGGTCCTTTCAAGATCATTGGCAAAAGAGGTGATCTCGCCTATGAACTTGAGCTTCCGTCCAACTTCGTGAACGTGCACGATGTGTTTCACGTGTCACAGCTTTGCAAGTGCTTCAAGACTCCTGAACGCACTATCAACTTCGAAGAAATTGACCTCCAAGAAGATCTCTCTTATCATGAGCACCCCGTGGCTATTCTTGAAGAAACCGAGCGCAAGACTCGCAACAAGTCAATCAAATTCACGAAAGTGAAGTGGTCACACCATTCGACCGAGAAGCCACACAGGGAGCGCGAGGATCACCTCCGTTCGAATATCCGGAGTTCTTTCTGTCCTAGATCTCTGGACGAGATCCTATTGTAGTGGTGGAGTGTTGTAACACGCCGGATGTAACTTTCCATATTTGTAACTCCAACTCTTGCCATTTTCGGCATTGTGCTATGGTATTCCCTCCTTGGTTGGGTTTTTGTCTTTCGTTTTGCATTTTGTTCATGTCATGCACCTCATATCATGTCATCATGTGCATCTCATTTGCATACGTGTTCGTCTCATGATTTCGAGCATTTTCCCCGTTGTCCGTTTTGCAATCCGGCACTCCTATGTCCCCCGGCGTCCCCTTTTACATTTTTCCGTGCACGGGTACTAAACTTTCTCAGAATGGACCGAGGTTTGTCAAGTGGCCTTGGTACACCACCGGTAGACCACCTGTCAAGTTTCGTGCCATTTGGAGGTCGTTTGATACTCCAACGGTTAACCGGTTAACCGCGAAGGCCTCTTGTGTGTTGCAGCCCAACACTCCTTCAAAACAGCCCAATAACCCATCTAAGTCACTTCCATACTCTCCGTCATCGGATCACGATCGTGTGGGCGAAAACTACACACCATTTGGAGCTTCCTAGCTCCTTCTACCTATAAAAACACCTCCTCCCCTGAAATTCCGGATCAAATCCGTCCCTAACCCTAGCCCCGCTCCTCTCGCCGCCGCCGGACACGTCCGGGCGGGCAGGCAACGTCCGCCCGCCGCCGAACCACTCGCGCGCCGCCACGTGGCGAGCCGCAAATCGCCCGCGCCGCGCGAGCCCGGTAAGCCCTCGGCGGCAGGCGCCTCCCGGCCAGCCGCGCCCGCCGACCCGCCGTCGCCCGTCGCGCGCCTCCCTCCTCCATGCCCCGGCCGCCCTAGCGCCGCCGCCCGAGGCTCCCGCCGGCGCCGCCCGCGCTTCGGCGCCTTCCGTCGCCTCCCGCCTCACGGCGCGGATCGGCGATATCCGGTCGGCCCGCGCCTCCCCCGGCCGTCTTCCTCCCCTCCGGCTCCAACTCCGGCGAGGCTCCGGCCTGCCTCGAAGTCCGCGCCCGGATCCGATCTCGGTTGAGTTTCCTTCTCCCCCGAAATTTCCTCCAAGTCATTATCTGTGATAATTTTGTTGCATTTTCATCGCACCATAACTTTGCACCTGTGACTCCATTATTGGTGTGTAGCATACCGAATTGTTCGCCTCGATGAGTAAATCATTTCTTCTCATTGCATCATTTTCATTTGTGCTCATCTTGATGCCCGAAATGCTGGTAGAAGAGGGCTATGTGATGTTAGTTTCAGATTCTTATCAGAACATGCACTTTTGTCATTTTTTCCATGATTGATGTGTGCATCCTATGAACTTGAGTCCTACTTGTGTTTTGTAATATGCCATGCCATATTTACAGGGGTGTATGCCATGTATTTTTGTGATCTCTGTGGTGACTAGCACAAGCATGCAAACTAGGCTTCATGATGTTGCTGATTTCAGCCCCTGTTTTGCTGATATTTTTATGCCATGTAAACTTGATGCTACAGAGAGATCCATGCTTATTTTGAGATACTCCAGTAAGGATGTTTTGAACATTTGTTTATTCTCTATCCATCCATGCCCTTGTTTGCAATTATGGAGTACCATAGCTTGAGTCAATCGAGCTCTACTTTTGCTATAAAATGTTTCCTGGCAGGTTGTTTACATGTTATTCAATTTTGCCAAGGTTGTTGTAGTTGATCCGTGTACGCTATGATGTTGTTCTTGCCATGTATAGCTTCTATGACATGTCTTCTTGTTGGATGTATGCTTAGTTTATCATGAAATGCTCTGTAGTGAGTGCATCGAGCTCGCGAAGATGCCTTCATAATTCTGTTAATGCCATGCCCTGTTTGCTGAATCTGTTAACGAAACTTGCTATATTGACATGGGTGCTATTACATTTTCTGATCCCTTTTGGCTCTTGGTTAGTAAGGGACTTTTGTTCTGTGCTTCGAGTAGATTCATGCCATGCCTTGTTTTGCCATTATAAGTTCCTGTGGCATGTTGTTTGCTTGCTCTGAACATTGCTTCCTGATGCTGATTCTGCCATGTTAGTATTTTCTCCAAGTCTGGAAGCTGATATATTTTGCACTTTTGCCATGCTTGTTTGGACCTGTTATGGTATGATTTTGCCGTAGCTCAGTGTTCATTTTTTGTCAATCATCTTGAGTAGATCACTAACATGTGCTTTGTTGGTACGTTTGGGTGCAGTAGCTTAATTTCTTGTTGCTTGCTATGTGGCATCATGCTGTTAATGGCAGATTTGTGTCAATCTTGTTTTGCTTGTCATTTGCAAACCGTGCATCCGATTCCGGTGATCTTTATATCGATTTCAACCGAAATCATCTCACCTTTCCAGCGGAATACTTGGTTTTCCAATTTGATGCCTGGTTCATCATTTTCCTTCCGGAGCATGCATATGCATTGCATCTCACTTCTTGCATATCATGCCATGTATTGCATCATGTTGCTTGTGCATTGCACCGTGATTTATTGTGGTTCCATTGTTTGTGTTCTTGCTTTGAGTAGAGCCGGGAGACGAGTACGTGAACGAGGAACCTGTTGAGAACGCTTACGAGGATCAAGCTTTCGACAACTCTGAGAACCTTGCAGGCAAGATGACCATACCCTCGAAATCACTTCTATCTTTGCTCAATAGATGCTCGCTCTTTTGCTATGCATATGCTACGTTACCTACCACTTGCTATATCATGCCACCCATATTGCCATGTCAAACCTCTAACCATCCTTTCCTAGCAAACCGTTGTTTGGCTATGTTACCGCTTTGCTCAGCCCCTCTTATAGCGTTGCTAGTTGCGGTGAAGATGAAGTTTGTTCCTTGTTGGAACATGGATATTTTGGGATATCACAATATCTCTTATTTAATTAATGCATCTATATACTTGGTAAAGGGTGGAAGGCTCGACCTTATGCCTGGTGTTTTGTTCCACTCTTGCCGCCCTAGTTTCCGTCATACCGGTGTTATGTTCCTTGATTTCGCGTTCCTTACACGGTTGGGTGATTTATGGGACCCCTTGACAGTTCGCTTTGAATAAGACTCCTCCAAAGAAGGCCCAACATTGGTTTTACCATTTTCCACCTAAGCCTTTTTTCCCCGGGTTTTCGCGAGCCCGAGGGTCATCTTTATTTACCCCGGGCGGTGCTCCTTCGAGTGTTGGTGCGAACCGAGCCGCCAAGGGCCACCTCGGGAAACTTCGAAGCCTGGTTTTACTCGTAGCTTTGTCTCATCCGAATGTGCCACGAGAACGAGATATGTGCAGCTCCTATCGGGATTTGTCGGCTGTCGGGTGGCTTTGCTGGTCTTGTTACCATTGTCGAAATGTCTTGTAGTCCGGGATTCCGAGACTGATCGGGTCTTCCCGGTAGAAGGAATATCCTTCGTTGACCGTGAGAGCTTATAATGGGCTAAGTTGGGACACCCCTGCAGGGTATTATCTTTCGAAAGCCGTGCCCGCGGTTGTGAGGCAGATGGGAAATTGTTAATGTCCGGTTGTAGAAAACCCGAAGTTGACCTTAATTAAAACACACAACCGCGTGTGTAACCGTGATGGTCTCTTCTCGGCGGAGTCCGGGAAGTGAACATGGTGTTGGAGTTATGTTTGACGTAAGTAGTTTCAGGATCACTTCTTGATCGCTACTAGCTGCACGACCGTGCCTTGCTTCTCTTCTCGCTCTCTTTGCGAATGTAGCCACCATATATGCTAGTCGCTTGCTGCAGCTCCACCTCACAACTCTGTCCTTCCTATAAGCTTAAATAGTCTTGATCTCGCTGGTGTGAGATTGCTGAGTCCCGTGACTCACAGATTCTACCAAAACAGTTGCAGTGCCGACGATGCGGTCTGAGATGATGCAACCGAGCTCAAGTGGGAGTTCGACGAGGAACGTGGTCGTTACTATGTGTCTTTTCCTGATGATCGATAGTGGAGCCCAGTTGGGACGATCGGGGATCTGTGTAGCATTTGGGGTAGTCTTCTTTTATTTTGGTTCCGTAGTCGGACCTTGAGTGTAATCTGGATGATGGATGTTTATTTGTGTATTGTGTGAAGTGGCGACTATAAGCCAACTATGTATCTCTTTCCCTTATGTATTAAATGGGTTGTGTGAAGATTACCTCACTTGGGACATTGCTTTCAATGCGGTTATGCCTCTAAGTCGTGCTTCGACACGTGGGAGATATAGCCGCATCGAGGGCGTTACACATCATCACTCTCACCTCCTAAGATGGAAGCATCATCCTTGCTCGTCACCAAGTCGCTCGCCTCCAAAGCTTGGTCCTTGAAGTCTGCGTAGTCGTACTCGTCACCGCACCATCTTGAAAAAGAGCCGTGGAGGACTCGGCATCATCAATGCCACAAAGAGGGATGGCGGTGAAGTCGAACTTGGGAGCATCATCTTGGAGCTCATCGGGCTTCGACATCTTGGTGGTACTAGCCTCATGCTCGTCGTATTTGAGCTTGGTCTTCGAGAAGTGTGCTTGGGGTGGAGAAGCCTTGGCCTTCATGAGTTCTTGTTCCGCCTTGAGAGCACCAATGTAGTTGTTGTCGAGGGACTTGTAGTACTCAAGGAAGATAGTCTTGGAGATGTCGTTGTTCAATCCCATCATGAAGTGGAACTTCATTGACATGGGGTCGTCCACGCCGGCTCGTCGCAAGGCATGCTTCATCTCCTTGAAGTACTCTTCAATGGACTTGGATCCTTGGGTGGTGTTCTCCAATTGGCATGGAAGTTGTTCCATGTAGGTTGGAGGCACAAAATCACGCCGTAAAGCCCTCTTAGTCTTGGGCCAACTCATGTCATAGCTCTCCGAAGGTGTGTGAACCACCATGTGGATGTGTAGTCGTGGAAGTTTGTTGTGGCGCACTTCACTTGATCTTCGGGAGGAACTTGATGTAGCTTGAGGTAGTTGTCCATTAGGCGTTCCCACTCGAGATACTCCTCGGGTTCTTGAGTTCCATAGAAAGGAATCTCGTGGTTGGTGTCGAGGTCGTAGTAGCTCGTGGAAGTCACAGACTTGAGCTTGGGGAGCTTCTCTTGGGCGTAGTCTTGAGGTTCTTGTTGGAGAAGATGTCGTATGTCCGTAGGAGAAGATGCCTTGAAGTCGCTTGGCGAAGATGCCAAGGGAGATGGTGAAGTCGTTGAGTGGTTGTTGGTGTTGAGCTCTTGACCTTCACGTTCTTGTTGGTGATGGTGTTGATGCCGATGTGACCTTGCCAGAGATGGTAGCTCGGAAGCACGAGCACTTGAGCGTCTTCTCGAAGATGAGGAAGATCGCTTGTAGGACTTGATGAGGGCTTTGATCTCCTCCATTTGAGCTTGCATCTTGGTGTCGGTGGAGTTTTTCGTGGCATCGAACTCGTCGTTGTTGTTGTAGACCGAAGGTGAAATGCCTTGCCTATCCATCACAAGACTCGAGTAGAGGTGAGTAGGAAATGAGATAAACAATACCAAGTTACCTTTTCCCAAAGTTGAGGATGTATCCCGTTTCACTCAATGTGAGATGAAATAATAGTGGAATTGGTACCAGACTTGTTCACTCAAACCTATCAAGTAAAGCTTATGGAGTAGCTCTGTGAGGATAGTGGCACAAAAATTTAATGCAAAATGTTAGCAAGAGTCAATAATGTTGAAAGAGATTCACAAGTGAAATAAGTAGACCAATAGCAATATGTGGCACATGGAAACACACACACAGATACATAAATGGGGTCGTGCAACCAAGGAATGAGCACAAAATGTGGAATCCACGGAAAACGCTCGTGTCGCACAAATCAAGAGAGACGCTAGCACAATTGCTCAATAGGCGGATACGACACTTGTGCACAACCTATAAGATGAAAAATGGATAAACTTTCTATCCCAAGTATGTTATGTATGTATGGTTCCCGGTGTTTGATCCAAGATGATCTAGTATGATATATTGTAATGCACTATGATGCTATGGCTCTTGCTTACAAGCTCTTTGCTCTTTCTCTTTTACTTAAAAGCTTTATTCTCTTCTTTTTATTTTTTTTGTATGGCCACGATGCACAAACCAAGATAGCAAATGTGTATATGCGGGAACAATCTTGTGACACAAGAGATGATATGATATGAAGATACCAATATGATATGGTATGTATGCAATGGAACGTGTAGACCAATGATCACTAATGTGCACAAGTAACGTTGCCGGCAATACTCAAATGGCTAGGCTCGATAGGCAAGTGATGCAAAATGGGCTAGGGTTTAACAATGCAATTGCAAGTGGAATATACAATGGAGGGATACTGTCGGCGTTCTGGGAACGGGGGTCCCCAGACTTGCCTGCCTGCGGCCTGCGGCGTGGCTCAAGTGGTGGCCCAGTACGGCTCATCTTCATCAGCGCAAGACCCAAGACCCTCGCGAGGGGTCAAGCCTCGCGGGGCGGACGACACAAGACTTCCTCAGGAGCGGCCTCGCCGGGTAGGCTCGCGAGGAGGCGGAGAGATCAAGGCAGGGTACCTCGCGAGGTGCTCGTGACGCAAGCCATGACGATCGAGACCAGGCGGGCGTCAGGCGGGCGCCGGCCTGCGTTGTGTCCTTGTTTCCTCTTTGGTGCAAAGGGGCAAGCATGCACGTGGAGTACCGAGGCATCGTGCAAAGGTTGCCATTTCAAAGGCAACGAGACCAAGACCCGTGGAGCGGCAGGATGGAGGTCACCGTGGAGCCCAAGACGGCGTCATCGCCAGTGCTCTTGGCAGCCGAAGACCAACTTTAGTCAGGATAACTTGTACTAGATGTTCCCCTTCAAAATGGCCGTTGTTGGTGCCCTTCCCGCTCAATATTTGGGAAGATGACCAGGGCCTCTATAAATAGAGCTAGCCACCACCATAGACAGAGAGATCGGATAGAACCCTAGCCAGAAAGAGAGAGGCGATCGAACTCACCCAAGCAGTTCATCGCACCAGCTCAAGAGCACCTCTCGCGAGGCTGTTCGTCCTTGGTACTGTTCATCATCAGCCCCTGAGGCAATCCACCACACCACACACTGGAGTAGGGTATTACACCACAATGGTGGCCCGAACCAGTATAAATCTTTTGTCCCTTGTGTTATTCATCGTTTTCAGCTTAGATCTCACGAGGCGATCGGACGTAGATCGGTAGGGGAGAGATCTTCGTGCGCACCCCAGAGTTCGAACCTTAAGGGTCTGCCGGAACCCGACATCCGACAGATACCATGATACCAAGATGATATGGAGGTTACCGTCGAAGGTTTCTCGTTTGTAAGCCACGGAAGGATGGTGGTGAAGTGGTCAAAATCGATGATGACCTCATGGCGATGATGAGTGGCGGTGTTCTTGATGGAGATACCAATATGATGGAGACTCTTCCCTAAGTAGCCGAAACACCTTAGGAAATGGTAAAACCGCGAACTCAAAATCTCAAATGTCAAATGTCAAATGGTGGTAGCGGGAATGCGGTGGTGGTTTTGCGAAAGCTCAATGGGATTGCGGAAATGCAATGATGGGGTTTGGAGAACGCAATGCAGAAGTCGAGGGTAAGGTGGTGGACTATACACGGTGTCGGAGTTGTAAGAATGGTCCCTAAGTAGCCGAAACACCTTAGGAGACACAACTCACAACACAAACAAAATTGGGTTAAGTTGGGGTGGCGGAAGTGTATGGTGGACAAGCCTATGTGGAAGTTATGGTGGTGGTTGGTGAATAAGCAATCGTCCCTAAGTAGCCGAAACACCTTAGGATACTCGAATCACAACTCAAACAACCACAAATTCTAAGGGGAACAAAATGTGTTAAGTTGCGGAAATCGGTGGTGTTTATGCGGATGTTATGGTGGAAGCCCTAGGAAAATATGCCTAAGTGTCAAAACTTTGATGGAGTCAAATGGTGATGTAACATATCTAGATGGATAGAGGATGTCAATAGCTACTCAACGAGCTAAAGAACGTGAAAATCGGACTCCGGATGTGAAAGTTACGGTCAAAACAGTGAAACACGGGAGGCTGATGCTCCAGGGGTCGGACATCCGGGGTCGGGGCCGGATATCCGGGACCTGATGTCCAGAAACTTGCGCGATTTTGCGCTCCAGGAGCCGGAGTCCGGCTTGGGGCCCGAATGTCCGGCCAGATGGCCCGGATGTCCGGCCTGAGGCCCGGATGTCCAGCCCGACGATTCCAGATCGGGATTTCGACTTCGAAACTCGATTTGGGGGTGAAAATAGATGATTTCAAGGGCAAAATTGGAGAGATTTCATGGATGTAAGGTTGGGAAACTTGGGGAAATGCTAGATCCACTCGAAACCAAACAAATCCATGGATCATCAAACCAACAAATCACAAAAAAAATTGGGGGCTATTTTTGGTGAGGAATTTTTGAAATTGGACAAAATCAACAAAACTAGGCAAGAAAACAAAGGGGTAGGGGCTCCAAATTCGTGATCAACCTTGCTCTGATCCAAGATGATGTAGGGTGGAACCCTATACGGCCGATCTTTCACGAAAGGAGCGGATCCCAACTAAGAACACGATGAACACTGGGGAAGAACGGGGGGACATCACAAGGGGAAACACTCAAGAACAAGTCCAATCACACATCCACTAGACAATCAAACACATAAGATCCAGAAGGTACATGAACAACAAAGGGAAAGATACAAGGTAAGGTTCATCTCCATGAGGAGGTCTTGAAGGGGCCACCCAAGAGGGTGTCTTGAATCCAAGGTGATCTTTTCCGTAGAGGGGCTGCGGTCTCTCTCGTGGAGTTGATCTGTAATGGATGAGCAAAGCTCTATCTCAAATGAGCTAATCCTTTGCTAACCCTAAAACGTAGGTGGAGGGGAAGTATATATAGTCTAAGGGACGTAGGGGTACATGGGCTTCGGCCCAGATGGACTGCACATAGGCAGGGGGAGGCCGGATGTCCGGGCGTCGGCCGGATGTCCGGGGCTTCGTGATGGGCCGGATGTCCGGGCTAGCGTGAATGGCCTCGGTGTTCTCTGTATAGAGGGTGCCTGATGTCCGGGCTGGAAGCCGGATGTCTGGCGGCTCGGGAAGAGCCGAATGTCCGGGCCCCTGGCCGGATGTCCGGGCTGGCGTGGTCCAGCTTCGGTGGTGTTCTGTGATGGACGCAGGATTTCCGGTGGTCGGGCCGGATGTCCGGGCTGGGCCAGATGTCCGAGCTGGGCCGGATGTCCGGGACCTGGGGAATTCTCTGGTTTCTTCCGTCCTCGCTTCCACGCTTCCCTCGCAAATGGTGTAGTTGTTCCTTGGCGCTTGCACTCCTCCTCGTCGTCCGTAGTGTTCCAACAATACCTATGCATGCACACGAGTGGAGTGTCAAGTAGTATACCATCCTCGAAGGTGTCAAGTGAGCACGTGTAAAGGAGATTATTCACCTTTGTGTATGTGAAGTAGATGTCGCACGTGTCACTCGCCAAACGGACTCTTGACATGGTGATGTCCATAGGATGCTCTGCATCACCAACCCTAATAAGATCAAGGCTATCGAGCAGATTCAGGCACCTAAGACAGTTAAGGATGTAAGGCTTTTGACAGGGTGCATTGTCGTGCTTAGCAGATTCATCTCCAAGTCTGCCGAGCGCACCTTGCCGTTCTTCAAGATCTTGAAGAAGGCAGTACCGATGAAGTGGACCCCGGAAGCAGATACAGCACTGCAAGATTTGAAGACCTACTTGTTCTCTGTACCCACTTTGGTTGCTCCTAAACCACAAGAGTCGTTGTTGCTATATCTGGCGGCAACTAATCAAGTGGTCAGTGCAGCACTAGTGGCGCAGCGGGAACTAGAGGAAGCAGCAATCTCAGCTAGTGTCCCTTCCAGGGGGAGAGTGAGATAGGCCCGACAAGGCCAGATATGGATCATGACAAAGAAGAGCGCGGCAGCGGAGACCACCCCAAGGACGCGGCAAGGAAGAAAGTGGTGCAGTGCCCAGTGTACTTCGTTAGCTCCCTATTGCAGGGGAATAGATCCAGGTACTCTCGTGTGACAATTTTGATTTTTGGCCTTGTCATGTCCCCAAGGAACGCCACTACTTCCAAGCCCATGAGATCATGGTTGTCACCCACTTTCCTTTGCAAAGGATACTCCGAAACCTTGAGGATACCGAAAGAATAGTGGAGTGGGCATTGGAGTTATCTAGCTTTTGCATGAGATTTGAAAGCACATCAACAATTCAGAGCAGGGCATTGGCAGAGTTTATTGCAGAATGGATGCCAACCCCTTATGAAGAAGTGCTGGAAACAGTTATTCCCGGCAAGGAAGCACCCCAAGAATGGATTGTGTATTTCGATGGTGCCTTCTCCGTACAAGGTGAAGGGGCTGGCATGCTTCTCGTTGCTCCCACTGGAGAGCACGTGAAGTACGTCGTCCAGATGCATTTTCCCAGGGAGGAGGCGACCAACAATACGGCATAGTAAGAAGGGCTCCTTGCCAGGCTCAGGATTGCCACTGAATTGGGAATCAAGAAGCTGATCATTCAAGGAGATTCACAACTTGTGGTGAGACAAGTCAACAAGGATTGCCAAAGCCCATTGATGGAGGCGTACGTTGAGGAAGTGAGAAGGCTAGAGGAGCGCTTTGACGGATGGAAAACAGAGCACGTACCTCTTGCGGAAAATAGCATTGCCGATCATCTGTCAAAGTGTGCTGCGCAAAAGATTCCCGTGGAACCAGGAACTTTTGTTCTCCATCTTACTCAGCCCTCTGTATCCCCAGCAACAATGGCTCGGAAGAGGAGGAAACTGGACTCAGGTAAGCCGCTCCCGATAGAGCCTCTCGGGGCTCCTGGCAGGGACCCTGCCGAAAACAACTCACCTTCGATTGCCGGGCTGCACCCTCCTGCCGAGCCATTGGTCCTCGCAGTTGAAGAACGTGCCCCCGTGAATGAGGAGGTGCCACTAGTCCTTGTTGCTGAGCCCCAGGCTCCAAGTTGGGCAAGGCACATAGTCCACTTCCTCCAAAACGGAGAATTTCCCGAAGAGCAAGAAAGAAGCCGAAAGAGTAGCCTGGAGGGCCAGTATGTATCAGTTTGTCGATGACACACTATACAGAAGAAGGCCAAACAGTGTGAAATTGAAGTGCATTTGCCGGGAAGAAGGAAAGGAACTGCTGGCAGAAATACACAAAGGCATGTGCGGCTCCCACATTGGATCAAGGGCGTTGGTTGGGGAAGCATTCCGGCAAGGATTATATTGGCCCACAGCCCTCCAAGATGCGGTCGAGCTAGTCACCAAGTGTGAAGCCTGCCAGTTCCATTCCAAGAACATCCATCTGCCTGCCCAAGCTCTTCAGACAATCCCTTTGTCATGGTCGTTTTCGGTATGGGGGCTCGATATCCTAGGCCCTTTCCCACGAGCCGTCGAGGGCTTTTAATTCTTGTTTGTTGCCATCGACAAGTTTACAAAGTGGCCGGAAGTAGAAGCAGTGAGAAAGGTATTTGCTTTCGATCGGCTATCAAGTTCTTGAAAGGATTGGTGTGCTGCTTCAGGGTTCCTGCCCGGATCATCACCGACAACGGCACCCATTTCATGAGTCGCGCCTTCATGCAACATGCTCATGCCCTCGGAAGCAAGATCTCATTTGCCTCTTTTGCACATCCCAAAAGCAATGGACAAGCTGAGAGGGCGAACGCTAAAGTGTTGCGAGGACTCAAGACAAGAACATATGATAAGCTGCAGAAGTGTGGCAAACGATGGATCGACGAGCTGCCAGTGGTTCTTTGGTCCCTCGGAATGACACCAAATCGAGGTACCGGGCAGACTCCCTTCTCCCTAGTCTATGGGGCAGAAGGAATTATCCCCACGAAACTCATTTACGGGTCACCTAGAGTGCTTGCCTACGATGAAGTAGCACGGGATCAGCACTGGTGTGACAACGTTCTGCTTCTCGAGGAGAACCGTGTGGCACCCCGGCTCAGAGCAACCGGTTTACCTTGCATTGCCAGCCCAGAGATAAAGTCTTCTGGCAACACACAACAACTTGGTATAGAAAACAACTACTTTATTGATGCTAGCGGAAACATAGGCTTGATATTACATCAAGTAGCGAGGCCAAGCGGCACACAAGGTGCGGCTGAACAATATGTACATTATTTAATGAACATGAGAGTGCCTCGATCACGATAACTACGAGGAAGCGGAACGACGACGAAGTGGAACTCCATAGCACAGGGCCACCAATGTGGACACGATCTAGACACGGGAATCACTCTGATCCGATACGACTTTCCTGAAATCTGCCATGACACGCCAGGTCAGTACATTGAATGTACTTGCAAGCTCACAACAAACATAAGCATAATGGCAAACAATATCGTGACAATTAATCAGGTTAATGCAATGCAAATCACACTACTGATGCGGTGAGATTAACTTATGCACCGAGTCACTCGGACTCTCTTACCAGACGGGTTACCTCGTAACAGAACAGTGATCATACCTGGCTCACAAATGAAACCAACACTTTGGTTCCCACCACGATCATCTTCATGATCTCTCAAATCATCACATAACCAGTGCCAAACAATAAACATTTAGTGTGCAAGATTACTTATTAATGTTGGTCCATGGTGTGACTTACTCACGAGCTATGTCCGTAACCGAGGACGCGGCTATCGGTAGATTCAATACACTCTACAGAGGTAGCGCACTTTACGCACACCACGGAATCCATGGCCTCGTCTTTCCATTCGGGTGGGCCAATGGCATTCCAATGAAACCCTCACATTGCCATGACACTCTCCCGGCCACTCCGACTAACTCCCCACTGGGCTAAGTCATGAGTGGCCCCGTGCCTACCAAAGGCAACAACGGGCACTATCGTGGCAAGAACGGTCCCAAACGGGGACAAGGTACCATAACAACAATCGGGCACACAAGGTTATGTCTGCTTACTGGGCCAGGGTACCACACGCCCATAACCATCCCTCGTTGGAGGTACCGACCAGAGGCATGACAACTGACCGAATCAAGACCTTCTCACAAAGGCAAATGCGGTCGCACTGGGAAAAACTTGATTCAGTGGCACCATGACTCGATCAACATTATGTTCAAGTTGAATTATCTTCAGTTTTAACTTGAAATAAAATAACTCGAGTCACCATGTGCCATGCAACTATTTGACATGCAAAAAATACCACTCAAAGTAAGCAGATCAACATCATCAAAGTTTCCTTCTTGCACTACTCATCATTAAACTTTACTGGTTCTACTTTACTGGTTTTTAGCACTCATCATTTTAATTATACCATAATATATTCAAATCAATTTATCACATAAACAAACTACCATTATTCATAAAAGCATAATCACACAATAAAATTTTCTTGTACTATCTTGAACTAGCTCATGCATTCAACCATTACCATAACAAATCATTTCAAGCATGATAAAATAACTAGCACTAAGCAATATTCATTTAAATTATTAAATGCATGAAAATAACTCATATTCAAGTTGGAAAAATCATAGATATTGAAATGACACCATACAAATGTTGGTGTGGCTTCCCTTAATGCAAAAGAGGTTCACACTCCTCCCAGTTATCTTCAAGACAAGCTTCTCCCTCTGAAAATATTTAAAAATAGCAAAATAAAATACCAAGGACCACTCTAAAAATCACCAGAAATTCCAGACAGCAAGGAAAAATCTCGGTTTTGGTGTGCTGCTAGAACTTTTCAAAACAAACACAATGCAAAAAGAATCAACTCACTTCGACTTATGGTTTAAGAGTTATGGCTAGTCAAAGTTCCTGGTCAAATATTTGAATTAAATTAGAATTAAAAAGAAAACCATGGGGTGACATCGATGGCGTATTTCCACTCGTACCGCTTTGGGTGCAAGTGGAGAGACTGACAGCGGGCCCCATCGGTCAGATGTGGAGAGAGGGGGAGAGAGATAGAGCAGAGCCGGCGCTTCGCCGGAGCTCACGCCGGCAAGGAGGGGTTCTTGGGTGGTTCTAGTGGTATAGAAAGAGAGGGGGTCGAGGCGCACCTACCTGTACTCGTGGCTCGACAAGAGACGGCCGGAGCAGCTCGGAATAAGGCTCCAAAGCAGCGGCTGCGGTCGGGTCTCGCCGGAGAAGAGGAAGAAGACGGAGAGGGGCGGTTCCAGGGGCTCCAACAGCGTTAGCAGGAACCACTTGACCACCAAGGAGGCGCCGGAGGAGTTAGTGGGGTGATACGTCCATTTTGCATCATGCTTTTATATCGATATTTATCGCATTATGGGTTGTTATTTCATGTTATGTCATAATACTTATGGCTGTTCTCTTTTATTTTACAAGGTTTACATGAAGAGGGAGAATGCCGGCAGCTGGAATTCTGGGCTAGAAAAGGAGCAAATATTGGAGACCTATTCTGCGCAACTCCAAAAGTCCAGAAACTCCACGGAATATCTTAAAATAAATACAGAAAAATAAATCGCCAAAGATGAAGGCCAGGGGCCCACACCACCTGCTCACGAGGTGGGGGCGCCCAGGCGCGCCCCTACCTCGTGGGCCCCTGGTGGCTCTCCGACGCCCATCTTCTCCTATATGAAGTCTTCGTCAAGAAAAATAAGAAGAAACCTTTCGGGACAAGACTCACCGCCACGAGGCGGAACAATCTAGGGCTCCGGCAGAGCTGTTACTGCAGGGACACTTCCCTCGGGAGGGGAAATCATCACCATCGTCATCACCAACACTCCTCTCATCGGGAGAGGGCAATCTCCATCAACATCTTCACCAGCACCATCTCCTCTCAAAACCCTAGTTCATCTCTTGTATCCAATTCTTGTCTCCGAGTCCGGGATTGGTGCTAGTAGGTTGCTAGTAGTGTTGATTGCTCCTTGTAGTTGATGCTAATTGGTTTATTTGGTGGAATATAATATGTTTAGATCCTTTATGCATATTATTACCCCTCTGATTATGAACATGAATATGCTTTGTGAGTAGTTACGTTTGTTCCTGAGGACAAGGGAGAAGTCTTGCTATTAGTAGTCATGTGAATTTGGTATTCGTTCGATATTTTGATGACATGTATGTTGTCTAGCCTCTAGTGGTGTTATGTGAACATCGACTACATAACACTTCACCATTATTTGGGCATAGAGGAAGGCATTGGGAAGTAATAAGTAGATGATGGGTTGCTAGAGTGATGAAGCTTAAACCCTAGTTTATGCGTTGCTTCGTAAAGGGCTGATTTGGATCCATATGTTTCATGCTATGGTTAGGTTTACCTTAATACTTTTGTTGTAGTTATGGATGCTTGCAATAGAGGTTAATCATAAGTGGGATGCTTGTTCAAGTAAGAACAGCACCCAAGCACCGTCCACCCACATATCAAATTATCAAAGTACCGAACGCGAATCATATGAACGTGATGAAAACTAGCTTGACGATATTCCCATGTGTCCTCGGGAGCACTTTTCCTATTATAAGAGTTTGTCCAGGCTTGTCCTTTGCTACAAAAAGGATTGGGCCACCTTGCTGCACTTTATTTACTCTTGTTACTTGTTGCTCGTTACAGTTTATCTTATCACAAAACTATCTATTACCACTTATTTCAGTACTTGCAGAGAATACCTTGCTGAAAACCGCTTATCATTTCCTTCTGCTCCTCGTCGGGTTCGACACTCTTACTTATCGAAAGGACTACGATAGATCCCTTATACTTGTGGGCCATCAAGACTCTTTTCTGGCGTCGTTGCCGGGGAGTGTAGCGCCTTTGGTAGGTGGAATTTGGTAAGGAAAAATTTATATAGT
Source organism: Aegilops bicornis (assembly GCA_021605145.1). Classification (NCBI taxonomy): domain Eukaryota; kingdom Viridiplantae; phylum Streptophyta; class Magnoliopsida; order Poales; family Poaceae; genus Aegilops; species Aegilops bicornis. The sequence continues at coordinate 299,754,001 of CM038672.1, read as the reverse complement.
GTGCTAAAATTCTTGTCACTTGTTTCTATGGAAAGTAATTCTACGAGGGCTTGTTCAGGGGTATCTTCACCCGTCCCAAAGAGAGCAAAGAGTTTCTCCTCAACCTACTGAACCTATTGAAAATGAAACTCCTTTTGAATTTCCTTCGGGTATGATGGAAAAACTGCTAGCTAATCCTTTTACACGAGATGGAACAAAGCATCCTGATGAGCACTTAATATATGTGGATGAAGTTTGTGATTATTTAAGCTTGCAGGTATACCCGATGACGTTGCTAAGAAGAAGGTCTTACCTTTATCTTTGAAGGGAGACGCATTGACATGGTATAGGCTATGTGATGATACGAGATCATGGAACTATAAAAGATTGAAATTGGAATTTCATCAAAAGTATTACCCTATGCATCTTGTTCATCGTGATCGCAATTATATATATAATTTTTGGCCTCACAAAGGAGAAAGCATCGCTCAAGCTTGGGGGAGGCTTAAATCAATGTTATATTCATGCCCCAATCATGAGCTCTCAAGAGTGACAATTCTTCAGAATTTTTATGCTCGGCTTTCTGATAACAATCGCACCATGCTCGGCTTTCTGATAACAATCGCACCATGCTCGATGCTTCTTGTGCTGGCTCTTTTATGATGAAGACTATTGAATTCAGATGGGATTTATTGGATAGAATTAAACGCAACTCTGAAGATTGGGATCTCGACGAAGGTAAGGAGTCAGGTATGACACCTAAGTTTGATTGTGTTAAATCTTTTATGGATACCGATATTTTCCGTAAGTTTAGCACTAAATATGGACTTGACTCTGAAATAGTACCTTCTTTCTGTGAATCTTTTGTACTTATGTTGATCTCCCCAAGGAGAAGTGGTTTAAATATCATCCTCCCATAGAAGTAAAAGTAGCTGCACCTATTAAAGTTGAAGAAAAGACTGTCACTTATAATGATCCTATTGTTCCCACTTCTTATGTTGAGAAACGACCCTTCCCTGTTAGAATAAAGGGTCATGCTAAAACTTCAACTGTTGTTCGTAAAAGCAATATTAGAACTTATACACCTCCTGAGAAAGTTAAAGTAGAACCTAATATTGCTATTGTTAAAGATCTCTTGTCTGACAATATTGATGGGCATGTTATTCAGTTCAATGGTGAAACTGCTAGAATTGCTAAACCTTGTGCTAAAGATAAACATAGACCTGTGGTAGGTGTGCCTGTTATTTCTGTCAAAATAGGAGGTCATTATTATCATGGCTTATGTAATATGGGTGCTAGTGTTAGTGTTATACCGCACTCTTTGTACGAGGAAATTAAGCATGAAATTGCACCTGCTGAATTAGAAGGTATTGATGTCACAATTAAACCTGCCAATAGGGATACTATATCACCAGTGGGAATTGTTAGAGATGTTGAAGTCTTGTGTGGGAAAACTAAATATCCTGCTGATTTTCTTGTTCTCAGTTCTCCACAAGATAGCTTTTGTCCCATTATATTTGGTAGACCCTTTACGAACCTTGTTAATGCTAGGATAGATTGCGAAAAGAATGTTGTTACTATTGGCTTGGATGATATGGTTCATGAGTTTAATTTCTCTAAATTTAGTAAAAAAACATCGTGAGGAAGAATTGCCCAGTAAGCATGATATTATCGGTCTTGCTTCTATTGTCGTACCTCCTAGTGATCCTTTAGAACAATATTTGCTAGACCATGAAAATGATATGTTTATGAATGAGAGAAGGGAAATAGATGAAATATTCTTTAAACAGGAACCTGTTCTAAAACACAATTTGCATGTTGAAATCCTAGGGGATCCTCCTCCACCCAAGGGTGATCCCGTGTTTGAGCTTAAACCGTTGCCTGATAATCTTAAATATGCTTATCTTGATGAAAAGAAAATATATCCTGTTATTATTAGTGCTAACCTTACAGAGCATGAAGAAGAAAGATTATTGAAAACTCTGAAGAAGCACCGTGCCGCTATTGGATATACTCTTGATGATCCTAAGGGCATTAGTCCCACTCTATGTCAACATAAAATAAATTTGGAAGCGGATGCCAAACCAGTGCGTGACCCTCAACGACGTTTGAATCCTATAATGAAAGAAGTGGTAAGAAAAGAAATACTCAAGCTTCTGGAGGCAAGTATAATTTATCCCGTTGCTGATAGTCAGTGGGTAAGTCCTGTCCATTGTGTCCCTAAGAAGGGAGGTATTACTGTTGTCCCTAATGATAAAGATGAATTGACCCCGCAAAGAATTATCACAGGTTATAGGATGGTAATTGATTTCCACAAATTAAATAAAGCTACTAAGAAAGAGCATTACCCCTTACCTTTTATTGATCAAATGCTAGAAAGATTATGCAAACATACACATTATTGCTTTCTAGATGATTATTCTGGTTTCTCTCAAATACCTGTGTCGGCTAAAGATCAATCAAAGACTACTTTTACTTGCCCTTTTGGTACTTTTTCTTATAGACGTATGCCTTTTGGTTTATGTAATGCACCTGCTACCTTTCAAAGATGCATGATGGCTATATTCTCTGATTTTTGTGAAAAAAATTGTGAGGTTTTCATGGACGATTTTTCCGTCTATGGTTCCTCTTTTGATGATTGCTTGAGCAATCTTGATCGAGTTTTGCGAGATGTGAAGAAACTAATCTTGTCTTGAATTGGGAAAAGTGCCACTTTATGGTTAATGAAGGTATTGTCTTGGGGCACAAAGTTTCGGAAAGAGGTATTGAATTTGATAAAGCCAAGGTTGATGCTATTGAAAAGATGCCATGTCCCAAGGACATCAAAGGTATAAGAAGTTTCCTTGGTCACGCCGTATTTTATAGGAGGTTCATTAAGGACTTCTCAAAAATTTCCCGGCCTCTAACTAATTTATTACAAAAAGATGTACCATTTGTCTTTGATGATGATTGTGTAGAAGCATTTGAAATACTTAAGAAAGCATTAGTCTCTCGTGACCTGTTGTTCAGCCACCGATTGGAATTTACCCTTTGGAATTATGTGTGATGCTAGTGATTATGTGTAGGTGCTGTTCTAGGGCAAAGAGTTGATAAGAAATTAAATGTTATCCATTATGCTAGTAAGACTCTAGACAATGCTCAAAGAAATTATGCTACTACCGAAAAGGAACTTTTAGCAGTTGTATTTGCTTGTGATAAATTCATACCCTATATTGTTGATTCTAAAGTAACTATTCACACTGATCATGATGCTATTAAATATCTTATGGAGAAGAAAGATGCAAAACCTAGACTTATTAGATGGGTTCTCTTGCTGCAAGAATTTTATTTGCATATTGTTGATAGAAAAGGAGCTGAGAACCCCGTTGCAGATAACTTATCTAGGTTAGAGAATGTTCTTGATGACCCACTACCTATTGATGATAGCTTTCCTTATGAACAATTAAATGTCATAAGCACTTCTCGTAGCACTCCATGGTATGCTGATTATGCTAATTATATTGTTGCTAAATTTATACCACCTAGCTTCACATACCAACAAAAGAAAAAGTTTTTATATGATTTGCGACATTACTTTTGGGATGACCCACATCTTTATAAAGAAGTAGTAGATGGATTATTAGACGTTGTGTGCCTGAGCATGAACAGGAACAAATCCTACGCAAGTGTCACTCCGAAGCTTATGGAGGACACCACGCTGGAGATAGAACAGCACATAAGGTATTGCAATCCGGTTTTTATTGGCCCACTCTCTTCAAGGTTGCCCGTAAGTTTGTTTTGTCTTGTGATGAATGTCAAAGAATTGGTAATATTAGTAGACGTCAAGAAATGACTATGAATTATTCACTTGTTATTGAACCATTTGATGTTTGGGGCTTTGATTATATGGGACCTTTTCCTGTCTCTAATGGATATACACATATTTTGGTTGTTGTTGATTACGTTACTAAGTGGGTAGAAGCTATTCCAACTAGTAGTGCTGATCATAACACTTCTATTAAAATGCTTAAGGAAGTTATTTTTCCAAGGTTTGGAGTCCCTAGATATTTAATGACTGATGGTGGTTCACATTTTATTCATGATGCTTTCCGTAAAATGCTTGCTAAATATGATGTTAATCATAGAATTGCATCTCCATATCACCCAGAGTCTAGTGGTTAAGTATAATTGAGCAATAGAGAGCTCAAATTAATTTTGCAGAAGACTGTTAATAGGTCTAGAAAGAATTGGTTCAAGAAACTTGATGATGCATTATGGGCCTATAGAACTGCATATAAGAATCCTATGGGTATGTCTCCGTATAAAATGGTTTATGGAAAAGCATGTCACTTACCTCTCGAACTAGAACATAAGGCATATTGGGCTATTAAAGAGCTCAACTATGATTTCAAACTTGCGGTGAGAAAAGGTTATTTGATATTAGCTCACTTGATGAATGGAGAATCCAAGCTTATGAAAATGCTAAGTTGTTTAAAGAAAAAGTTAAAAGATGGCATGACAAAAGGATACAAAAGCGTGAGTTCAATGTAGGTGATTATGTATTGCTATACAACTCTCGTTTAAGATTTTTTGCAGGAAAACTTCTCTCTAAATGGGAAGGTCCCTACGTTATCGACGAGGTCTATCGTTCTGGTGCCATAAAAATCAACAACTTTGAAGGTACAAATCCGAAGGTGGTAAACGGTCAAAGGATCAAATATTATATCTCAGGTAATCGCATAAATGTTGAAACCAATATTATTGAAACCGTAACCCCGGAGGAATACATAAGGGACACTTTCCAGACCGTTTCGGACTCCGAAAAGGAATAGGTATGTGGTACGGTAAGTAAACCGACTCCAAAACAATTTCTAAGGCAATATTTCTCCATTTTGGAATATTTAGAAAAATAGAAAAATAAGTGGCAGTCCGGGAAGGACACGAGGGCTCCACGAGGGTGGAGGGCACACCCTACCCCCCTGGGCGCGCCCCCTGGGTGCGCCCCCCTACCTCGTGAGCACCCCGTGTGCCCTCCGGACTCCGTTTTCTTGCATGATAAGTATTTTGGTTGGTAAAAATTCATTATATATTCTCCCGAAGGTTTTGACTCTCGTATCACGCAAATCTCTTATGTTCTTGTTTCGAGCTGTTCTCTGACAGGGTTGTCAAGGCCAGGCATCATGTCGTCTCCCTCCTCTAACAATAGTGACAAAGATGCTTGGCTAATGAAGATAGAGCTGAAGAGGGAAACCCATGGAGATCAACAAGGATGAAGGGATCAAGAAGGCCACGGAGAACCAAACTCTGGCAACAGAAGACATCCTTCAACTTGATCACAACCTTCTTACCCCAACTGAAATCGAAGATTTTAAGATGATTGAGTTAGCTCGTATTCAAAACAAGTATCTCACAACTGAAAATATTTTGTTGAAGGAGCATATCGTTGCACTCAAGGGAATTATTCGCAAGTTGGAGGACCTCTTACGCTCGATGTGTGACTATCCATCACGTACACCTTGACCGACAAGAAGGAGGCTTAATCACATGGGTATGGGCACTCCCCTTGGCAACTGCCAAGCTTGGGGGAGGTGCCCCGGTATCGTATCTCCATCACAACTCCTATCTTTACCGTTTTTCTTAGTTCGATCCTTTTAGTAGTATCTTGATTTAGTAGAATAAAGTCATGGCATGATCTAGTTTTGAGTTTTGCTTTATGATCTCTCTATGTAATCGAGTCCGTGAGCTATATATATATATATATATATATATATATATATATATATATATATATATATATAAAATAAAGTTAGTTGAGTCAAGGGCTTGATTATTTTGCCATGATCTTCGGTGAATAAAAGAAAAGAAAGAAGAAAAAGAATAAAAAGAAACAAAGAGTTCATATTGATCTTATTGAGAGTAATGACTTCACATAGAAAGAGTATGATGATTAAAAGTTGTTGGGAGTTGGCAAATATAGCTTTAGTCATCGTTGCAATTAATAGGAAGTAATAAGGAAAGAGAGGTTTCACATATAGATATATTATCATTGACATCTTTTATGATTGGGAGCACTCATTAAAATATAACATGCTAAAGAGTTGATGTTGGACAAGGAAGACAACGTGATGAGTTATGTTTTCTTATATCTGAGATAAAATATGTTGTCATGGATCCTCTAACATGTTGAGCTTGCCTTTCCACTCATGCTAGACAAATTCTCAGCACCAAGTAGAGATACTACTTGTGCTTCCAAATACCCTTAAACCAGTTTAGCCATGAGAGTCCACCATATCTACCTATGGATTGAGTAAGATCCTTCAAGTAAGTTGTCATCGGTGCAAAGCAATAAAAATTGCTCTAAACATGTATGATTGATTGGTGTGGGAGAAATAAGCTTTATACGATCTTGTGATGTGGAAGTAATAAAAGTGACGGACTGCATAATAAAGGTTCATATCACAAGGGGCAATATGAAGTGACGTTCTTTCGCATTGAGATTTTGTGCATCCAACCATAAAAGCGCATGGCAACCTCTGCTTCCCCCTGCGAAGGGCCTATCTTTTATTATTATCCTCTACCTTATGCAAGAGTCACGGTGATCTTCACCTTTCTTTTTTCATTTATCCTTTGGCAAGCCTAGCATGTTGGAAAGAACATGATATATATATCTAATTGGATGTAGGGGAGCATGAATTATTATTGTTGACATTACCCTTGAGGTAAAAGGTTGTAGGGCAAAACTATAAGCCCCTATCTTTCTCAGTGTCCGATTAAAAATCCGTAACCACAAGTATTGCGTGAGTGTTAGCAATTATGAAGGACTAAATGATAGTTGAGTATGTGGACTTGCTTTTAAGCTCTGACATAGACTCTTTCCGATGTTATGATAAATTGCAATTGCTTCAATGACTGAGGTTATAATTTGTTGGTGCTCAATAAGGTTTCCGATTCATACTTTTGCATTGTGAAAAAATCATCACTTGAACATAAGTAATCATATGACAAAATCTATATGTGTTGCTGTTATGAGAACAATCATGATGCCTTCATGTCCGTATTTTATTTTTATCGACGCCTCTACCTCTAAACATGAGGACATATTTATTGTTATCAGCTTTTCGCTTGAGGACAAGCGAGCTCTAAGCTTGGGGGAGTTGATACGTCCATTTTGCATCATGCTTTTATATCGATATTTGTCGCATTATGGGTTGTTATTTCACGTTATGTCACAATACTTATGGCTATTCACTTTTATTTTACAAGGTTTACATGAAGAGGGAGAATGCCGGCAATGGAATTACAGGCGGGAAAAGGAGCAAATATTGGAGACCTATTCAAGCAACTCCAAAAGTCCTGAAACTCCACGGAATATCTTAAAATAAATAAAGAAAAATCATCGCCAAAGATGAAGGCCAGGGGCCCAAACCCTGCTCACAAGGGTGGGGGCGCCCCCCCCCCTAAGGTGCGCCCCCCTACCTCGTGGGCCCCCTGGTGGCTCTACGACGCCCATCTTCTTCTATATGAAGTCTTTCGTCAAGAAAAAAATAAGAAGAAACCTTTCGGGACGAGACTCCGCCGCCACGAGGCGGAACCTTGGTGGAACCAATCTAGGGCTCCGGCAGAGCTGTTCTGCCAGGGACACTTCCCTCCGGGAGGGGGAAATCATCACCATCGTCATCACCAACGCTCCTCTCATCGGGAGAGGGCAATCTCCAACAACATCTTCACCAGCACCATCTCCTCTCAAAACCCTAGTTCATCTCTTGTATCCAATTCTTGTCTCCAAGTCCGGGATTGGTGCTAGTAGGTTGCTAGTAGTGTTGATTGCTCCTTGTAGTTGATGCTAATTGGTTTATTTGGTGGAAGATCATATGTTTAGATCCTTTATGCATATTATTACCCCTCTGATTATGAACATGAATATGCTTTGTGAGTAGTTACGTTTGTTCCTGAGGACAAGGGAGAAGTCTTGCTATTAGTAGTCATGTGAATTTGGTATTAGATTCGATATTTTGATGAGATGTATGTTGTCTAGCCTCTAGTGGTGTTATGTGAACGTCGACTACATAACACTTCACCATTATTTGGGCATAGAGGAAGGCATTGGGAAGTAATAAGTAGATGATGGGTTGCTAGAGTGATGTAAGCTTAAACCCTAGTTGATGCGTTGCTTCGTAAGGGGCTGATTTGGATCCATATGTTTCATGCTATGGTTAGGTTTACCTTAATACTTTTGTTGTAGTTGCAGATGCTTGCAATAGAGGTTAATCATAAGTGGGATGCTTGTTCAAGTAAGAACAGCACCCAAGCACCGGTCCACCCACATATCAAATTATCAAAGTACCGTACGTGAATCATATGAACGTGATGAAAACTAGCTTGATGATATTCCCATGTGTCCTCGGGAGCGCTTTTCCTATTATAAGAGTTTGCCCAGGCATGTCCTTTGCTACAAAAAGGATTGGGCCACCTTGCTGCACTTTATTTACTCTTGTTACTTGTTGCTCGTTACAGTTTATCTTATCACAAAACTATCTCTGTTACCACTTATTTCAAGATTTGCAGAGAATACCTTGCTGAAAACCGCTTATCATTTCCTTCTGCTCCTCGTTGGGTTCGACACTCTTACTTATCGAAAGGACTACGATAGATCCCCTATACTTGTGGGTCATCATGGGGCTCGACGTGGAGTGGAGCGTTGTGATGCCCCGAGACCGATGCTCCAGATGCCTTCCATTTTTTCGTTGTTATTGTGTGTTTCTTTTGTTTGTTGCATTATCATAATTATTTTTCCATATTTCATTCCTCTATGTTGATGCCATGATCATGCTGAATGACATTGCCATATTTTTCTTCTTGCATCATGTTCATCTTTTATTATATTGCATTGTGCCATCCTTGTTTGTTGCCATGGTCGCCTCACTTGCCTTGTTCTATGCTTCATGATGCGATGTGCCTCTTGTCATTTTATTGCATTTTATCATGATCATCGTGTGGGTTGCTTTCTTCATGTTGATGTGTTGGTTGTGTGCTCTCCATCTTCCCTTCCTTCTCCTATGGTTATTGGCATCTTCATCTTTTCTTCAAAGCCCTTCTCCAAGTGCAAATCATTTCACTTCTTCATATCTTTCAAATTCCACCTATTTATGCAACTGTCTTTTTCCTTCCCCAACTAATGTTCATTCTTTTCCTCTAAATATTACAGCATGTCCTTAACCCCTCTATCAAATTTGATTTCATTTGGGATTGATTTGGTTGGAATCAAAGTTGCCTCAAGTTTGAATTTAATTCAAACTTGTGATAATTCTCTTTCTCTAAAAATGTCCAAAGCAATTTATTCAAATTCTGAAGAAATTCGGGACTCCAGGGATATTCTAATTTCTCTCTCAACCCTCCAATATGTTCCTGTGCTTTTTGGTATTTACTTCTCCGTCTGAAGAAAAATAACAGAAAGGGAGAACCTTACCTCCCTCTCCCCAGCCAAGCCCACCTGGGCGCCTTGGCCCAGCGGCGCCCAGCCTCCAGAAAAGAAGAGCCTTCAAAGATGGCTCCTCCTCTGTTTCCAGCATGGACACCCTGCACGGCCCCACTTGCAGCGACTCCCTCCTTACCTTTCTTCCTCCTCCACGCACATACCTCCTCACAGTAAAAATTCCATGGCAAGAGGCACATGGCCACGGTGGTGCTGGCCCAGACCCGACACCGAGTACTTTCCGGTGACGGTAACGACCGACGACGAAGCGAACCAACACTGACGAACTCGACGAAGTGCTTTACGTCAAAACACACCGTAGTACAAAGCCAGCAACACCCACATATTAGTGTAGCTAGTCAACCTCAACTACCCTGATCAATACGTAGATCAGCTAGTACTCCACGCGCATACAACGGCCAGCCAGCCGGAAGCGAAACACGCGCACGCGAAGCTGGGTATTGCCGCAGGAGCATATCGCTCCTGTTTGATCTGTATTAACTTCACAAATCCACGATGTACAAGTTACCCAGGGTGCACGCATATATATAGCATAAGCTATCTGCCTAAGCAGTACTACTCGGAGACTAACTTAGTCCTACACGGATATATGCATGAGTTGGAAACCTATACACACAGTACATGAATTGGACACACACCGGCCGACGGGGAGTAAGTCGTGTTTAACTCTAACAATCACCCCCCCCCCCCCCTAAACACGGTGTTGTCATGTCACAGCTCGGACGCCGATCCTTCTACGCATCTTCAAGAACTTCCTCGACCTAAAGCCTTGGTTAGGATGTCCGCCAGTTGATCACCAGTGCAACCATAGTTGACCTTCATCTTGCCTTCTTCCGCACAATCCTTTATATAATGATACATTGTATCAATGTGCCTGCTCCTGTCGTGCCGCACTGGATTCTCGGGTAGAAAAGTTATAAACTCACTATCAACGTTGAGCACCACTTGTTCTGGATCTCGATCCATGAGATCACCGTGTAGCCGTCCTAGCCACACACCTTGACATTCTGCTTTACTTGAAGTCGATGTCACCACTTTCGGTCTTCGTGATAGCCATCTTACTACACTTTCACCAAGGAAATATGCCACGCCCGAGGTACACTTACGGTCGCCAACAATTCCTTCCTTGTCACTACCACTATAGTCGAGTAGTTTCACCATCTCCTTCTTGCTTAGCTCAAGATGAGGTACCATTGAAGCGACAATGTGATTGCAATCTTTCATGCCACTGCATTCAAGTACCTTCCTTGCATATACCTCCTGGCATAGTGTGATCCCCTCCAGCTTTTGATGTACCTCTGTCCTGAGGTTGCAACTCAAAAGTCCTAGATCATCCACCTTGAAAAACTCCTTCATTTGTAGCTTGAACTTTGCAATCACCTCTTCATATGCTCCAGTTATCAACAGGTTGTCGACGTAGATGCCAAATAGTAGACGATCCCTTCCTTCACCTCTCTTGTACATCGCATGCTCTAGTGGGGCTTTCTCAAATCCAAGAGAAATCAATGTCCGATCAAGTTTGATGTTCCATGCGTGAAGACCTTGCCGCAGCCCGTACAAGCCTTTGTGTAACTTCAGTACCTTGTGCTCTATTCCCTCTTTGATGAATCCCGGTGGCCGATTCACATACACATCTCCTTCTAACTCGCCATTCAAAAACGCAGATTTTACATCCATGTAATGTATCTTCCATGATTCCTGAACCGCGAGAGCGATGAGTAATTCCACCGATTTCATCTTTGCAACGGGAACGAACACTTCTTCGAAATGCACACTTTCCTCTTGCACGTACTCTTTGGCCACTAGCCTTGCATTGTGCTTCACGGACCCTTCGCCATCTTTCTTGATTTTAAATTCCCACTTGAGATCCATGTCTTTTTCATTGTTGGGAAGACCACAAGCTCCCATATATTGTTGTCATGGATCGACCTCAACTCCTCTTCCATAGCCTGACGCCAACACTCCTTCATATTTGCGTCCTCGAATTCCACCAGTTCCTCAGTGTTTGCTAGATACCGTCGTCCACTCCGTTTCACCTTTTCCGGGTCAATTGTCCAAAGAGCTTCCTCCTGACGTATATCGATCACCGGGCGTGGACAATCGATTGTCGGTAGACATGTCCTTGCTTCCTTCATGAGCATAGGCGTTACGTTCCCGTTCCCATCTCCACACGTGGACGCGGTCCCTCTTGGACCTCCACTGTACGAGCCACCATGCAGGAGTAGCTTGCCACGCCCAGCTGGGCCTCCTTGCTCGTTGGCAAAGCTCCCAAGTAGTACATCTACATGAGGCCCTTGCACAAAACGTGAGCCACACAGGCCTTCTGCTGGACAAGTTTCTAGCTCACGTGAGCTTTGACTTGCAGCTGCACCACCATAAGCAGTTGCCTTGCAACCTCCTACTACAGCACTCGCTGATGGACATGAGGCATCCTGACTCCATGCGAGACCTCCCGCTCGAGTTCATGTGGCCAGTACTTTCGGCCTATTCAGCAGGACACCACGTTTGCCTGTTACTGGGCAGAATTGCACGGCTGCTGCGCACGTGCCCACTTTTGCATCAGCATACTTTGATTCGTGGTCTTCCGGTGCCACGTACGCCAAAGTGATATTCGTGTCTGTAGCATCGACACAAAATTTAGAATTATGTCTCGCGTCAATAGCTTCGACACGAGTTTTGGAATCACCTCCCGTATCTGTAGCGTCGATACGAGTATCCGAACCATGATTATAATGGCAAACTTTTTCTTCCACGAGCGTGACAATTTCTTTAGTCGACACTTGAAAAACTGGATCCTTCTCGTCCACGAGTTCACACATCAACATCATGTCACCTTCGTCTCCTTGCTGGGCTATGAGCGCCTTCTCCTTCGGGGGATTCTTACATTCCGACTTGAAGTGTCCGAGCAGATTACAGTTGTGGCAGCGGATCTTACTCTTGTCGAACTTTTTCTTCCTTGGCTTCTCCGACTCTTCGTCGGTGTCCTTTGCGGGACGGTACTTTCCGCCACTATCGGACGCCTTGTCGAAATTGTTCTCTTTGAAAACCATTGCCTTCCACTGAGCACGCGTAAGCATCAGGTACTCATCTTGTTTCGCGTCGCTGTAACTCAACTTCATCCGCTCATCATGGGCCTTGAAGCGACCAACCAGATCATCCAAGGTGAGAGTCTTGAGATCAACACATTGCTCGATCGCTGACACAATCGGCATGTAGCGCGATGGAGCGGCACGTAGGAAACGCCTGACCACGGAGATGTCCTCCAACTTCTCCCCAAGACCGCGAATCCCGTTCACCATCGAAGCAACCCCCGCTGCAAAGGCATCCACCGGCTCATCTTCTCCCATCCTCAGATTCTCGTAACTTTTCAGCAAAGTTTGCAAGTTCGCCTCGCGCACACGCGAGTGCCCTAGATGCAATGTCTTGAGCGTGTACCACGCCTCCTTCGCTAATGTCTTCGAGACTAGATGCTGCTACACGTCCATCGGCACCACCTAGCAGATGGCCGTGATAGCCTGGCGATCCTTCCGATACAAGGCACCACCCTTCAGATACTTGTCACCACCGGGGTCGACGGCTTCCCAGAGATCATTGGCCTCGAGCGCCCACTCCATCATGGTCGCCCACACCATGAAGTTCCCACGGTTGAATCGTGGATACTCCGATCTCACCGGAGCAGCAATTACTTTAGCCACACCGGAATACTCCGCCAGCCGCTTAGTCTTCTCGTCATCCGACATGACCTCCCGTTACTAGAAGATCAACCTTGCTCTGGATACCAATTGTTGGCCCAGACCCGACACCGAGTACTTTCCGGCGACGGTAACGACCGACGACGAAGCGAACCAACATTGACGAACTCGACGAAGTGCTTTACGTCGAGACACACCGTAGTACAAAGCCAGCAATACCCACGTATTAGTGTAGCTAGTCAACCTCAGCTACCCTGATCAATACGTAGATCAGCTAGTACTCCACGCGCATACAACGGCCAGCCAGCCGGAAGCGAAACACGCAGCACGCCGGGTCGGGTATTGCCGCAGGAGCATATCACTCATGTTTGATCTGTATTAACTTCACAAATACAGGATGTACAAGTTACCCAGGGTGCACGCATATATATAGCATAAGCTATCTGCCTAAGCAGTACTACTCGGGGACTAACTTAGTCCTACACGGACATATGCATGAGCTGGAAACCTATACACACACGTACACGAATCAGACACAAACCGGCCGACGGGGAGTAAGTCGTGTTTAACTCTAACAGGTGGCGAGCCAGCCGTGCCCGCGCCCCCTATAAAACCTGAGCCCCGTGCTCCAGGGTTTCCCTCTCTCCCTCTCCGCGCTACCGCCACCCAGTAGGTCCAAGCCATGCCACCATAACCGTCGCCCCTTCCACCGAGAGAGCTTACGAAGCACTCCCATGGCTTCGCCACAGCCATAGCCCTCCTCCGTCATTGTCTTCACTCCTGGTTGGCTCCCAGACGTCGTCTTCTTCTACTACAAGCAGACCAGGAGCCAGATGGGGACAAGGGCGATGCAATCGTCTTCTTCCACGACGTCCTCTTCTTCCTCTACTTCCTCTTCTTCCCCTGCGTCCGATGTGCTTCTCCCTCTATTCCGGCCGTCTCCGACCACCTCTCAGCAAGCCAAGCACGCCAGCTTGTTTGTGGTGAGCACCTAATCCTCCTCATGCATTTGTCTTGCTTGTTTGCGTCTTGTCCCTCCTGATTCCTTCCCGTCCTCACATGTCGCCGCGCGTCATTGTCGCCGGAGCTCCTCCGGTGGCCTCCTGCCCGTTTCCTTGCAATGTTAGGCTTAGGATCCTCTGTAGGTGCGTTTTTCTTCCAGATAGTTACCCGTTTCACCCCGCCGTTCGCCATGTTGGGCTGGCCTCCACCGCCTCTGTCCTCCCGATGCTGGTGATGTCTCTTTCGTTGTTTGGTGCAGTGAGTGACATGCGAGAGTGCGGGTTTGTCTCGTGCATCGATCGTGCCCCTCCGCCGTGGATTTTGGTCGCCGGAGTTTCCTCCGACGAGCTCGCACCTGTCCTGCTCGCACGCGCCGATGTGCTCCTCTGTTCTCTCTCTGTGTGTTTCCTGCTTGCGCATGCCCGCTGGCTTCGTTACTCATGCCGCCCTTGCTGCACCTTCACTGTGGGTCACCTGCCGCACCTCCACGCACACGCATCTGCACACGCGCACGGCCGCGCTCGGTTGCGAGCCTGTGGCCCTGCTGCCTCTTGCCTCGCCGCCATGCCCGGGACGAGCTCAAGCTCGTGCTCGAGCCAATCTCCTGCAGCTGCTCCGCCTGCACGCGACCATCCCGGAACTGCACAAGCATCCAAAACGGCATGCCCGCCGCCGGTTTTAGCCGTAGCCGCCGCTGCTGCTAGTCGCGAGCAACCGCTGGAGTTCTGTGTCCTCTGTTCATCCATGGAGGTCCAGGATCGGGCCTTCTATCTATTTAAGATATGCCATGCTCTCTGATTTCACAAACACAACAGTAGCTGACCGGGTCAACCCATCGCGCCAACACCCAGATGTCCAGGGATCGATTCCTAGTGAGCCCCAACTCTTTTTTCAGTGCATGCATATTTTCAGGAATGTCATTATTTTTGCAATGCCTATAATTAAATAACCGCGCATCCATTTAAAACATGTCATATATGTAAAATGCTCAGAATTTCATGTACTTTATAATATCTTGTTTTCATCCATGGTTAAAATGTTTAAACTTGCTATTTGTTTAAATTTGCATAAATGCCATGCTAAAATGGTTTATTTCATAACTAAATAACCGTAGCTCCGAATTAAATAAACTTTATATGTAATTGGGGTAGAAAAATGCATAGATTAACTCGGTGCACTTTATTTTGCTATTTAACAACATTAAAATTGTGTATAGGGCATAACAGTAGCAAATTCGAAATATGCATATGGGGATTTTCCGGAATTGTTGTTTGTTATTTCCAACCTCATTTAAACTTGCCTAGATAGGTAGTTTACATATGCTTCACCCCTTGCCATGTTTAACAACATTTAATATTGTTGTGTACATAAACGAGAGTGAACTAAATAGTTGAATGTGGTGTTTCGTCAATATGCAATTGCATATTGAGCTCCACTTAACTTGTAGTATTGTTTGTTGCACTTTGCCATGCCACGAGTCATTTAAATGGACATGCATCATACTTGGTTGAGCATCATGTCATGTTATTGAGCTGTGTGTTTACCATGTTGTTTGCTTCTTTTTGGTTGTGCTCCTTCTCGATAGTTCTTGTTTCGTTGCGATTGTGAGGATTCGTTCGACTACATGGGATCGTGTTCTTCATGGACTCGTTCTTCTTCCTAGCGGGATTTCAGGCAAGATGACCGTCACCTCAGATCACACTACTATCTTTTCTATGCTAGTTGTCTCGATGCTATCGCTATGTCGCGCTACCTACCACTTGTTTATCAAGCCTCCCAAATTGCCATGTCAGCCTCTAACCTTTTCCACCATCCTAGCAAACCGTTGTTTGGCTATGTTACCGCTTTGCTCAGCCCCTCTTATAGCGTTGCTTGTTGCAGGTGCAGTTACAGGTTGTTCCATGTTGAAACATGGACATCATGGGATATCACAATATCTCTTATTTAATTAATGCACATATATACTTGGTAAAGGGTGGAAGGATCGGGCTTAAGCCTGGTGTTTTGTTCCACTCTTGTCGCCCTAGTTTCCGTCATACCTGTGTTTAATTCCTTGATTTTGCGTCCCTGACACGGTGAGGGTTTATGGGCCCCTCTTGACAGTTCACTTTGAATAAAACTCTTTCAGCAAGGACCAACATTGGTTTTAACATTTGCCATAATAATATTGAACTCAATAATTAATTGGCATACGGTGTCATGAACCCGAGGATTCTTTTCTACATACAAGGGGGCCAGTGCTAATGGTGTTTGTCCCAAACTACAGTCACTTGCGGTGCCACCCCTTCACCTGGGGTCTTCGGTTGCCGTACGTAGTGTTCATCCGGTCGTGGCCTTAGACGAGATACGTGCGGCTACTATCAGGGTGTCGACGCATCGAGAGGTCTTGCTAGACTTGTTTTACCATTGTCGAAATGTCTTGTGCATCGGGATTCTGAGTCTGATCGGAGGGTCCCGCGATGGAGGATTGTCTCTGCGGATCGTGAGCTTGTCATGGGCTAAGTTGGGACACCCCTGCAGGGTTTAAACTTTTGAGAGTCGTGACCGTGGTTATGTGGCAGATGGTAATTTGTTAATATCCGGTTGTAGAGGGCTTGAAGTAAACTCAATTAAAATGCACCAACCGCGTGCGTAACCGTGACTATCTCTTTTCGGGGAAGTTCGAGAGGAGAACACGGTTGGGTTATGTTTGAACATAAGTAGTTCCGGATCACTTATTGATCATTACTAGTTTGCGACTGTTTGCGTAGTTTCTCATCTTACTCTTGTACTCGTATGTTAGCCACCATACATTGCTTAACCGCTGCTGCAACCTCACCACTTACCCTTTCCTACACATTAAGCTTTGCTAGTCTTGATACCCATGGTAATGGGATTGCTGAGTCCTCGTGGCTCACAGATTACTACAACAACAGTTGCTGGTGCAGGTAATGCGATGATCATGACGTGAGAGCGATGTTTACTTTTTTGAAGTTCTTCTCCTGCTTCTTCTCCGATTGAGGGATAGGTTCCTCGTCGGCAGCCTAGGTTAGCAGGGTGGACATTGTTTGAGTTTCTGTTTGTGTTTCATCCGTAGTCGGATGTTGTTCTCATGTATGAAGTTTGATGTATTCTTGACGCATTTGTATGTCAGGACCCCGATCCTAAGTCACACTGATCTAGCATTTACACATCATATCACTATGCGGCCTCACGCACGGTATTCCCACGGGTGTCACCTTACCTGGCCCGGGACCGTTTGCACCTTTGGCTCACGTATATGATAGTGTCGCTAGCATCCATATGACAAAGAACCCGGGCTGACATGACTAGTCATAAACCCAAAGTGGCACTAACCTATAGGGACAGGCATACATGACCCAACAACGAACGTGTCGGTCATTAGCGAGTGAATCCGGGTTGTAGCAGCTGGGCTAACAGGACTCCGGAGAATCTGGGCTGTAGCAGGCTAACAGGACTCTGATAGACACCACGTGACATTTCCCCGAAGGGATAGACACAAGAACGAAGAAGGACACATGCTGGCCAGCCTAGGTGTTCCGGAGCAGTAGCAAGGTACCATGGCTAAGTGGAAGCACTAGGAGACATTTCCCGATAAGAGAGGCTACCAAGGATAAACACCTAGGTTGTCGGATCCCACACATACCAAGCATTTCAAATCATACACACAATATGTTCGATATGTGCAAATACAACATGGCATCACAACAAAACTCTACAACTCAAAGTATTTATTCATTAGGCTTCGAAGAGACAGATATTACAAACATGGGTCTGATGACCCAGCATTCAAGTCATACAAGCAACAAGCACATGCGGAAGCTTAACCTGTCTGAGTACAGACAACTACAAATGAAAAGGCTGAGAAGCCTGACTATCTACAAGACCCTGCCGAGGGCACAAGATCGTAGCTGAGGTAACAAGCTAAACGTCAAAGTCCACGCGGAACTACTAGCGAGACTGAAGTCTCTCTGCAAAAACATAAATTAAGCACACGTGAGTACAAATGTACCCGGCAAGACTTACATCAGAACTAGCTACATATGCATCAGTATCAACAAAGGGGTGGTGGAGTTTAACTGCAGCAAGCCAGCTTTGACTCAGTGGCTATCCTGAACTATGACTGCAAGTAACTGCGAGTCCACTTATTCACCATATCAATACACCACCATGGATCCGCTCCTGTCTTCCTACGAGAACGCCATCCATAGCACTCACGCTTATCTTGTGCATTTTAGAGTATCCACTTTCACTTGTCTATGAACTGTACAGGCAACCCAGAAGTCCTATATCGCGTACGCGGCTATTCGAATAGATGATCTTAATCCTGCAGGGGTGTACTTCTTCACAGACGCTCTCACCACTTATCGCCTTTAGACGACATGTACTTGGCAACCTTCAAGCGAAAGCCCGGCGAGGGTGTCGGCCACGACCTGACTAACCACACAAGTCCCTAGTCCAGGTTTATCACCTATTCAGGTTCCATCCGCATGGAGTCTGGCCGAGGTTTCCACATACGGCCCCGAACAATGTGTGCAGGTTTCCCGGGTCACCAAACGGGCGACTTGGTACACCGGGCCACGTGCCTACCGCATCACAGCCCACCCCTCGGGTCAGCGCTGCGCACGGCCTCCAGCATACTACAAACACCAGAAACTACTTGCAACTCCTGGACAGAGGACAAGGGTGATTAATAAGTCGAGAGAGTCAATTAAGGATCCCAATGTGTGGCAGTAGCTGTTCATGGATCACAAACACAGAACTTAGTTCCTGAGGACGGTTTCAATGAGACAACCCACCATGTACTCCTACATGGCCTCTCACCACTACCTTTACCAAATCGTGTTCACACACTTAGCTCACACATAGTAGGACATGTTCATCACCATTCCAATTCATCGCCGATGAATCAGACCTAACTCAACTCTAAGCAGTAGCAGGCATGACAAACAAGCATGAATGAGTAGGCACATCAGGGCTCAAACAACTCCTACTCATGCTAGTGGGTTTCATCTATTTACTGTGGCAATGACAGGTCATGCAGAGGAAAGGGGTTCAACTACCGCAGCATGTATAGATGAATCATTGTTGTCCTAATGCAGTAAAAGAGAGCAGGAGCAAGAGAGTGAGACTGTATCGGAATGAACAAGGGGGTTTTGCTTGCCTGGCACTTCTGAAGATAGCATAGTTCTTCATCGGTGTCATTGATCTCATCGCCGGAACCACGTCTACTGAGAGGGGACAAATCCCGACAATAGAGAAGGAACACAATCAATGCAATGCAACAATATGATGCATGATCATGACATGGCAATATGTTGTGGTTGGTTTAATGCAACTACAAACAGAGGGCTTTGAGTTGTTTTGAACCAAAGGTTCATCTTCAAACTCAAGTCATGAGTTCAAAAAGTGCATTATCATGTTTTGAACTAAACAGAAAAGTTACGTCGTTTAAACAGGAATGAATTCAGTACATATGGATAGATTGGATTTTTCTGATCATTTTTCATATATAAGTCTTTGCATTTGGAGTTACCGATTAATTTCTATGATTTTTGAAGTTAGCACTATTTTCTGGAATTTCCTGAATAAGAATAAATCCAGAAAAGGCCATTACTGCGTCAGCACTGCATCAGCAGGTCAACTGTGCAGTCCAGGTCAAACCTGACCAGTGGGACCAACTGGTCAGTGACACGGTTAGTTAACTAACTGGTTAGGGTTAGTTTAGTGCTATGCTAGGTTTGACCAAGAGGCGGGGCCCACATGTCAGTGACCCAGGGGGGTCAAATCCCTGGTCAACTAGGTCAAATCGCCGGCGTTTAGCCACCGGCGACGATTAGACACGGCAGAGGGTGTGGGTTTCGCACTCCGGGGCGAGCAAAAGGGCGGCGGAGGGCATCTACGCGTAGCTGGAGGCGAGCTGCGTCGAGTGGTGGTGGTGGTTGGGCTCGGGGTGGCCGGAACGACGCCGGCGACGAGCTTTGCGACTGCCGGAGTTCGGGAAAGCTCGAACTTGATGCTACGGTGCACGTGGAGACGTGGGGCTAGCTCCTACAAGGCCTAAGCGGTGCGGTGAGTGCGTTGGGCACGGTGGTGAGGCCGTTGCGTGGCCGGAGCCACGGGCGGCGAGCTCAGGCGGCGGCGCGTGCGGGTGCGCTCCATATAGTCGCTATAGTGGACGGCAGCGAGAACGGAGAGGGGAAGGAGAGGCAGAAGCTCACAGCGGTCACGGCGAGGTAGGCAGTGGGGTCAGGGACGAGCTGGAGCGAGCGGGCGGCGAAGTGGATCTCTGGCGACAGCGAGGCAAAGCGAGGTCGGTGCGGTGGCTCCGGGGCGAACGAGCGCTCGGGGCTCGATCTGCTCGACGAAGCGGACGGTGGCGGAGCTTCTGGACACGGCGGGGCGATGAGGAGGCGACGGTGACCGCGGTTGCGACGGTCGTGCGGTGGCGACGGCGTCGGCCATGGTGGGGGAGGGCGAAGGAGAGGTGCAGGGCGAATGGGAGTGTTGGTGAGGTCGGGGCGGCGTCCAGGGGGCATCCACGTGGCGAAGCGGCGTCCGGGGTGAGGCAGGCAAGCTAGGAGGTGCGTGGCGAGATCGGGTGCGCCGGCGCTCACCTCCCTGCCTGCCTGGCGGGAGGAAGCAGCTGACTGGCATGGGCCAGCATAGTGCTGGGCTGCCAGGTGAGTTTAGCCAGGTAACTCTCCTTTTTCTTTTATTTGTTTCTGTTTTCTATTATTCTGTAACTTAAGGGCTTTATTAAAAATACCAAAACAATCTCAAAATTCATGAAACTGCTCAAGGCTACTGTTTCTATTATTTTAGTAGCATTTAAATGCCCAAATGCAAATAGCATATGATTTAATTCAGTGACCCATTGCTGTCCTAGAAAAATGTGAACCATTTTTGTCAGAGATTCTAGACCAAGGCAAAGATGATGAACATTTTTGAAGGGCATTTCAGCTTCATTGACAAAGTATTTTAGTAACCCTAGTTGGATTAAGTGGTCTTTGGGGTTTCGCCATCCCCATTTCAACTTTAATTGAAACTTAAACATGATGCAACACAAGATGCTAGCACTAAGCATTACCAGAACTAGGGATGTGATAACTCACCCCCACTAAACAAGAATCTCGTCCCGAGATTCAAGCGTAGGGTAAAAAGGAAGAGGGGACTCGAACTATCACAATCTTCATGATCCAACTGTCCTCATCGAAGATATTGATTCATTGCATCATCTTGAACTTGACATCCTTGCTTTCGTGATCTTCACCCAACACGAGGACAGAAGAGCGAGATAACTCTATAGGGATGGATCATCTTAATGATCACAGGATCAACTCACGGAACGAGACGTAGAAACATCTCTTGAGCTGAGGGAAAAAACACATATGAGGAGCGATGGAAAGAAGCAGGTGACGAAGGTTCAGATTAGTAGGCAACAATTCCATGCTTAGAAGATGGTGCATGGTTTTGAAGTAGCAAGGAGATAATCACCATGATTCCATAACGGGACACCTTGGGGGTACTCATAGAAATATTCCCTTGAGTGGCAAAAAGAATTACTTTTGATATAGAAATCATTGAAACTCTCTAAACCATCCCAAGGAAAATCACAAATGATCGTTTGAAGGAGTTCGGAGAAATGCCATACTCAGTTTGAAAAGAAAACTAGAGTTACAAGACAACTCAGCAAGCGGAAAACACATTCCAGATGATGCCGAGGATATAACCCAGTGACTGGGTGTGCTCTCAAGAATTTGAGCATTTCCATATCCATCAAGGTTTGCCAACATCTTTGCCAAGATGTTGTTGACACCTCGTACTACCGTGATGAATATCGTTGGAGGATGCAGATGCAAAGGGAGATAACACCTTCTCAGATTTTACCTTAGCGAGACCAAGGAAACAAAATCTTGATGATCGATCGAGAGACATTTTGCACTCTCCTTCTAATGTTCCCCTTGATGTGCTAGCGTAACCCATTTATAGATATGGTTTGGTATCTAGAACATCAAGTAAAAGGTCGGACTTCGGGAGCACAAGAATCCATAACGAACAACTACTGGAGTAAATCCTACGAAATCCTTATGGGGAGGTGGCCAACTTCCTCAATCAAGATACTACAATAATAGGTCTTCCGGCTGGGTGTGTTGGCCATGACATCCACTTTACCGGTTATAGAGAGACCAATATTATAATTCTTGGAATATGTTCCAATCATCATATCTTCCTGAGATGCAGATCTGGTTGGTGTCAGGATATTCCAGACTCATCAAGTCTAGAAAGGAAAATGAAAGTTCGCAACACAAATCGACGAGATGGCATTGCGAGATTCTCGGGGAGTGAACTACGATAGTAAGCTCCAAAACATGAGATGGTTCTGCTACATACATGTGAAAATGTTGTCCAAGACAAGCATGACCACATAGTAGTCTTACAATGAAACACTACCGAGTTCTGATTGGGAACCATCATTGCGGAGAGCGAAGTCCTGCGCATGTACCTTTGGGTCCTTAAGGATTAGGACTTGAGAACTTATTTTCCTTGAACAAATCAATCAGTGGCTTGGTGTGCTAGGGATTCATATAGAATGAAGGTTGCAAGTCTCCAGACCACAAAATACTTCGCACGTATGCATGACTGACTTGGGATGATTCCATAGGAAGCGAAACAAAATTTCTCAAATTCACAGTGGCAACTTGCATCATATGCACGTGAATTAGAGGAAGTCACTTCTTCCATCAAAACATAAATTTCATGAGCTAGCACGAAGAAAATGCTTTCAAAAGTTTCCAACACTAACTTAGATGTTCAACATGAATCATGGACAAGATGAAAATGTTGTCAATGGGCTCAACAACAAACCATCCAGGCTTCCATATAGATGGAATTCCACAATTAAGTGAACACGGTGATAGCATTTGTCAGACCAAATGATGTAATGGTGTATGCTCGAGGGATCAACCACGAGTAAGACAACATTACAAACATCGTTGGTTTTAATTTGATTTGAGGATAGCCCACACTCAAATCAAAGATTGGATAAGACAATAACGCCAACAATTGATCACTAGGATCAATCGATGAAGATACCATCTTTCTTCAACAAACACACAACACAAGGATATCCCTGCCGAAATGACTAAGTGGGACAAGCTTTCATCTTCCAACTCTCCAAGTTGTTGTTTAGCTCAACCGACTAGTTCAGGGTATCCAACACAGAATCTTGGAGAATGGGTGATTTGGAGGAAACCAACATGATCACGAACTCAACATAGCGGTCAGGTGACAACCTGATTATACTTCTGAGAAGATATTCGGAAAATCACGAACCACCGATATGTTACTAAGCTCGAGAACAGTCTTGCTTTTCAGAGCAAGACAATATGATCAAATAAGCAAGGGATTGAATAATCCTAACCCATTGATCGAAGAGTGCACCAGAAATAAGGACTAAGTAGCACAATCTATCTTAGAATGGTGATTCAATAGCCAACACGCTATAGATGAGAATATCGTCCTTTAACTACCAAGCAACGGGGTTGCTAGGAGTATTGATTTCACAAATCATAATTCACTTGTCGGCATTCCGGTTGCGACAACATGAGACCGAGGAATGAATAATGATCGTGAGAAGTATCACTGTGCCAAGAATTCATAAGAGGTGGTGCAATTCTCATGACATTCTTGACATAAGACAGTAATACTCCAAGGTAGAACGGAGCAAAAGCTGGACTGGCATTTTGATCTATGGAATGCAACTACTTTGACCCAATCCTCGAAATGGATAAGGTACTCGAGTTTGTTTCTCCTAGTCATTGTGGAGTAGAATGGCTTGACAGACCACAAGAATATGAGGTATCGATGAGCATGAATGCATGACATGCTCTTGACTATCAAATGATAGAAAGAGGTCAGAATACAACTAAAGATAACAACTCAAAGGTACATATAATTTTCTGAGTTGTGGACGCATAGATTAGTATGTCGAACAAGTTCAACATATTTCTTCCGGATAACCCATGCAGAAGAGGAAGGACTGGCAGATTCACAATTTTTGAATGGAGAACTCATCAAGAGCACTCTTGTTGTGATCATTGGTCCAACGAGGAATTTCTGCCATAAGTAGTTCATGGTATTTGGAAGAGGAAAATACCACAGACCTCGAGGACTATCACAAAGGTTACTAATATCCTAAAGGAACTAGCAAACACTGTCAACATGAAGTAAGTAGGGTGAATCTCGGGTTCAAGAACCCAGTAATAGAAAGCCTACTAACTAAATGGCATCACGGGATGATTTCGAGAATGATGGCCAGAATCATCACACTGGGAATAGAAAACATGGCTAGATTACTTGGTGGTTTCCTAAGACACCTAGGGTCATAATAAGCTCCAACATATATGTCGAGGTAATGGAGTACCTCAAATAAGCAATTAGTGTGGTTAATCCGGCCCAAAAGGATCATCAAGAATGTGAAGAAGGGATTTGCAAATGCATCCGACTATTTAGAAACCTGGGATGACTCGGACAACATAACGACTGTAAATGCTCAAAGAAGATTTGAGACATCCTGCAAAACGGTGGTATAACCACTCAACATCACAATATCAAGGTTCTGAGACCAAGTGTTAACACACAGAAGTAGTAGGAACTGAACTGAGACTTCAATCCATCAATCCTATAAGTCTATGGATTAGTAACACGTCATCCTGATAGATAGATGAGAAGGCCTAGTTCTTAATCCCCGTAGAAAATAAGAGGTTGACTAAGATCAGAAGGGCATAAGGTAAAGGAGTAAAAAGAGCCTTACGTTCCCTTCCACAATCAATTCCCTTATATAACTAAAGCATTTCTAGACTCAACTTCGACCAGTTTGGCTTGATAATCCTACAGGCAGTCAGGCTCTGATACCAAAGTTATCAGGACCCCGACCCTAAGTCACACCAATCTAGCATGTAACACATCATATCACATTGCGGCCTCACGCACGGTATTCCAACGGGTGCCACCTTACCTGGCCCGGGACCGTTTCTGCCTTTTGGCTCACATATATGATAGTGTCGCTAGCATCCATATGACAAAAAACCCGGGCCACATGACTAGTCGTAAACCCAAAGTGGCAATAACTTACAGGGACAGGCATACATGACCCAGCAACGAACGTGTCAGTCATCAGCGAGTGAATCCGGGCTGTAGCAGCTGGGCTAACAGGACTCCAGAGAATCTGGGCTGTAGCAGGCAAACATGACTCTAGTAGACACTGCATAACATTTCCCCGAAGGGACAGACACAGGAACAAAGAAGGACACATGCCGGCCAACCTAGGTGTTCCGGAGCAGTAGCAAGCTACCATGGCTCAGTGGAAACACTAGGAGACATTTCCCGGTAAGAGAGGCTACCAAGGATAAACAACTAGGTTGTCGGATCCCACACATACCAAGCATTTCAAATCATACACACAATATGCTCGATATGTGCAAATACAACATGGCATCACAACAAAACTCTACAACTCAAAGTATTTATTCATTAGGCTCCGAAGAGCCAGATATTACAAACATGGGTCTGATGACCCAGCATTCAAGTCATACAAGCAACAAGCACATGCGGAAGCTTAACCTGTCTCAGTACAGACAGCTACAAATGAAAAGGCTGAGAAGCTTGACTATCTATAAGACCCTGTAAAGGGCACAAGATCGTAGCTGTGGTAACAAGCTAAACGTTGAATTCCACGCGGAACTACTAGCGAGACTGAAGTCTCTCTGCAAAAACATAAATTAAGCAAACGTGCGTACAAATGTACCCAACAAGACTTACATCAGAACTAGCTACATATGCATCAGTATTAAATGCAGCAAGCCAGCTTTGACTCAGTGACTATCCTATACTATGACTGCAAGTAACTCTTTGAGGTGGCGCACATGAGTCCACATATTCACCATATGTCGGTGTACAAAAATAGGGGCACGCTTTTGTACCCCTTTACCTAAGCACGGGCAGTCAGAGCCGCGCCCACGACAACATCAAGCAGAATAGGGGAGGTGAGCCAAGGTAAGACCGAAGCCCAAGACAATCAAAGCAACGCCAAGGTCAAGACCACAAAGAGCAGAGGGACGAAGCAGGTTCCCCTGGCAAGACCCTTGCCGGGCGACCTCAAGAGCCCGGCAAGGTCCTTGCCGGGGCAGCTCGCCCCACACCAACAGAGCAAGCCACCCTTGAGCCCACGGTCCCCAACGCCATCAACAACATGGGGTCAGGGCTCGGGAAGGCACCTCTGTGGTGGCATGCAGATCTTTGTGAAGACATGTTCAAGATCAGACGAGGATTAGAAGACGACGATCCTCGACAAGATCCTTGCCGAGGAAGGCCACCAGACCCCCGACAAGATCCTTGCCGGGGACGACAACGCGCCACGGCAAGACCCTTGCCGGGCCACCCGGCGAGGCCCTTGCCAAGGACGCCAATGGGGCCACCGCCAGGCCCGCGCCAACCAAGCTTCCACCACCGTTCACATGCAGCTGCCAGCCCAACCACCGGGCGGGCACTGTGGTGGCAACATGCAGCTCGTGCCAACTCATCGGCGCTTGCGTGGTGGCATGCAGATCTTCGTGAAGGCTCGCCATCTGCGCCACCTCGGTGCTCGCCGCCTACATGGCACCACGCACCTCAGCGCCGGGCGCATGTCAAGGCGAGGAGGAGCAGCTGACGGACGGACGGGCCTCGCCCCATCCCCAATAAAGCAAGGGACACCTAAGCTACGCATTAAATGCGTCTTGTCACAGAATACGAGCGATAAGCTCAGAGCACTGTACGCCTTTCCACCTCCCGTGTGTCACTGTGGCAGCCCCTTTCAACTATAAAAGGAGGCCCATGGCATACTGGAGAAGGATTCGGCTCTTTCGAACCACGCACTAACAACAGCTAGTTCGAGAGCTCAAGAACTCTCAGAAATACACCCAACAAAGCAGGACTAGGGTTTTACGCATCCTCGCGGCCCGAACCTGGGTAAACGATCCTTGTGCTGTCTACTAGCCCTGCTCTCCTTGCAACCCTGCGCCCCGGCAACTGTAGTAGGGATTCTTGTGATCCCATAGGTGTCGTTCCACACCGACATCTTTGGCGTGCCAGGTAGGGGGCGCAATTGTGAGCATCTTGTCTAGTAGTTAGCCTAGCGATTCTTCATCGCTTTTGGTTTCTGAGAAATAAGGCGGCTGGAGGAACGACGCCGGCTCGGCAACAGAAAAGCTAAGTCATTCAGAGCCTTGGATTCTTTCCTTTTACACTTGAGGTTATCGTCCTCGGAGATCTGGCCTATGTATGGGAAACTTGCACGCAAAGGGGCCCCGTGATTGGCAACGCCTTTGTTCTGTTTCAAGTCTGCTCAACAGCTCAAAGCTGCCGCGTCGAGAGTGGCGGGGTAGCCTTCCGCACCTGGCAACGCTCCTGTCTCTGGCTCGAGTCAAACTCGACAGTTCGGGCGGCTGCGCTAAGGGCGGTAAGGTGGTTTGCCCGGCAGCAAGCACACCTGGCAGGCCAATGGGGATCCGTCCCCAAGACTCCGCCCTGGGTTTACGCGCTGGCAAAGCCTACCCAGTTACGTAGGGCGGACATACAAGGAAAATCAAACAGGAAAATAACATGCATGATACCAAAAGTGCTACAGAGTTATATTACATCAAATTGTTGCTGCGGTTCTAACTAGAGATAGCAATTGTCTTGGTTGTGAACCTGCAGCGGCGATAAAGAATGGGATGCCTAATCCCGGCGCTGGCCCTCCACCCTCTGAATTCCGCCGACTCGGCTGATGATGGGCTCGATGCGCTCCCTGAGCAGCGCAAGGTTGGTACCCTCCGGCAAGCTCTCCAGCGCGGCGTCAAAGTCGAGGTCGGGGTACCAGTGCGCCACCTTGGTGAGAACCTTGGTCATGGCTCCCTGGCAAAACCTCCGGGACTCATCGGCCAGTGAGGCCGCCCGGTTGGCGTGGAGCCGCTCCAAAGCGCCGACGACCTTTTCGAAGAACATGGTCAGGCTGCAATTGGCGCTCACGCTCCGCTCCGGGATGTACCTCACATCCGGCATCCCCATGATGGCCAGCTGCGCGGCGGCCTGGTTGGCGACGGTGGCGAGGCGATCGAGCCAACGGTTCTCGCCTGCCACATGATCCGCGAAGTTGAGGCCCTCGTTCTCCCGCAACTGCTTCTCGGCCTCCAGCTCCTTGGCCAGGGTCCCCTCTCGGGTCTTGGCCTCTTCCAGCGCCTTCTCGAGACCCTCCAGCTTCAGCTTGATGTCCTTGATGGAGTTGTTGGCCTCGGAGAGCTCCCCAGCCTTGCTGACGACCGCGCCCTGCGCCTCTTGAGAACCTTTGTTGAGCGTGTCCTTCTCCTGGGACAGCTTCAGGGCCTGCTCCTTCAGCCCGTCGCGCTCCGCCTCCAGCTCCTCCACCTTGCCGGCGTAGACCTGGGCTTGGGCATTGAGTGCCTCTTTGTGCCTCTGCTCCAGCTCACTGGTCCGCTGCAAGACAAGCTTCTCCACCTCTGCTTCCTTGTCGCGAAGCATGGCGGCAAGCTTTCCCTCGCGTGCAGTGAGGTCCTCCTCCTGGGAGTTTAACGCGGCCTCGTGCTGGGTCCGGGCGGCCTCGGCGGCTGCGGCCAAGTTCCTCGCCGTCTCTTGAGCTTTCTTGATGTCGGCGAGCTTCATGGTGAGCTCCACGTCGTGCTTGGCCAGCTCGCCCTGAGCGGCCTTGAGCTCCTTGTGGGCCTCGCGGAACCAGTCTTGCGACTTCGACAGCAGCTCACGGAGGTCCGCCTCCACCTTCTCCACCACCGCCGTCCTGGACTTGGCTTTGTCCAGACGGGCGCGGTGGAGCGCCTGGAGCTTCCGGAAGCTGGCGCCCATGGCACGGAGGAGCCGCTCTTCCTGCGAACCGTCACCGCCAACGATCTGCTCGTCGACGACTTCGAGCCCGGCAGCGGCAAGCACTTCGTCGTCGAACACCTCCCCCTCCACGGGTGTCCTGGTGCTCGACGCACCTGGAAGGTGGACGAACAAGTTGTCGCTCACCCTCAGGTACTTGCCGGAGCCGGAAGCAGCAGAAGAGGAAGGCTGGTCGCCAGCCACCTCCTCCTCCTCCTCAGCGGTCCCGCCGGCACCT
Organism: Aegilops bicornis; assembly: GCA_021605145.1. NCBI lineage: Eukaryota > Viridiplantae > Streptophyta > Magnoliopsida > Poales > Poaceae > Aegilops > Aegilops bicornis. Next base: position 299,724,699 of record CM038672.1, on the reverse strand, counting down.
TCGGCAGGCCCCTTGTCGGCTTCCCCGGCAGGCCCTTTCCGGCCTCCCCGGCAGGCCCCTTGCCGGCCTCCTCGGCAGCACCCCTGGCGGCCTCCTTGGCGACAATCTTCTCGGCGTCTGCCTCGGCAGCCTTGGCGACGCCCTCGATGACGGCGTCCACGTCCTCTAGGTTCACCGAGGAGGAATCTGGACACCGAAAAAGGGGGTGAGGCAAGGCCAGGACCAAGGGCCAGAAGGAAAAATAAGCAAGGATGAACGGTGAAACGATTTACCTCTGCCAGTACCCGGCTGGGAAACGGAAGCCCCCTCCCCGCCAACATTCGGCGTCGAGGAAAGCCGCTGGTGCCCAAGTCCTCCTCCTCCTCCTCCATGTGCGTGGGCCCAGTGCCTGGCGCCCTCGCCGGGGACGCCCTTCAGGGCGGCGTGGTTGACAGGGGCGGCGTGTTGGGAGTAGCCCTCTGTGGCTCCCCCTGCTGCTGCTCTCCTCCTGCATACCTGGCAAGGTCAGCGCCAAAAGTGTCGTGCCCCAAACACATGTCGATAGGGGGAAGAGTGATGAACTTACGCTGGGGGGCTCTGCTGGGGGCTCTTTGTCTGGGCTGCTCAACACCACCAATGGCGCCCCCGAAGTACCAACTGGGGGCTGGCCACCCGCCGAGACCTTGGCCCTCTTCACCCTCTGGGCCAGCGTCTCCACATCCCTGCAAACATGAAGACAAGTTAAGACGAGCAACGCAGATTGAGGAGGCAGAGATAACGGAAAATAACCAGATACTCGTCGTCCGCCTCGTCCTCTGTTGTCTTCCTCTTCCTCCTCGGGCTGAGGGATCCATAATCAAAAGTGACCCCCGTGTCGACGTCCGCCGGAGGAGGAGAAGGAGGTGGAGTCCGGGCATGCATAGACGGAGAAGGGAGAGCCGCCTTCTTCTTCACCGTGACCTTCGCCGGCTTCTTCGCCGCCGCGGCCCTCGTGTGGCGCCCGGACCCCTCCAAGGTCAGTTGTGACCGCGCAACCCTGCCGGGCGGACTGCTCGCGGCCAGCCCGCCCGCAGACTTCGCCCTCCCCATAGCCGGCGTCGGGCCTGCGGTCTCGGCCTCCTCCGACGACGACTCGCCGGTCACATCTTCAACCAGAGGAGCCTCGGTGCCGGCGCTGCTGGCTCCCCCGGCGGCCGCCGCCCACCGGGCGAGCTCCTCCTCCTCCGCGGCCGTCGCGGCCTTGTCCTCCACACCACCGGCGCTTCCGGGCTCCTTGGCAAGTTGTGCCTCCTTCGCCCTGGTGGCGATGTAGTCCAGCTCCGCCTGGGTGGTGTCCTGGACAAGCAGCTGCTCGGTGTCGGCGTTGACATACCCCTCATGCAGGGTTTCAAAGAACTGCTACACTTCGGTGTCCTCTGGCTCCTTCCAGCTCGGGTCGGGGCCATGCGTGTTGCAGTCCAACAACATGGCAATGATCTCGGACCGACGGGAGTTGTTGCACAACGGGACCACCCCCGCCGGCAGCTTGAATAGAGGCCCCTTGAGGACCTTGCTAGCCTTCACGGCGGCCCTCACGACCTTGCCGGTCCGCTCGACCTCACTATCATGGCCCACGTCGAGCTGGAAGATCCGTTCGCAGAAATGGGCGTGTCCCATCACTGTGAAGCTGTGGTCGAGGCCGGGGCGGAGCTGCATGATGTCGGCGGGGTTCGTGAAGAGCCAGGCTGGCCTCCCCTTGTTATGCAGAGGAGCGATCCGGCGACGGATGAAGTCCGCCCCGATCATCTCAAGGGTGAGCACGGCCGGGGTAAGCCGTAGAATCCTGGTGGTGGCAACTGTGAGCTTTCCGTCATCGGTGTCGACGTTGCTCCAATCGCTTCCGCGAATCGGCGGCGACCGGCGAACTCTGCAGAACACCGGCGGTTCCTCCTCTTCGATCCAGCACCACCGGCCCCGCCATTCCTCCCACCTCTCCTTCATGGCGCCATCCGGGTACGCTCCCTTGGATTTTGGGATCCAGGCGATGCACCCCGAGATGGCACCTCCCGTCTGGATCCGAGGGAAGAAGTAATCACGGAAGAGCGCCGTGTTGGGGTGCACCCCGGCAAAGCCTTCGCAGAGGTGCACGAAAAGGGCCATGAACGCCACCGCATTCACAGTAAAATCCAGGAGGCGCAAGCCGAAGGTGTGCATGATGTCGCTGAAGAAATCGGAGAAGGGAGGGCAGAGCCCACAAGAAAAATAATCAACAAAGAAGGGGTACCGATTTGGGGCAGCCTCAGCGCAGTCGGTGGGGATGACACTCGTGGCCGGATGACCTGAATTCCCCCCCCCCCCCCCGTCTTCACTCCCCACAAGGGCCTGAAGGATTCTCAAGCTCGAGCACGCCGACCGTCGAGGGGAAGAAGGTGGATCGCGCTGCACCGCCGCCAGGCCAAGACTTTCCGGCGGCCCGCATGACTCTGGCATCCTTAGCCACTCCCTTGCCCTTGGTGGATTTTGGCGCCATGACGGCTAGGGGAGGAGGGCAGAACCGAGGGTAGCGGGGGCACAATGGCGGCAAGCAGGAAGGAAGCTTGAAGAAGAAGAGGGAGGCAGGTGGAGATCTCCGAGATTGGGGTTGCGCGGAGGGTAAAAGGAATAGTGGGCCCATAGTTATCCCTTTTTATGGGGAAGCCGCGGGGCGCGCTGCCCATTTACTATGATGTGACGCATGCGTGTGGAAACCGCCCCACGCATGTTGCCCACGTCACGCACGCCCCTCCATGCCGCGCCGCACGCGCGGGTCATGGGAAGCGGATCGCGCGAAGAGTCTTACCACGGTAAAAACCGCCCCACCTGCCCGCGCACCGTTTTGGGCCTGGACCAACAATGCGCGCTTATGTGTGGCCCAGGCCCGGGGGCTCCTGTCGGTGTACAGAAATAGGGGCACGCTTTTGTACCCCTTTACCTGTGCACGGGCAGTCGGAGCCGCGCCCACGACCACACCAAGCAGAACAGGGGAGGTGACCCAAGGTAAGACCGAAGCCTAAGACAATCAAAGCAAAGCCAAGGCCATGACCACAAAGAGCAGAGGGACGAAGCAGGTTCCCCCAGCAAGACCCTTGCAGGGCAGCCTCAGCAGCCCCGGCAAGGTCCTTGCTGGGGCAGCTCGCCCCACACCAACAGAGCAAGCCACCCTTGAGCCCAGGGTCCCCAACGCCATCATCAACATGGGGCCAGGGCTCGGGAAGGCACCTCTGTGGTGGCATGCAGATCTTTATGAAGACATGTTCAAGATCAGACGAGGATTAGAAGACGACGATCCTCGGCAAGATCCTTGCCGAGGAATGCCACCAGACCCCCGGCAAGATCCTTGCCGGGGACGACAACGCGCCACGCCAAGACCCTTGCCGGGCCACCTGGTGAGGCCCTCGCCAAGGACGCCAGCAGGGCCACTGCCAGGCCCGCGCCAACCAAGCTTCCACCATCGTTCACATGCTACCGGCCCCACCGGTGGCGGGCACTGCGTGGCAACATGCGACTCGAGGCCAACTCGCCAGCGCTGCGTGGCGGCATGCATATCTTCGTGAAGGCTCGCCATGTCGCCACCTCACCTGCCCGCCTACATGGCACCATGCACCTCAGCTGGCTAGGGCGTGTCAAGGCGAGGAGGAGCGGCAACGACGGACGGGCCTCGCCCCGTCCCCAATAAAGCAAGGGACACCTAAGCTACGCATTAAATGCGTCTTGTCCTATAATCTGACGGTAAGCTCAGGGCCTTTATCGCCTTTCCACCTCCCGTGTGTCATTGTGGCAGCCCCTTTCAATTATAAAAGGAGGCCCATTGCATACTGGAGAAGGATTCGGCTCTTTCGAACCACGCACTGACCACAGCTAGTTCGAGAGCACAAGAACTCTCAGAAATACACCCACCAAAGCAGGACTAGGGTTTTACGCATCCTCGCGGCCCGAACCTGGGTAAACGATCCTTGTGCTGTCTACTAGCCCTGCTCTCCTCGCAACCATGCGCCCCGACAACCGTAGTAGGGATTCTTGTGATCCCATAGGTGTCGTTCCACACCGACACCATATCAATACACCACTATGGATCCGCTCCCGTCTCCTAATGAGAACACCATCCATAGCACTCACGCTTATCTTGCGCATTTTAGGGTATCCACTTTCACTTGTCTATGAACTGTACATGCGACCCAAAAGTCCTTTACCGCGGACGCGGCTATTTGAATAGATGATGTTAACCCTGCAGGGGTGTTCTTCTTCCCACACGCTCTCACCACTTATCGCCGTTTACACGACATGTACTCGGCAACCTTCAAGCGGAAGCCCAGCAAGGGTGTCAGCCACGACCTGACTAACCACACAAGTCCCTAGTCCAGGTTTATCGCTTATTCAAGTTCCATCCGCAGGGAGTCCGGCCGAGGTTTCCACATACGGCGTCGAACGATGTGTCCAGGGTTCCCGGGTCACCAAACGGGCGACTTGGTACACCGGGCCACATGCCTGCCGCATCAAGGCCCACCCCTCGGGTCAGCGTTGCCTACGGCCTCCAGCATATTACAAACACCAAAAACTACATGCAACTCCTGGACAGAGGACAAGGGCGGTTAATAAGTCGAGAGAGTCAATTAAGGATCCCAATGTGTGGTAGTAGCTGTTCATGGATCACAAACACAGAACTCGGTTCCTGAGGACGGTTTCAATGAGACAACCCACCATGTACTCCTACATGGCCTCTCAGCACTACCTTTACCAAATCGTGTTCACACACTTAGCTCACACACAGTAGGACATGTTCATCACCATTCCAATTCATCCCCAATGAATCAAACCTGGCTCAACTCTAAGCAGTAGCAGGCATGACAAACAAGCATGAATGAGTAGGCACATCAGGGCTCAAAAAACTCCTATTCATGCTAGTGGGTTTCATCTATTTACTGTGGCAATGACAGGTCATGCAGAGGAAAGGGGTTCAACTACCGCAGCATGTAACAGATGAATCGTTGTTGTCCTAATGCAGTAAAAGAGAGCATGAGCGAGAGAGTGGGATTGTATCGGATGAACAAGGGGGTTTTGCTTGCCTGGCACTTCTGAAGATAGCATAGTTCTTCATCGGTGTCATCGATCTCCTGGTCGGAGCCACGTCTACTGAGAGGGGACAAATACCGGTAACAGAGAAGGAACACAATCAATGCAATGCAACAATATGATGCATGATCATGACATGGCAATATGATGTGGTTGGTCTAATGCAACTACAAACAGAGGGGTTTGAGTTGTTTTGATCCAAAGGTTCATCTTCAAACTCAAGTCATGAGTTCAAAAAGTGCATAATCATGTTTTGATCTAAACAGCAAGGTTAATTAGTTTAAACATGCATGATATCATTACAGCTAGATAGATTGGATTTTTATGATCATTTTTCATATATAAATCTTTGCATTTGGAGTTACAGATTAACTTCTATGATTTTTCGAAGTTAGCACTATTTTCTGGAATTTCCTGAATAAGAATAAATCCAGAAAAGGCCATTATTGCGTCTGCATTGCGTCAGTAGGTCAACTGTGCGGTCCAGGTCAAACCTGACCAGTGGGACCCACTGGTCAGCGACATAGCTAGTTAACTAATTGATTAGGGTTAGTTTAGTGCTAAGCTAGGTTTGACCAATGGGTGGGGCCCACATGTCAGTGACCCAAGGGGGCCATATCCCTGGTCAATTGGGTCAAATCGTCGGTGTTTAGCCGCCGACGACGACCGGACGTGGCGGAGGGTGCCGGTTTCGCACCCCGGCGACCAAAAGGGCGGGGAGGGCATCTACGCGTAGCTGGAGGCGAGCCGCGTCGAGTGGTGGTTGGGCTCGGGGTCACCGGAAACGACGTCGGCGACGAGCTTGGCGGCTGCCGGAGTTTGGGCGAGCTCGAACTCGACACTACGTTGCACATGGAGGCGTGGGGCTAGCTCCTACGAGGCCTAAGCGGTGCGGTGAGTGCGTTGGGCACGGTGGTGAGGCTGTTGCGTGGCCGGAGCCACGCTGGCGGCGATCTCAGGCGGCGGCGCGTGCGGGTGTGCTCCGTATAGTCGTTACGATGGGCCAGTAAGCCGAACGGAGAGGAAGGAGAGGCGAAGCTCTGGCGGTCACGGTGAGCTAGGCGGTGGGGGGTCGGGACGCTGGAAGCGGCGGCGGCAAAGTGGATCTCCGGTGATGGCGAGGCGAAGCAAGGTCGGTGCGGTGGCTCTGGGGTGAACGAGCGCTCGGGGCTCGATCTCCTCGACGAAGCAGACGGTGGCGGAGCTTCTGGACACGATGGGGCAACAAGGAGGCGTCGGTGGCCGCGGTTGCGATGGCGGTGCGGTTGCGACGGCGTCGGCCATGGTGGGGGAGGGTGAAGGTGATGTGCAGGGGCGAATGGGGGTGTCGGTGAGGTCGGAGCGACGTCCAGGGGGCATACACGCGGCGAAGCGGCATCCGGGGTGAGGCAGGCGAGCTAGGAGGTGCGTGGTGAGCTCGGGCGCGCCGGCGCTCACCTCCCTGCCTGCTTGGCGGGAGGAAGCAGCTGACTGGCATGGGCCAGCAAAGTGCTGGGCTGCCAGGTGAGTTTGGCTAGGTAAGTCTCCTTTTTCTTTTATTTGTTTCTGTTTTCTATTATTCTGTAACTTTAGAGCTTTATTAAAAATACCAAAACAATTCCAAAATTCATGAAACTGCTCAAGGCTACTGTTTGAGATATTTCCAACAGTAAACATTTTAGTTCAAGAATATTTGGACATTTAAAATATTATATAGCATTTAAATGCCCAAATGCAAATAGCATATGATTTAATTCAGTGACCCAATGTTGTCCTAGAAAAATGTGAACCATTTTTGTCAGAGGTTCTAGACCAAGGCAAAGATGATGAACATTTTTGAAGGGCATTTCAGGTTCATTGAAAAAGTATTTTAGTAACCCTAGTTGGATTAAGTGGTGCTGGGGGTTTCTGCCATCCCCATTTCAACTTTAATTGAAACTTAAACATGATGCAACACAAGATGCTAGCACTAAGCATTACCAGAACTAGGGATGTGACATTGTATGCCTTTGTATGTATCCCCAGTTATTATGTAATGGTACGATGTAATGATATCCACCTTGCAAAAGCGTCTCCAATATGCGCTTCTATCTTTGGTGGGACCTTCGAGTTGCTTTAGGATAGAGTCGCATATTGGGCATGACAAGTTGGTATCAGATCCTCGATCGACCATAGGAGCCCCCTTGTTTGATCATAGTTGGTCGTTGTCGAGTCTAAAAGAAAAGCATTTTCGGAGTCTAGTTATATCGGAGAGTAGGATTTCTTTTTACTCCTCATCCCCTTCGTCGCTCTGGTGAGAAATCTTGACATAGGTGTTTTGAACTACTCCTCTTTCCCTTCAATTTTTTTAGGATAACGCAGTTAGTTTTCGTTCGTTGTAATGTTAGCTCTTTTCATCCAGTGCATTTCTCATCAAGTTGACTCGACCCTCTTTGACTTTTTCAAGAGCAGTCCTCAGTTCCTTCTCAATGATGTTGTTTCCCCATCTGAAGTTGTATTTATTTTTCCCACCTGCCCACCCTTTTTCTTCTCGGAGCCGGAGTCCATAATCGAGTATCCATCCTACTCATGCGAAGCCTTCGCATTCTTTCCTCAATTAATTCAACCGGTAGTTTTTCTCTTCAAGTTATTCGTAGGTTCCTTGTTCCAATTTTCCTTTTTTTACCCGCCCTCCCACCCCTTTTCTTCCAGGAGTCTGAGCCTCTATTCAGGCATTAATTTCATTCGTGTAGAGCCTCTTCGGTCTTTCCTCAATTGTCTCAACCGGTGAATTCTCGTCAACTTCATCATGGTTCATCTCATTTTCTTTTCGGTGGATTCAATTCATGTTTCCCGGGTTGATCATATTCCTTTCTTTGGCTCAAGTGTTTTCCTTTGCTCATTCGCCTCTCACCATTTAATCTTTCCGGAGTGTTGAAGACATCTCAGAAGATTCGTGGTTACATTCAAGTTAATTCGAGGTTGTCGCCTCATTCAAGTTTTTCAATCATTCTGGTGCATCATTTCTCATTCAAACAATCCTTTACAGTGGTGTTTTCTTTTCAGTGGGCCCTAACCCCCAGGTCTTTTCCCAGGATCTTACCTGACTCTTCTAATTTACTAGAGATATTCACTAATTCTTTTCAAGTTTGACGTAAGAATGAATTTTCATCAGTCAGATGCCTTCTCCAAGATCGCTTTCAAATTCTTTTCAACTTTGGTTCAACCTTTCCTCTTTTCATTCTTCCAAAGCATCTCAACAATTTTGGTGGTGTTCCTCGTCGTATTCTCAACATTTGAAGACCGAAGAAGAGTTTCCTCTAAAACTTGTCCATTCACGTGAAGACTCATGGTTCTAGCTTCATGCCATCCTGAAAATTGTTTTCGATTATGAGAATTATTTCATACTCATCCACGGCATTTCATGAGTTCTTTACTTTTTGATTCTCCGTAGGCCGTCACTTTAGAAAGAGTTCTTCATTCACTTCATTCTTTTCATGTTCTCAAATTCTTCCAGCGCTTCGTTCAAGTTTTCTTTAATTAGCTCGTGATCTCTGCATTCTCTTGTATCTAAATCCCCTCAAGTATATTTGTTCTTTTAATTCTTTCTGGCGATCCTTTCTCTTTTCTTCGTTCATTTGCAAATTCTTATGGTGGTTCGTTCAAGATTCCTTTTCAATTGTTATCATATCAATTCATTCGTTCTTTCCAATCCTACCGGTGGTTCATGGAGACTTTCTCAACTTTTGCGCTATATCTCCCCTTAATCTCCTTCAACGAGAATAAATAGTATGCAAAGCCATTGCTTCTCATAAATTTAATTGATGAAGGATGAGCATAACATAATTATTATTCTCCTTTCATCAAGTTGATTAATTGCTTCCTACCGAGATTGTTCATGATAAATAATCTCTCGGTTCTAAGTTGTTCATCTTTTTCATTTCTGGAGTTCCAAGTTTTCTCGCTTGTCTCATCGCGAAGCTCCATCTAAATCATCGCAAGGCTTAATCTTATTCTTTTTATCCTTCATTTCTATCTCACCATCCTTTTGTTACCGGAGTTCTTCATGGTGGTTCATCATAATTTAAGTCATTCCTCAAGTGTTCATCAAGATTCTTGTTGGAGGAGCTCAAGTATTCTAATTCTTGCATCTCTAAGTGCAATTAATTCTCCGTATTCTTTTGAAGTGGAGTTTTGCATTTCTTCGTCCATCTTAATTAATCAACCATTGGGTAGTGGCAGAATTTCACCTCTAGTTTTGAGATGTTTTCACAAGTCCACGAGGAGTTTATTAGTTGATTGTTTATTTCTAACAACTCTGTTCAATGCTTCTTTCTAAGGATGCTTTTCAAATTCATTTGTGGTAGAAGATGTTGTTTTCTCCTTCGTTCTTCTCATTACAATCGTTCAATTGTTCTGAAGGCATTGTGTTGTTGCTCTCGTCAAGTATCGTTCCATCTTGTAAAGTTCATGTTCTATTCCATCCATGTTCAACCAGAGTGTTGTCTAAATTTTCTTATTCTTATTCCTTGTCTATCTCACTTAACCGGAGTGGTTTCAATGTCTCTCTTGTCACTTAAGCTCTTGGTTCTCGCCATATTCCTTGTTTCCTCATTTTAACGGAGAGCCTCAATCTCGTTCGTCTCCGTTGTGCCCTTTCTTTTGAGTTTTTCAACCTCTCAAGGTTCTTTGGTTTCACTCATTCGTCCAACAAGCAACTTTGTTCTTCCTATTCCTCTTCCGTCTCGTTCCTAAGATCTTGGGACGAGATCTCTTTTTAGTGGGGGAGTGTTGTGATGCCCCGAGACCGATGCTCCAGATGCCTTCCATTTTTTTACGTTGTTGTTGTGTGTTTCTTTTGTTTGTTGCATTATCATAATTATTTTTGCATATTTCATTCCTCTATGTTGATGCCATGATCATGTTGAATACAATTGCCATATTTTGCTTCTTGCATCATGTTCATCTTTTACTATATTGCATTGTGCCATCCTTGTTTGTTGCCATGGTCACCTCACTTGCCTTGTTCTATGCTTCAGGATGTGATGTGCCTCTTGTCATTTTATTGCATTTTATCATGATCATCGTGTTGGTTGCTTTGTTCATGTTGATGTGTTAGTTGGGTGCTATCCATCTTCCCTTCCTCCTCCTATGGTTATTGGCATCTTCATCTTTCCTTCAAGGCCCTTCTCCAAGTGCAAACCATTTCACTTCTTCCTTTCTTTCAAATTCCACCCATTTATGCAACTGTCTTTTTCCTGCCCCAAATAATGTTCATTCTTTTCCTCTAAATATTACGGCATGTCCTTAACCCCTCTGTCAAATTTCATTTCATTTGGGATTGATTAGGTTGGAATCAAAGTTGCCTCAAGTTTGAATTTAATTCAAACTTGTGATAATTTTCTTTCTCTAAAAATGTTCAAAGCAATTTTTTCAAATTCTGAAGAAATTCGGGACTCCAGGGATATTCAAATTTCTCTCTCAACCCTCCCATGTGTTCCTGTGCTTTTTGGTATTTATTTTTCCGTCTAAAGAAAAATAAAAGAAAGGGAGAACCTTACCTCCCTCTCCCCAGCCAAGCCCACCTGGGCGCCTTGGCCCAGCAGCAGCCTCCAGGCGCAGCAGCAGTCCAGCATGGCTCCTCCTCTGTTTCCAGTGTGGACACCCTGCGCGGCCCCACTTGCAGCGAATATCTCCTTACCTTTCTTCCTCCTCCACGCACATCCTTCCTCACAGAGTTAATTGCAGGGAACTACCATACTTCGGCACGTCGTAATGAATCAGTACCATTAATCATTTTTTGCCATGCAGTACCAACTCTAAGCCTAAGTGTTGCAAAAAGGTCTGACAGCCGTATAAGCACGTATCTGACCGAGTGGCCCCACCTGTCAGGCGACACATGGCATATTTTTTTTTCAAAAAGCCCCTCGCGCTATACTTAATCATCATACATGCCCTTTATGGAAATCTAAAAATAATGCCGCGCGGGCAGGATTCGAACCGGCAACCTACTACGTCACGCGCGCTCGACCGACCACTACACCAGCCTCGGTGGCATGTTCCAAGTACGATACCAGACTGTATTGTTATACCTTTGAACAAATAAAATATAAAACGAAAAAATGATGCTGCATCTGTATGCAATCCTGCCCGAAATTCTTACCGCGCACGCACCCTAATCAACAAGCCACGCACATGCTCGAGTCAAGCTTGATGCATATCTTGTTCGGACACGTCCTGACCTTTCCCCTTATTTTGTAAGTATTTTTTTCGATTTCTTTTATCTTTTTACAGATCTTCGTTATTACTCGGGTTTTCACGTTTTCACTTTTTTACATTTCTTTTGTATATATTATAGGTTTAATACGCAATATTTTTTGCAAATACACACTGAACATTATTGTATAAATACACAATGTACATGTTTTTAGGATCACAATGAACATTATTGTATAATATATGATGAACATTTTTGTTAAATACATTGAACATTTTTTAAATATATGATGAATTTTTTAAAATATATAAATTCTATATTTCTGTTTCGGATTTGTTTTATTCTTTTTCAGATCTTCATTATTCTTCGGGTTTTCATGTTTTTCATTTTTTTTTCAATTGCTTTTTATATAGGTTTAGTGTGCAACATTTTTTTGGTAAATACACACTGAGCATTATTGTATAAATATACAATGAAATATATTGTTTAATGTACGATGAACAATTTTGGTCTATACATATAGAAACCATGTGAATTCTTTAGGAAATTACACTGCAACCAAGACATATAGTTGAGAATAGAAGCCAAAAAATTTCAGGAATTACATAACTGAAACATTAAAAGTACACTGTAAATAAGGGCAAGAACACACTGTAAAATACATATAATTACACAGTAACTCTGGCACAAATTACACAGAAATTCTAAACTGAAAGTATGGGATAAATTGCACTAAAACTCAGGGGAAAATTACACTGTAAATTATACAGAAACTGTAGAGTGAATTATGCAGTAACTCTGGGATAAATTACACAGCAATTCTAGTTTATATCACACTGAAGCTATGGGGTGAATTACACGGTAACTCTTGGACAAATTACACAGTAATTCTAGTGTATATTACACTGAAACTATACAGTAACTCTAGAGCAAATTAAACAGTAATTCTAGTGTATATTACGTTGAAACTATGGGGTTACACAACAACTCTGAGATACACTCTAAACCTGCAGCAGAAATACAGTTCAATCACCCAGGGGCACTAAAAAGGAGAAGCTTATAGGAATTACATTACAAAAGCACACAAAATTAGAGAAAAGCACTCAAAGGCCAAGCGAATCAACCTGTGGTTGAGTTGGTTAGGTGGACAGTGGTATCCCCAACCCACCAGGGTTCAAATCCTGGTGCTCGCATTATTCCTGAATTTATTTCAGGATTTCCGGCGATGCGCTTTCAGTGGGAGGAGACGTTCCCGTCGACGACGAGGCGCCTACGGTGACTTCGTAAATCTCAAGATGATATGCCGGCTCAGTCTCTCGGAGGTGCTCATATGGGTAGGGTATGCGTGTGTGCGTTCATAGGGGTGAGTGTATGCACGTGTATATGAGCGCTTGTGTCTGTACTGATGCTCAAAAAAGCACTCAAAGGCCAATATAGGGCTAGAACACAGAAATGAAACACCAAAACAGAGCACGGATGCATCACGGCTCGGGCTCAGGTTCGAATCGTGGCGGCAGCATCATTTTTTATTTTTTTTGTTCCATTTTATTTGTTTAAAGGCGAACGAATATAAAGCTTTAGTATCCTATTTTTACAACTGAATGAGACTGTTGTAGTGGTTGGGAGGTGCGTGCAGCGTGCGTAATGCGCCAGGTCTACTGTTCGAATCCCGCCTACGCAAGATTTTTAGTTTTCCGCAAAGGGTATGTGCGCGATTAATAGTAGTGCAAGGGAACGAATATAAAGCTTCAGTATCCAAATTGACCACTGAATCAGACTGGTGTAGTGGCTCGGAAGTTCGTCCATAGCGCGACAGGTCGACGGTTCGAATCCTGGTTGCGCAAGATTTTTAGTTTTTCGCAAAGGGCATGTGCGTGATTAATAGTAGTGCAAAGGGCTTTTCCGCAAAAAAGCATATGCCACCTGTCACCTGCCAGGTGGGGTCACTCGATCGAATCGTGGTCGATGCGTGCTTATACGGCTGTCAGACCTTTTTGCAACACTTAGGCTTAGAGTTGGTACTGCATGACAAAAAAATGACTAATGGTACTGATTCGTTACGACGTGCCGAAGTGTGGTAGTTCCCTGCAATTAACTCTTCCTCACAATAGAAATTCCACGGTAAGAGGCACATGGCCACGGTGGCGAGCCAGCCGTGCCCTCCCCACCCCCCCTATAAAACCATAGCCCCATACCCTAAGATTTTCCTCTCTCCCTCTCCGTGTCGCCGCCACCTAGTAGGTCCAAGCCACGCCACCATAGTCGTCGCCCCTTCCACCCAGAGAGCTTCTGAAGCACTCCCATGGCTCCGCCGCAGCCATAGGCCTTCTCCATCGTTGTTTTCGCTCCTAGCCGCTCCCTGACGGCGTCTTCTTCGACTACATGCAGACCAGGAGCCAGATGGGGACAAGGGTGGCGTGATCGTCTTCTTCCACGACGTCCTATTCTTCCTCTACTTCGTCTTCTTCCCCTGCGGTCGTTCTGCTTCTCCCTCGATTCTGGCTGTCTCTGACCACCTCTCGGCAAGCCAAGCACGCCAGCGTGTTTGTGGTGAGCACCCGATCCTCCTCATGCCTTTGTCCTGCTCGTTTGCGTCTTGTCCCTCCCGATTCCTTCCCGGCCTGCGCATGTCGTAGCGTCATTGTCGCCGGAGCTCCTCCGGTGGCCTCCTTCCCGTTTCCTTGCATTTATAGGCTTAGGATCCTCTATAGGTGCATTTTTCTTCCAGCTAGTTACCCGTTTCACCCCGCCGTTCGCCGTGTTGGGTTGGTCTCCACTTCCTCCGTCCTCCCGATGCTGGCGATGTCTATGTCATCGTTCGGTGCCATGAGTGGCACACGGGAGTGTGGGTTTGTCCCGTGCATCAATCGCGCCCCTCCGTCGTGGCTTTTGGTCACCGGAGTTTCCTCCGATGAGCTCGCCCCTGTCCTGCTCGCACACGGCGATGTGCTCCTCTGTTCTCTCTCTCTCTCTCTCTCTCTCTCTCTCTCTCTCTCTCTCTCTCTCTCTATTTCCTTCTTGCGCATGACCGCTGGCTTCATTACTCATGCCGCCCTTGTTGCACCTTTGCTGCCACCTGCCACACCTCCACGCACACGCATCTGCACACGCGCACGGCCGCGCTCGGTGGCGAGCCCGTGGCCCTACTGCATCTTGCCTCGCCGCCATGCCCGGGACGAGATCAAGCTCGTGCTTGAGCCAATCTCCTGCAGCTGCTCCGCCTGCACGTGACCATCCCGCAGCTGCACAAGCATCCAGACCCACATGCCCGCCACCGGTTTTTAGCCATAGCCGCCGCCGGTGCTAGCCGCGAGCAACCACCGGAGTTCTGCATCCTCTGTTCATCCATGGAGGTCCAGGATCGGGCCTTCTATCTATTTAAGATATGCCATGCTCTACACTTTCGCAAGCACGCAAGCAGCCCGACTGGTCAACCCATCACGCCAACACCCAGAGGTCCAGGGATTGATTCCCAGTGAGCCCCAACTCTTTTTCCCTGTATTTATTTTTTTCCCCAATCGCGCACACCCGGTCACTTGGGCCTCTTCACTCCCGGGCCGCTGCACTGTGTTGCTCTGTCCCGCGTATGTTGTGTTTTTTCTCTGCTCTGTGTTTTAGCATTTTCTAGTGCATGCATATTTTCAGGAATGTCATTATTTTTGCGATGCCTATAGCTAGATAACCGCGCATCCATTTAAAACATGTCATATATGTAAAATGCTTAGAATTTCATGTACTTTCATAATATGTTGTTTTCACCCATGGTTAAAATGTTTAAACTTGTTGTTTGTTTAAATTTGCATAAATGCCATGCTAAAATGGTTTATTTCATAACTAAATAACCGTAGCTCCGAATTAAATAAACTCTATATGTAATTGGGGTAGAAAAATGCATAGATTAACTTGGTGCACTTTATTTTGCTGTTTAACAACATTAAAATTGTGTATAGGGCAGAACAGTAGCAAATTCGAAATATGCATGTGGGGATTTTCCGGAATAGCTGTTTATTATTTCCGGCCTCATTTAAACTTGCCTAGATAGGTAGTTTACATATGCTTTACCTCTTGCCATGTTTAACAACATTTAATATTGTTGTGTACATAAACGAGAGTGAACTAAATAATTGAATGTGGTGTTTTGTCAATATGCAACTCGTTGCATATTGAGCTCCACTTAACTTGTAGTATTGTTTGTTGCACTTTGCCATGCCATGAGTAATTAAAATGGACATGCATCATACTTGGTTGAGCATAATGTCATGTTTATGTGTTGTGTGTTTACCATGTTGTTTGCTTCTTTCCGGTTGTGCTCCTTCTCGATAGTTCCTGTTTCGTTGCGATTGTGAGGATTCGTTCGACTACGTGGGATCATCTACTTAATGGACTCGTTCTTCTTCCTAGCGGGATTTCAGGCAAGATTACCGTCACCTTGGATCTCACTGCTATCTTTGCTATGCTAGTTGTCTCGATGCTATCGCTATGTTGCACTACCTACCACTTGTTTATCAAGCCTCCCAAATTGCCATGTCAGCCTATAACCTTTTCCACAATCCAAGCAAACCTTTGTTTGGCTATGTTACCGCTTTGATCAGCCCCTCTTATAGCGTTGCTAGTTGTAGGTGCAGTTGCAGGTTGTTCCATGTTGGAACATGGACATCATGGGATATCACAATATCTCTTATTTAATTAATGCACATATATGCTTGGTAAAGGGTGGAAGGCTCGGCCTTATGCCTGGTGTTTTGTTCCACTCTTGCCGCCCTAGTTTCCGTCACACCAGTGTTATGTTCCTTGATTTTGCGTCCCTAACACGGTGAGGGTTTATGGGCCCCTCTTGACAGTTCGCTTTGAAGAAAACTCTTCCAGCAAGGCCCAACATTGGTTTTAACATTTGCCATAATAATATTGAACTAAATAATTAATTGGCATAGGGCGTCATGAACCCTAGGATTCTTTTCTACATACAGAGGGGCCAGTGCTGATGGTGTTGGTCCCAAACTAGAGCCACTTGCGGTGCCACCCCTTCACCTGGGGTCTTCGGTTGCCGTTTGTAGTGTTCATCCGGTCATGGCCTGAGACGAGATACGCGTGGCTAATATAAGGTTGTCGACACACCGGGAGGTCTTGCTGGACTTGTTTTACCATTGTCGAAATGTCTTGTGCACCGGGATTCCGAGTCTGATCGAAGGGTCCCACGATGGAGGATTGTCTCCGCGGATCGTGAGCTTGTCATGGGCTAATTTGGGACACCCCTGCAGGGTTTAGACTTTCGAGAGCCGTGCCCATGGTTATGTGGCAGACGGGAATTTGTTAATATCCGATCTTAGAGGACTTGAAGTAAACTCAATTAAAATACTCCAACCGCGTGCGTAACCGTGATTGTCCCTTTTCGGGGAAGTTCGAGAGGAGAACACGGTTGGGTTATGTTTGAACATAAGTAGTTCAGGATCACTTATTGATCATTACTAGTTTGCGACCGTTTGCGTAGTTTCTCATATTACTCTTGTACTCGTAAGTTAGCCACCATACATTGCTTAGCCGCTGCTGCAACCTCGCCACTTAGCCTTTCCTACCCATTAAGCTTTGCTAGTCTTGATACCCATGGTAATGGGATTGCTGAGTCCTTGTGGCTCACAGATTACTACAACAACAGTTGTAGGTGCAGGTAATGTGATGATCATGAAGTGAGAGCGATGTTTACTTGTTTTGAAGTTCTTCTCCTGCTTCTTCTCCGATTGAGGGATAGGTTCCTGGTCGGCAGCCTAGGCTAGCAGGGTGGATATTGTTTGAGTTTCTGTTTGTGTTTCATCCGTAGTCGGATGTTGCTCTCATGTATGAAGTTTGATGTATTCTTGAGGCATTTGTATGCCTTTGTATGTATCCCCAGTTATTATGTAATGGTAGGATGTAATGATATCCACCTTGCAAAAGTGTCTCCAATATGCGCTTCTATCCTTGGTGGAACCCTCGAGTTCCTTTAGGATAGAGTCGCATATTGGGCGTGACAAGCGTCGGGGGCAAGTAGAGGGGATAGCCGGCTTGCTCAAGCTTGAGCACAGCGGCCAGAGGCCTGCTCGGCCGAGATATGGTTCCCTCTACTGCGTGTGGTGGCTGGTGAAGAGGCTGGATGGGTTGGAGAGGCCAGGGGCATCGATATTTATAGGCGGAGGGGGAAGGGGTCTTGGCACCGCCGGAGCTCTCTGGAAGCCGGCAAGCGGCAACGAGCGGTGTCAACGAGGGGTGGAGGGGCTCAGCAATCACGCAGGGGCTGTGCAGCGTGCGGACAAGCACAGGAGGCAGTGGGAGAAGAAGACAGGGGCACGGGGCGCACTGTGGCTTTGGCCGCGTCGTGCCCGTGCCCGCTGCAGCATCTCCGGCAGCGGCAAGCGCCGAGGAGAGGTCAAATGTGAAGAGATGGAGGTGATGGCGCGGTGCGGCAGTCGTGGCGAGCTCTGCATCGAGCACGCGCGACACAGAGACGAGGGCGCAGCGTAGAGCGCGTCGGACGCGATGCCAGGGTCGTGTCCTCACGCGGTCACCACGCTAGCATGGTCAAAACGACGGCCACGCGATGCCAAACCTTGTCCCTCGTGTTGTCCGTGCAGTGATTAGTCTCAGAGGAAGAGATCATACACTACCAGGCCGACCAGATTTGACTTGAGCATGCTGGCAAGTTTCTGGTCAGAAACTTGGTCGCCAAGTTTGGAGGGCTTCTAGAAGGTGATTTGGGCTGATTCTCTGGGGTTAAGGTTTTCTTAGGAGGATAAACAAGATCAAGAAAACTCAGCTTCATTAGAGCAAGGAAAAATACACTTGCTGTAGAAACTGAATTTTGAGGCCAGAATAGAAATGATTTTCTGTAGCAAAAATATTCCAAAAATTCATGCAATATTTTTGCTCAGGAAGGTGGGCCAGGTTCCAAAGAATATTTGAGAATTTTCTCAGATTTTTGTAAGGAAGAAAAATGAGGGTTGCTTTGGAGCACAAATCTCTGAATTGAATTTCACAGAAGAAATTGAATATTTTTCTTTTATGAAAAAATATTCCTTGGGTTATTTTGGGAATTTTCAAAGAAAGAATGTTGAATGAGAGATGGATGGGTCACTTGGGTGAAAATCAAGGACATGCCCAAGTGTTTAAGTCCATTTGAATTGATTCAAAAATCCCAAATTCAAAGCAGAAGCAATTGAAGTCCAGAAAAAGAGAGAAGGCAAAAACTAGGCTGTCACAAATCTCCCCCACTTAGGATGAATCTCGTCCTCAAGATTCGGTTGCTCGGGAAAACAATTTTGGGTAGGTTGTCCTTCAAAATTCCTCTCTTTCCCAAGTTGCTTCTTCCTCGGTGTGATGCTCCCATTGAACCTTATAGAACTGTAGCACTTTACTGCGAGTGACTCTTTCTGTCTCATCCAATATTCTGATTGGTCTCTCCTCATAGGTTAAATCCTTAGCAAGTTCTATCTCTGCCATATCAGTCCTTTTCTCCGGTGGCGAGATACACCTTTTTGACTGATAGACATGGAACACATTGTCCACCTCTGATAATTCTGGGGCAATTTCAACTGATAAGCAACTATTCCAACTCTGGACATGACTAGGAACGGACCAATATATCTGGGTGCCAGTTTTCCTCATGTCTGAAATCTCTTGACTCCTTTCATGGGTGTGACTCGGAGATACACGTGTTCTCCGGGTTCAAAGCTGATCTGACGGTGCTTTGCATCATAATAACTCTTCTGTGGGGAATTGGCCAACTGCAGTCTATCTCGGATCTCTTTGACTTGCTTTTCAGCCTCCATCATCAAATTAGTTCCAAAAATGCGGCTATCTCCGGTTTGAGACCAGTTTAGCGAAGTGCGGCACTTACGGCCATACAGAGCCTCATAAGGTGACATCCTCAAGCTAGTATAGAAACTGTTGTTGTAGGAGAACTCGGCATATGGCAGGCAATCTTCCCACTTGGGTCCTTGGGCCAAAGCACATGCTCGGAGCATATATTCTAGTATTTGATTTACTCGCTTAGTCTGTCCATCTGTCTGAGGATGATAGGTTGTGCTGTATTTTAGGGCAGTCCCCAAGGCTTGATGGAGACGTGACCAGAATGCTGAGGTAAAGAGAGAGCCTCGGTCTGAAGTAATTGTTCTTGGCACTCCATGCAAACTGACGATTCTGAACACATATAACTGTGCGAGTTGGTCGGCTTGATAGGTGATCTGAATGGGAATGAAGTGAGCTGACTTTGTTAGTGTGTCCACTATGACCCATACTGCATCATTGCCTCGGTGAGTCCTTGGTAGGCCTGTGATGAAATCCATGCTGACATCATCCCATTTCCATTGTGGGACGGGTAGTGGTTAAAGGAGTCTGGCGGGGTTTTGGTGTTCCGCCTTCACTTTGTTGCATATATCACAGCAAGCGACAAAATATGCGATATCTTTCTACATTCCATCCCACCAAAATATCTGGCGAAGGTCTTCGTACATTTTGGTACCTCCTGGGTGAATTGAATATGAAGATTCGTGTGCTTCTGCCAAGATCTTCTTTCTCAGGTCTGCTTGCTCAGGTACGCAAATCCGTCCTCGAAACCTTAGCGTACCTTGCTGATCCTTTGAGAAATCTTGGGTCTTGCCTTCTAGAGTATGTTGGGCATGTTGTTGTAGAGTTGGGTTGTCTGGCTGAGCCTTGCAGATCTCCTCCTCGAG
This sequence comes from Aegilops bicornis, assembly GCA_021605145.1. NCBI lineage: Eukaryota > Viridiplantae > Streptophyta > Magnoliopsida > Poales > Poaceae > Aegilops > Aegilops bicornis. Next base: position 299,704,755 of record CM038672.1, on the reverse strand, counting down.
AATAGGGGTAACTTCCAACATATTGGCAAGACTGGCATCAACAATAACAAAATTGAGCTGAATGATCTCTTCTTGGAGTTCGGGAGGCAAGGACTCCATTATGGCATTCAGACTGGCATGCTTGCGGCTGAGGGCATCGGCAACCACATTGGCTTTACCCGGATGATAATTTATCCCAACATCATAATCCCTAACCAACTCGAGCCATCTTTGTTGTCGAAGGTTTAAGTCCGGTTGAGTGAATATATATTTGAGACCCTTGTGGTCGGTGAATATTTGGCACCTTTTTGCAATGAGGTAGTGCCTCCAAATTTTCAAAGCATGCACAACTGCGGCCATTTCCAAATCATGTGTGGGATAGTTTCCTTCGTGAGGTCGTAGCTGTCGAGATGTGTATGCCACAACCTTGCCATCTTGCATAATACACATCCAATACCTCTCCTGGATGCGTCACAGTATACATCAAAGCTGCAGTAGATGTCTGGAAGAGTCAATACTGGTGATGTTGTCAGCCTGGTCTTTAGCTCATTAAAGCTTTTCTCACAATCCTCAGTCCATTCAAACTTCTTATCTTTCTTGAGGAGCTCGGTCATTGGCTTGGCAATCTTAGAGAACCCTTCGATAAATCGGCGATAATATCCGGCTAATCCAAGGAAGCTCCGGATCTGGGATACTGTCATGGGTGCCATCCAATCAAGCACGTCGTTCACCTTATTTGGATCCACGGCTATCCCTTCTCCTGAAAGTACATGCCCTAAAAATCCAACTTGCTTGAGCCAAAACTCACATTTTCTAAACTTTTCATACAGCTGATGGTCACGGAGCCTTTGCAGAACTGCTCTGAGGTGTTCCTTATGTTCTTCTTCACCCTTAGAGTAGATGAAGATGTCATCAATGAAGACCACCACAAACTTATCCTAGAAATCCATAAATACCTTATGCATCATATGCATGAAAAAGGCAGGGGCATTGGTGAGATCGAAAGACATAATTGTATATTCATAAAGACTGTATCGAGTAGTGAACGCGGTCTTGGGAATATCTTCCTTCTTGATTTTGAGTTGGTGGTATACGGTCCTCAAATCAATCTTGCAGAATACTTTTACCCCCACTGAGTTGATCAAACAAATCATCAATCCTTGGCAGTGGATATTTATTCTTGATAGTGACATCATTCTGCTGACGGTAATCTACACACATCTGAAGACTGTCGTCCTTCTTGTCCACAAATATTGCGGGTGATCCCTATGGTGAAGAGCTCGGGTGGATGTATCCTTTCTGAAGCATATCATAAAGCTGTTTCTTTAATTACACTAATTCTGATGAAGGCATCCGATAATACTTCTTGTATAACAGTGCGGTTCCGGGCACAAGATCAATTGCAAACTCAAGCTCCCTGTCTGGTGGCATTCCTGATAATTCCTTAGGGAATACATCTGGAAACTCACTAACCATAGGAATTAATTCCAATTATTCCACCACAGCCTTGAAAACCATTCCCTTCTTGGGTATGCTCCTCCGGGCATAGAATTTTGTGGTTCTACCTTCCTGACTTGTCATGGTGACTTCTCTGGTCGCACAGTTGATGCATACTTGATATTGGGTTAACCAATTCATTCCCAAAATAATATCCAATTTGGCAGACTCGATGACTATCAAGGATGTTGAAAATCGGACTCCCTTGATATCAGTTTCCAAATTACGGAAGACCAGATTGCTTCTGAGCACAGATCCCAGGGATTGTACCATCATACTTTTTCCCAAAATCGAGCAAGGAAATTTGTTTTGGGCAACAAAACTCTATGAAATAAAAGAGTGGGAAGCCCCAGAGTCAAATAAAATTATTGCAGGTATGCTATTAACAGGAAACATACCAATGATGACTTTCAGGTCCTCTTGGGCTTCATCTGCGGAGAGGTGGTGAACTTGCCCTTGGATGGTCCTCGGGGCAGAGTTGGGCTCCAGGTGATTGACTTGTGGCCTGAATGGAGTGGTTGGCTTGCCATTCTTGGGGCACTGTCTGGCATAATGTCCAATTTGCCCACAATTAAAGCAGGAATTGCTGTGCTGAAATTCTTCGTGCACCAGGCTGGTCACGACATTCTTGAATTGGGTAGTGGTCTTGTTAACATTCTGCTGCCAAATGGGTTTGTACTCAACCTGAGTCTGCTGCCAAGTACGAGCCTTCTGCACTTGTTGTCCATCCTTCTTAGGCTCGAATTTGCGCTTGTGGCCATTATTAGCAGGCCTGTTGTCGTGCACGAGCTTGTGTTCCCTTTCTGCAATGAGGGCTTTTTTTACCATAGTTTGGAAATCCGGGAAACCAAACATACTGAGAGTGCATCTGAGGTGTTGGTTCAGCCCTCCAAGAAATCTGTCGATCTTCCTTTCTTCTGTGGCCACATCATAAAGAGAATAACGTGCCAAATGGTTGAACTTGTGCAGTTACTCACTTACTGACAGGCTTCCTTGTGTGAGAGCAAGGAATTCGCGCTGCTTGACCTTCATAATCCTTGCTGGAATATGGTACTTGCGGAAATGATCCTTGAATTTATTCCAAGTAATTTCTTCGTCCGCGGGCCACATAGCCTTAGCATTATCCCACCATATAGCGACAACTCCTTCAAGATAATGCGTAGTGAAAGGAACCTTGTCATCTTCTTCAGTGCGAGCAATCTCAAGCTTTTTCAATAGTCCTTAACCAATCATCGACTTCCAAAGGATAGATAACTTGACTGAAACTGGGAGGCTTGGTCCTCTGAAAATCTAACAGCTTGGAGTGATGACCATTCTGATTTCCATTCTGCCCAACCATAGCTTTCACACTTTTCAATAGCTCAATCAGATCGTTGTTGCTTCTTTCTTCAAACATACGCATGATTTGCTCAGTGGATTACGGATGTGGCGGTGGAGGCGGTGGTGGCTGGTATGGCTCAGGGGAATGTCATGCATGTCTTGCTGAGTGACGAACAGGGACATCCTCACAAGCGTGGCTGCTGCTGCCTCCCCGCGTCATCCTATTGTTTATTTTCCCAATATAAAGCAACCGAGATGATAAATATCCAAAAATGAGAAAGAAAGCCAGCGACAAACCCGGAAGAAAACAGCAACAAAAACCAAAGCGAATAAATAATAGGTTCCAACATAATTATACATAAACTCATACATGAAAGGTAAACATCATGACGTGTTCGACTACCCTCCTACATGAAACTAAGCATCATGACACGTATGACTACATCCGTACATCAACCTCATGACGACTACGGTACTCTAACGATCTAGTGCTCGGCTAGCATTGCGGGCTCCTCTCCTGAGCCAGACTCAGATCCTGAGCTGATAGTTGATACCTCCGGGTTAAAAGTGACACGGCAGCGCTGCCTCGAGGACTCTCCCTTAGGGGCAGGTGCGGGGCGAGACCTAAGCATAGGGGCTGCAGGAGTAGCCACAAGGGAAGCTCACGCAGCAGGGGCACTGCGAGGGGTCACTGTCAAAGGGTTTGTGGTACACTGAGTAGTCACCAAAGTAACCGAACTAACAGAGGCTGGAGGAACAAATGGAGTGAAACCGACAGTAGGTGAAGGGTTCCTATTCCGAGCAGGGGCAAGGGCCATCCGGGCTTGGGTCAGCTCTCGGGCTAACTCATAGATCAAGAGATAACTTGCAGTGATATAGCGAGAATGATGGCTAGCAGGACGATCACACGCCGGATCAGTAAAAGGGAAGCGGATACGCCCATTCTCATGCAGAGACGGGTAGAAATAGAAACCTGGGTGGGCATGCATGCGAACCTCATTGTAGCGCAAGTCTACAAGAGCCTTGAGTGCAGCAAACTGGATAGCCTGGGATGGCGTGGAAGCGAAACCACCCTTAGAGGAACGGGTGTAAGCGCTGGAAGAAGAACTGTGGTCTAAAGTGACCTCCGTGTAGTACTCATATTAACTTGACCGGATGCTCCCGATACACGATACCTTTGGATCAGCACCCTCTAGGTAGAGACAGCGCCACACATTCTGAAGCAGGTCCGGCGAGGTGTACGGTGCTGGCTCGGACTGCTACATGAACGGAACTAGAGCCATCTACACTCACAATCATTAGACGGTTAGTAATAACAACAAATAAAATGCATGCAATGCACCGATCAATTTCTATTACTACCGGCACTCAGACTAAGCTAACTACCATTCATCTAGCGCATCAACGGTCTAGCGTGTCCTACAGTCAGCATGGCTCTGATACCAAGCATTGTGGCACCCCAGCTCAGAGCAACCGGTTTACCTTGCATTGCCAGCCCATAGATCAAGTCTTCTGGCAACACACAGCAACTTGGTACAGACAACAACCGCTTTATTGATGCTAGCAGAAACATAGGTTTGATACTACATCAAGTAGCAAGGCCAAGCGGCACACACGGTGCGGCTGAACAATATGCACATTATTTAATGAAAATGAGAGGGCCTCGATCATGATAACTATGCGTCAGCGGAACGACGACGAAGTGGAACTCCATAGCACAGGGACACAGATGTGGACACGTTCTAGACACGGGAAGCACTCTGATCCGATACGACTTTCCTGAAATCTGGCATGACACGCCAGGTTAGTACATTGAATATACTTGCAAGCTCACAACAAACATAGGCATAATGGCAAACAATATCATGAAAATTAATCAGTTTAATGCAATGCAAATCATACTACTGATGCAGTGAGATTAACTTGTGCACCGAGTCACTCGGACTCTCTTACTAGACGGGTTACCTCGTAACGAAACGGTGATCATACCCGGATCACAAATGAAACCAACACTTTGGTTCCCACCACGATCATCTTCATGATCTCTCAAATCATCACATAACCAGGGCCAAACAATAAACATTTAGTGTGCAAGATTACTTATTAATGTTGATCCATGGTGTGACTTACTCATGAGCTATGTCCGTAACCGAGGACGCGGCTATCGATAGATTAAATACACTCTACAGAGGTAGCGCACTTTACCCACACCACGGAATCCATGGCCTCGTCTTCCCATTCGGGTGGACCAATCGCATTCCGACGAAACCCTCCCATTGCCATGACACTATCGCGGCCACTCCAACTAACTCCCCACTCGGCTAAGTCAGGGGTGGCCCCGTGCCTACCAAAGGCATCAACGGCCACCGTCGTGGCAAGAACGGTCGCAAACGGGGACAAGGTACCATAAGAACAAACGGGCACACAAGGTTATGTCTGCTTACAGGGCCAGGGTACCAGACGCCCATAACCTTCCCTCGTTGGAGGTACCGACCAGAGGCATGACAAGGGACCGAATCAAGACTTCCCATAAAGGCAAATGTGGTTGCACTGGGAAAAACTCGATTCAGTGGCACCATGAATCGATCAACATTTTGTTCAAGTTGACTTATCTTCAGTTTTAACTTGAAATAAAATAACTCGAGCCACCATGTGCCATGCAACTATTTGACATGCAAACCATACCACTCAAAGTAAACACATCAACAGCATCAAAGTTTCCTTCTTGCACTACTCATCATTAAACTTTACTAGTTCTACTTTACTGGTTTTTATCACTCATCATTTTAGTTATACCATAATATACTAAAATCAATTTATCACATAAAAAACTACCATTATTCATAAAAGCATAATCACACAATAAAAATTTCTTCTACTGTCTTAAACTAGCTCATGCATTCAACCAGTACCATAACAAAGCATTTCAAGCATGATAAAATAACTAGCACTAAGCAATATTCATTTAAATAATTAAATGCATGAAAATAACTCATATTCAAGTTGGAAAAATCATAAATATTGAAATGACACCATACAAATGTTGGTGTGGCCTGCCTTAATGCAGAGGAGGTTCACACTCCTCCTGGTTATCTTCAAGACAAGCTTCTCCCTCTGAAAATATTTAAAAACAGCAAAATAAAATATCAAGAACCAATCTGAAATTCACCTGAAATTTTAGACAGCAAGGAAAAATCTCAGTTTTGTTGTGCTGCTAGAACTTTTCAAAACAAACACAATGCAAAAAGAATCAACTCATTTGGACTTATGGTTTAAGAGTTATGGCTAGTCAAAGTTCCTGGTCAAATATTTGAATCAAATTAGAATTAAAAAAAAAAGCAGGGGGTGACGTCGATGGCGTATTTTCAGGATATGCCTCCACTCGTACCGCTACGGGCGCGTGTCGAGAGACTAACAGCGAGCCCCACCGGTCTGGTGTGGTGAGAGGGGGAGAGGGACAAAGCAGAGGCGGCGCTTCGTCAGACCTCATGCTGGTGAAGAGGGGTTCTTGGCTGGTTCTAGAGGGATAGAAAGAGAGAGGGGGTCGAGGTGCACCTGCCTGTACCCGTGGCTCGACGAGAGATGGTCGGAGCAGCTCAGAATCATGCTCCCAAGCGGCGGCTGCGGTCGGGTCTCGCCGGAGAAAAGGAAGACGACGAAGAGGGGCGGTTCCAGGGGCTCCAGCAGCGTCAACAGGCACCACTGGACCACCAAGGAGGCGTCGGAGGAGTCTATGGGGCTCGAGGTGGAGTGGAGCATTGGGGGCGAGCAGAGGGGATCGCCGGCGAGCTCGAGCTTGAGCACGGCGGCCCGAGGCTTGCCCGGCCGGGCTACGGCTCCCTCTACTGCGTGTGGTGGCTGGAGAAGAGGCTGGATGGGTTGGAGAGGCCAAGGGCATCGATATTTATAGGCAGAGGGGGAAGGGGGTCTTGGCTCCGCCGGAGCTCTCTGGAAGCCGACGAAACAGCGATGGCGGTGTCAACGAGGGGTGGAGGGGCTCAGCAATCACGCGGGGGTTGTGCAGCGTGCGAACAAGCTCAGGAGGCGGTGGGAGAAGAAGATAGGGACACGGGGCGCACTGTGGCTTTGGCCGCATTGTGCCCGTGTCCGTTGCAGCATCTTTGGCATCAGCGAGCACCAGGGAGAGGTCACACGTGAAGAGACAGAGATGGTGGCGCGGTGCGGCAGTCATCGGTGAGCTCTGCATCGAGCATGCGCAATACAGAGACGGGGGCGTAGCGCAGAGCGCGTCGGATGCGATGCCAGGGCCGTGTCCTCATGCTGTCACCATGCTGGCGTGGTCAAAACGACGGCCACGCGATGCCAAACCTTGTCCCTCGTGTTGTCCGTGCAGTGATTAGTCTAGGGAAGAGATCATACACTGCCAGGCTGACCATATTTGACTTGATCTTGCCGGCAAGTTTCTGGTCAGAAACTTGGTCGCCAAGTTTGGAGGGCTTCTAGAAGGTCATTAGGGCTGATTCTCTAGGGTTAAGGTTTTGTTAGGAGGGTAAACAAGCTCAAGAAAACTCAGCTTCATTAGAGCAAGGGAAAATCTGATTCTTTGTAGAAACTGAATTTTGAGGCCAGAACAGAAATGATTTTCTGTAGCAAAAATATTCCAAAAAGTCATGCAATATTTTTGCTCAGGAAGGTGGGGCAGGGTCCAAAGAATATTTGAGAATTTTCTCAGATTTTTGGAAGCAAGAAAAATGAGGGTTGCTTTGGAGCACAAGTCTCTAAATTGAATTTCAGAGAAGAAATTGAATATTTTTCTTTTATGAAAAATATCACTTGGGTTATTTTGGGATTTTTCAGAGAACGAATGTTGAATAAGAGATGGATGGGTCACTTGGGTGAAAATCAAGGACATGCCCAAGTGTTTAAGTCCATTTGAATTGTTTCAAAAACCCCAAATTCAAAGCAGAAGCAATTGAAGTCCGGAAAAAGAGAGAATCAGGCTGTCAAAAACTGTCTCAGGGATGCTATGCATACTGCATGCTACCAGCAAGCCCTGCGTCGCTATCACAGCCGTAGGGTTCATGCCCGGTGTTTTGAGAAAGGCGACCTTGTCCTTAGGCGCGTTCAGTTTGCCAAGGGTGCAAACAAGTTAACGCCAAAGTGGGAAGTCCCTTACCGGGTAGTACGAGTCACCAAACCTGGCGCAGACCATCTGGAGACCGGAGATGGAATTCAATTGCAAAACTCATGGAATATTGAGCATCTCTGCAAGTTCTACCCGTAAGGACCGGCTGTAGGGCCGTGCCCGGCAGCCACCCTTTTGTACAGGCCTTGCCTCAGTTGCATGTAACCCCTTGTACAAAGCCAGGCGCAGACCCTGAGCAACAGAGAATTCAATGAAGCGCTGGGGGGGCCCCGACAACTTGCATGCATGCATAAGCATTTCATGAGTATCGCATGTTCATGTAGATAAGGTTGCATCTGGCATCATTTTCATCTACATAAATTGCAGGCGCCTACCGAGGACTTGGTCTCCAAGAGGAGATGGAAAGATGAGCCTACATTTTGATCTCCAGCAAGCCAAACAGATAAGTTCTTTCTCTTATCCATACGTGTTCTGTAAGTAAAGACTTGTGCATAAGAAAACCTCGCCGCTTTTTGAAACTTAGGTGCTCCCATCCCTTGACTCGAGCATTGCTTCTGTCAGGATGGTCGCAGTGGCCTTTGATAAAAAAAGATTGGCGGGGGGGCTGGTCCCTCTTCATGATTTGTGCCCGGTAGGCCTAACTCCCCGGCAACAAAACTAAGGGTACCAATAGGGTAGCATGCCGGGGGAAACTTGTTTACTTAAAAGTATAGAGGCGTCCTGCCCTTGCATGGACATATTACATGCACAAGTCCCCAGCAAGGTTTATATTTTTCATTAATTTGCTGATCGAACAAGTACAGACCTTGCAGGACACAAACATGGATTCAAGAGATTACATAATTTGAACTAAAATTTGGCAAGTGCCTGTAGATTTGAGATTGAAAAAAGATAAGTGCCCCGTAAACTCCTCTCACTGACCCTCTTATCCCAGGTATTGCGGTGGGAAGAGAAGGGGACAGAAGGGGTGCCTAAGAAGACACCCCCCCCCCAATCCCGTCAGGGCCTGCCGGACGCGGCCTGACAAGATCGGGAGTGGCGAGGCTACGAAGGAGGTCACGAGGAGCAGCTTGGCGGTGCCCTGGTCACCACCCCCGGGACCAGCAAGAAGCCCCAGCTCGAGCACCGGTGGGATCAACAACCAGAACTCAGCTAGATGACTGTTGGAGGGGGACGAAGGCACCAAGGGATCATCCCTCCCCATCCTTCACCCGAAGAGACTGGTGATGATGGTGCCGGGGAGGGAGGGGAAGAGCGGAAAGACGAGGCGGGTCGCCAGAAGAAGACGAAGGCGTCAGTGCCATCGTACTCCAACCTGACGCCCTGCCACCCGCCCTCTTGTCTTCCCTCATTTTCTCTCCATCACCATAGCTCCAGGGAGACGCCGGGCCCATAGCCCGACACCTTCCCCGGAGAAGCGACCGACAGCCAAGGGGCGCGGGGTGCACCACTCCCCATCTTGGCGGGCAGGAAGGCGCCCCTTTTCTCAGCATCGACCCCGGTTCCGTAGGGAGGGGCGGTGCTGGGATTACCAACGACTCCAAGCCCTGCATCCAGACGGACGTCGAAGGCTCCAAGAACCTGTTCGCCAGGCCGATGAGTTGCAATGGCTCATAGCAAGATGCCATGCTCCCCGACAGACGGCCGGCCGAGGCAGAGGAGGCAAGCATTTCACCACGATGGGAAAGCTCGATATCTCCTGCACCGTGAATGGCTCGCCCACCACACCGCCTCTAGACCTGGACCAGACTCACTCCCCAAACATCAGCACAAGCATTTGGCATCATCAACTCTAAGCTAGGGCCTGGCCCGGGGCTCTCCCTTTCAGCATACCCAGGGGAAACCAGGGAATGGAGGAGAAGGAATATGAGGATGAATGCCTCCGCTCCTCCCCCGCCCCTCATTTTATAGGCAGGTCGGGGAAGAGAGCCGACCCCGTGACAGGGAACCGCCGCCCTCCTCCACCAATCCCAGAAGACCGGGCCCCTGCCTTGACGCTCTCTCGCACCACGCACCTCTGTTGCCTACCCCGCTTGGTGCATGCAGCAAACGTGGCTAAGGATAAGGGCGTGGTGGGAAGAGTGAATTGGCAGTTACTCTCTCGTGCGTTAAATTCATTCACGGGACATTACAAGAGTGGCCCCACCGTGATTGGCGTTACGCGACGCGCGGAAGAACCGGAGATCGGTCGGGATTAAGTTAATGAAGAAGCAAAGAAGATCTCGTGGGGCCAGCCACTTCTACGCCCCTACATGTGCACTGGTTAGGGCCTACCCCCACGACGCCCGGCAGCGCATTCGGGCCAGGGCCGGGAGCTCCTATCGGTGCAACAAACCCTGGGTCTGTTGCCCAGACTGTGCATAGGCCCAAGAACAAGATTACAACACCAAGATCAGATCAAAGCAAGAGGGATCAGTTCTTTGAAGGACCAACATGTAGATCAAGAAGACCAAGACTAGCCAGAGAGACAAGATACCACTACGAGAAGAACCTCCCTTGTCGGGCAGGCGAGCCTGGCAAGGTTGGGGTTACCCTAGAAGCGAGCCTCTAAGAGAGCCCCGGCAGGCTCACGGAGGCAAACCACTCCACCACACCACCCCACAGTGACGCAAGTCGTCGGTCAGTGCGGTGTCAAGCTCCTAAGTGACTAAGTGGCTGCTCCCTACCACATGGCAGCCACTTCCCTCTGAAAAATACCTCCAAGCGACACAAGTCCAGAGACGTGTCAAGCAAGCAGGCGCAAAGCTGGCAAAACACTGCCAGGCAAGTTGTGATGTGACACTGAGCGGCGCATTTAATGCACTCTGTCAGCCTGCAGAGTTAGGTATAATAGCATTGTTTGCTATTAATCAGTACGTAAAGACTGATTTGCTACTGTGATGACCCCTTGATCTATAAAAGGAGGCCCATGGCAACCGTAGAAAGGATTCGGACCCCCCCCCCCCACACACACACACACACACATTCATACGTGCGTAGCCACTCTCGCCTCGAGGCAACCTTGCCGGGCAAGAGCGCTGCACTTTTCCACCATCAATCCACCAAAGCAGGAGTAGGGTTTTACCCCTCACGACGGCCCGAACCTGGGTAAAACTGCCCGTGTGATCTCTGTCATGCTGCGTTACGCTTATCCGGTCTTTGTGCAACGTGCCCATACCCCCGCCGAACCAAAAGGGGCTCATGACCCCATAGGTGGTCGTGGTTTCCCACGACAACTTTGGCGCGCCAGGTAGGGGGGTCACTTGCGCGAACCCGAGAGCGTAAGCAATGCATCATCTTCATCACCATTTTCATCATAGACGGCTCCATCAACTATGGCGCCCAAGAAGAAGTCCGGTGCCGCAGCTCACCCGTCCACCTCGAAGGCACCGCTGCCCGTGACCGCCGGTGCCGCGGGGAATGCGGAGGCGCATGAGGATGTGGGTGCTACGGGAGACATGGTCGGTGCAGGTGGCATTGTCACCACCTCTCCCGCAGCCGAAGAAGGAGCGGGAGGCACCGGAGAAGGACATCACCAACAACATCCCGGCGACCACGCTCCGCGAGGTACGGGTAGAGAGATTATTCCTTCTGTCCCTCCCAGCCTGGCCTAGGGGAAATCCATGGCGGTGACGTTCGTCTCGAGGTAAATGGCAATCCTACGGCCGCCCCCACCGTGGACGCGGTCGCAGGACATGCACCGCCCCTGAAGCAAACTGGCCTAGGCGATGCTCCGAACGGAGTCATTGGCCCGCGCGTGCCATCACCTCATCACCACGCCATCCCAGCGACTGGATCCCGACGATGGGAGCTCGGAGCAGCTACCGCCGGCACCGTCAGGAGCCGGGCGATGCTGCGATCTACATCGTCATCACCAATGCTAAGCACCGCTTTAGAGGCCATGGTACGGGCCCAACTGCTGCTTAGGTTTCCGTCGGCAGCTGATCAGATGGATGAGTGGAGAGCCACCATTCAGAGTCAGATTGGTTTTGTCGAGGCTGGAGGCTCATAGCGAGCTGGCCCGTCACGGCCTGCCCAGATGACGACAGCAACCCACGCTGCTAGCCATGCGGAAGGGGCTAGCGCCATGGTGCAATCCCCACCGCGGCAACCAGCGCGAGGGCCACCCAACCAAGAGCTTGATGACGTCTCGACGGCTTCGTCCGATCCTCGAGCACGTCAAGGCCGACGGTGAGCCCCGGAGGATAGGTGATGACCCACAAGTATAGGGGATCTATCGTAGTCCTTTCGATAAGTAAGAGTGTGGAACCCAACGAGGAGCAGAAGGAAATGACAAGCGGTTTTCAGTAAGGTATTCTCTGCAAGCATTGAAATTATCGGTAACAGATAGTTTTGTGATAAGGTAATTTGTAACGGGTAACAAGTAACAAAAGTAAACAAGGTGCAGCAAGGTGTCCCAATCCTTTTTGGAGCAAAGGACAAGCCTGGACAACCTCTTATATGAAGGAAAGCGCTCCCGAGGACACATGGGAATTATCGTCAAGCTAGTTTTCATCACGCTCATATGATTCACGTTCGTTACTTTGATAATTTGATATGTGGGTGGACCGGTGCTTGGGTACTGCCCTTCCTTGGACAAGCATCCCACTTATGATTAACCCCTATTGCAAGCATCCGCAACTACAAAAGAAGTATTAAGGTAAACCTAACCATAGCATGAAACATGTGGATCCAAATCAGCCCTTACGAAGCAACGCATAAACTAGGGTTTAAGCTTGTCACTCTAGCAACCCATCATCTACTTATTACTTCCCAATGCCTTCCTCTAGGCCCAAATAATGGTGAAGTGTCATGTAGTCAACGTTCACATAACACCACTAGAGGAGAGACAACATACATCTCATCAAAATATCGAATGAATAGCACATTCACATGACTACTTATAGCAAGACTTCTCCCATGTCCTCAGGAACAAACGTAACTACTCACAAATCATATTCATGTTCATAATCAGAGGGGTATTAATATGCATAAAGGATCTGAACATATGATCTTCCACCAAATAAACCAACTAGTATCAACTACAAGGCGTAACCAACACTACTAGCAACCCACAGGTACCAATCTGAGGTTTTGAGACAAAGATTGAATACGAGAGATGAAATAGGGTTTGACATGAGATGGTGCTGGTGAAGATGTTTCCCCGGCAGAACAGCTCCGCCGGAGCCCTAGATTGGTTTCGCCAGGTTCCGCCTCGTGGCGGCGGTGCTTTGTCCTGAAAGCTTCCTCTCTATTTTTTCTAGGACGAAAGACTTCATATAGTAGAAGATGGGCACCGGAAGCCTGCCAGGGGGCCCATGAGACAGGGGGCGCGCCCATGGGGTAGGGCGCGCCCCCCACCCTCGTGGCCAGGGTGTGGGCCCCCTCTGGTTGATTCTTTCTCCAGTATTTTTTATATATTCCAAAACGTGCCTCCGTGAAGTTTCAGGACTTTGGGAGTTGTGCAGAATAGGTCTCTAATATTTGCTCCTTTTCCAGCCTAGAATTCCAGCTGCCTGCATTCTCCCTCTTCATGTAAACCTTGTAAAATAAGAGATAATAGGCATAATTATTGTGACATAGTGTGTAATAATAGCCCATAATGCAATAAATAATGATATAAAAGCATGATGCAAAATGGACGTATCAACTCCCCGAAGCTTAGGCCTCGCTTGTCCTCAAGCGAAAACCGATAACGAAAAATATGTCCACATGTTTAGAGATAGAGGTGTCGATAAATAAAATACGGACATGAGGGCATCATGATCATTCTTATAACAGCAACATATATATATATATATATATATATATATATATATTCATATGATTTCTTATGCTAAAGTAACAATCTATTCACAATGTAAAGTATGAATTAGAAACTTCATTGAAAACTAACAAACTATGATCTCGGTCATTGAGGCAATTGCAATTTATCATAACATAAGAAAGAGTCAATATAAGAGCTTTTCAAAGAAGTCCACATACTCAACTATCATTTAGTCTTTCACAATTGCTAACACTCACGCAATACTTATGGTTATGGAGTTTTAATCAGACACAAAGAAAGATAGGGGCTTATAGTGTTGCCTCCCAACCTTTTACCTCAGGGTAATGTCAACAATAATAGTTCATGATAACTTACATCCAATTGGATATATATATATATCAGGATCTTTCCAACACAATGTGCTTGCCAAAGGATAAAATGTAAAAAGGAAAGGTGAAGATCACCATGACTCTTGTATAAGGTATAAGACAAGAATGAAAGATAGGCCCTATGCAGAGGGAATCAGAGGTTTTCATGTGCTTTTATGGTTGGATGCACGAAATCTTAATGCAAAAGAATGTCCCTTTATATTTCCACTTGTGATATGGACCTTTATTATGCATTCTGTCGCTTTTATTCCTTCCACATCACAAGATTGTATAAATATTATTTTCTCCACACTAATAAATCACACATATTTAGAGAGCAATTTTTATTGCATGCAACGATGACAACTTACTTGAAGGATCTTACTCAATCCGTAGGCAGATATGGTGGACTCTCATGGAAAAACCAGGTTTAAGGACATTTGGTAGCACAAGTAGTATCTCTACTTGGTGCAAAGAATTTGGCTAGCATGAGTGGGAAAGGCAATCCCAACATGTTGGACCATCCATGACAATATACTTTATTTCGGATATAAGAAAACATAATCCATTACGTTGTCTTCCTTGTCCAACATCAACCTTTTAGCATGTCATATTTTAATGAGTGCTCACAATCATAAAAGATGTCCAAGATAGTATATTTATATGTGAAAACCTCTCTTGCTTTATTACTTCCAATTAATTGCAACGATGACCAAAACTATGTTTGTCAACTCTCAACAACTTTTATTCATCATACTCTTTATATGTGAAGTCATTACTCTGCATAAGATCAATATGATCTCTTTTTATTTCTTTTTATTATTTCTTTTATTTTTATTCCCTCAAGATCATAGCAAGATAACCAAGCCCTTGACTCAAAACTAATCTTTATTATATATAGCTCACGGACTCGATTACATAGAAGGATCGTAAAGCAAAACTCAAAACTAGACCATACTAAAACTTTATTCTACTAGATCAAGATATTACCAAAAGGATCGAACTAAGAAAAACAGTAAAGATAGGAGTGTGATGGTGATACGATGCAGGGCACCTCCCCAAGCTTGGCGGTTGCCAAGGGAGTGCCCATACCCATGTATTTATGTCTCTTTCTTCGGAGGTGGTGATGTGATATTCTTGGCGATGATGCCCCTCAGGATACGATTCTCTTCCTCGAGCTTATTGACTTGCTGCTTGAGGTCTATTATTTCCTTACAGAGCTTTCCCGTGACGGCTAAAGCTCCTTTCACCCATGGATGTTGCATAGCTGCGGGAGAACAAGTAACACTCTTTTTCATATTTTCATAAGAAAGGAATCTAACATTGGAAGGGATGACTGAGTTTGGAATAGCTGAGCTCTGTAGTTCCCCCGTCGTGAATCCAGCTCGGAAAATAGAAGTAACTTCTTGATCCTCTTCCATGGCATCTATCATTTTCAAGTCGGCCTCCATCTCTTCCTCTGTTGATGGCCCAAAGTGGTCAGCATCACTGTTTGCTCCTGGTTCCGGTGTCGGATGAGACACCCGGCTCTCCCCGGCTGACTCTTGAGAAGACATCTTGCTCTAATCTGCGGTAGAAACAACTCAAAACAAAAACAGAGTATATTTTCGTGGTACCGTGGTCAAAACCTTAGGGAGATTATATAATGAATTTTTACTGACCAAAAGAAGTATCGTGCAAGAAAATGGAGTCCGGAGGGCACACGAGGTGCCCACGAGGCAGGGGGGCGCGTCCATGGGGGTAGGGCGCGCCCTCCACCCTCGTGGATGCCTCGTGTCCTCTTTGGACTACTTCTTATTTTCCTATTTTCTTAAATATTCCAAAACGGAGAAAAACTGCTATTAGAACTGTTTTGGAGTTAGTTTACTTACCGTACCACATACCTATTCCTTTTTGGAGTCTAAAACGTTCTGGAAAGTGTCCCTTATGTATTCCTCCGAGGTTACGGTTTCAATAATGTTAGTTTCAACATTTATTGGATTAGCTGAGATATAATGTTTGATTCTTTGACCGTTCACCACCTTCGGATTTGTGCCTTCGAAGTTGTTGATTTTTATGGCACCGGAACAATAGACCTCCTCGATAACATAAGGGCCTTCCCATTTAGAGAGAAGTTTTCCTGCAAAAAAATTTAAACAAGAGTTGTATAGTAGAACATAATCACCTACATTAAACTCCCGCTTTTGTATCCTTTTGTCATGCCATCTTATAACCTTTTCTTTAAACAGCTTGGCATTCATATAGGCTTGGGTTCTCCATCCATCAAGTGAGCTAATGTCAAATAGTCTCTTCTCACCGGCAAGTTTGAAATCATAATTGAGCTCTTTTATGGCCCAATATGCCTTATGTTCTAGTTCGAGAGGTAAGTGACATGCTTTTCCATAAACCATTTTATACGGAGACATACCCATAGGATTTTTATATGCAGTTCTATAGGCCCATAATGCATCATCAAGTTTCTTGGACCAATTCTTTCTAGATCTATTAACAGTCTTTTGCAAAATAAATTTGATCTCCCTATTGCTCAATTCTACTTGACCACTAGACTGTGGGTGTATGGAGATGCAATTCTATGATTAACGTCATACTTAGCAAGCATTTTACGAAAAGCACCATGAATAAAATGTGAACCACCATCAGTCATTAAATATCTAGGGACTCCAAACCTCGGAAAAATAACTTATTTAAGCATCTTAATAGAGGTGTTATGATCAGCACTACTAGTTGGAATAGCTTCTACCCACTTAGTAACGTAATCAACAGAAACTAAAATATGTGTATAGCCATTAGAGGAAGGAAACGGTCCCATATAATCAAAGCTCCAAACATCAAATGGTTCAATAACAAGTGAATAATTCATAGGCATTTCTTGACATCTACTAATATTACCGATTCTTTGACATTCATCACAAGACAAGAAAAACTTACGCGCATCTTTGAAGAGAGTAGGCCAATAAAAACCGGATTGCAATACCTTATGTGCAGTTCGATCTCCAGCGTGGTGTCCTCCATAAGCCTTGGAGTGACACTTGCGTAGGATCTGTTCCTGTTCATGCTCAGGTACACAACGTCTAATAACACCATCTACTTCTTTTTAAAGGTGTGTGTCATCCTAGAAGTAATGTCTTAAATCATAGAAAAACTTTTTCTTTTGCTGGTATGTGAAACTAGGTGGTATAAATTTAGCAACAATATAATTAGCATAATCAGCATACCATGGAGCAGTACGAGAAGCATTTATGACAACTAATTGTTCATCAGGAAAGCTATCATCAATAGGTAGTGGGTCATTAAGAACATTCTCTAACCTAGACAAGTTATGCAAGCAGGGTTCTCGGCTCCCTTTTTATCAATAATATGCAAATCAAATTCTTGTAGTAGGAGAACCCATCTAATAAGTCTAGGTTTAGCATCTTTCTTTTCCATAAGATATTTAATAGCAGCATGATCAGTGTGAACAGTTACTTTAGAATAAAAAATATAAGGTTTGAACTTATCACAAGCAAATACAACAGCTAAAAATTCCTTTTTAGTGGTAGCATAATTTCTCTGGGAACTGTCTAGAGTTTTACTAGCATATTAGATAACATTTAATTTCTTATCAACCCTTTGTCCTAGAACAGCACCTACAACATAATCACTAGCATCACACATAATTTCAAAGGGTAAATTCCAATCAGGTGGATGAACAATAGGTGCAGAAATCAAGGCTTTCTTAAGTATTTCAAATGCTTCTACACAATCATCATCAAAGACAAAAGGAACATCTTTTTGTAAGACATTAGTCAGAGGCCTAGAAATTTTAGAGAAGACGTTAATGAACCTCCTATAAAAACCGGCATGACCAAGGAAACTCCTTATACCTTTAATGTCCTTAGGACACGGCATCTTTTCAATAGCATCAACTTTAGCTTTATCAACTTCAATACCTCTTTCAGAAATTTTATGCCCCAAGACAATACCTTCATTAACCATAAAGTGGCACTTCTCCCAATTCAAGACAAGATTAGTTTCTTCACATCTCTGCAAAACTCGATCAAGGTTGCTTAAGCAATCATCAAAAGAAGTTCCATGAAAACCTCAACAATCTTTTCACAGAAGTCAGAGAATATAGCAGTCATACATCTTTGAAAGGTAGCAGGTGCATTGCATAAACCAAAAGGCATACATCTATAAGCAAAGGTATCGAAAGGGCAAGTAAAAGTGGTCTTTTCTTGATCCTCTTTTGACACAGGTATTTCAGAGAAACCAGAATAACCATCTAGAAAGCAAAAATGTGTATGTTTGGATAATTTTTCTAGCATTTGATCAATAAAAGGTAAAGGGTAGTGATCCTTTTTAGTAGCTTTATTTAGTTTGCGGAAATCAATTACCATTCTATAACCTGTAACAATTCTTTTGTGGGATCAATTCATCTTTACCATTAGGAACAACAGTAATACCTCCCTTCTTAGGGACACAATGGACAGGACTTACCCACTGACTATCAGCAACGGGATAAATTATACTTGCCTCCAAAAGCTTTATTATTTCTTTTCTTACCACTTATTTCATCTTAGGATTTAACCATCGTTGGTGATCAACAACCGGTTTAGCGTCTTTCTCCAATTTTATTTTGTGCTGGCATAGAGCGGGACTAATGCCCTTAAGATCATCAAGAGTATATCCAACAGCAGCACGGTGCTTCTTCAGAGTTTTCAATAATTTCTCTTCTTCCTTCTCTGAAAGGATAGCACTAATAATAACAGGATATATCTTCTTTTCATCAAGATAAGCATATTTAAGAGTATCAGGTAATGGTTTAAGCTCAAACACGGGATCACCCTTAGGTGGAGGAGGATCCCCTAGAATTTCAACAGGCAAGTTGTGTTTCAAAATAGGTCCCTATTTAAAGAATACCTCATCTATTTCCCTTCTTTCATTCATAAACATATCATTTTCATGGTCTAGCAAATATTGTTCTAAAGTATCATTAGGAGGCACGGCAATAGAAGCAAGACCAATAATTTCATCTTTACTAGGCAATTCTTTATCATGGGGTTGTCTACGAAATTTAGCAAAGTTAAAATCATGAGACATATCCCCTAAACCAACAGAAACAATATCCTTTTCATAGTCTATCTTAGCATTAACAGTATTCAAGAAGGGCCTACCAAATATAATGGGACAAAAGTCATCTTGTGGGGAACCAAGAACAAGAAAATCAGTAGGATATTTGACTTTCCCACACAAGACTTCAACATCTCTAACAATCCCAACTGGTGAAATAGTATCTCTATTGGCAAGCTTAATTGTAACATCAATCTCTTCTATCTCAGCAGGTGCAATATCATGCATAATTTCTTTATATAAGGAATGAGGTATTGCATTTGCACTAGCACCCATATCACGCAAGCCATGATAACAATGATCTCCTATTTTAACAGAAACAACAGGCGTGCCAACAACAGGTCTATGTTTACCCTTAGTATCGGGTCTAGCAATTCTAGCAGCTTCATCACAGAAGTAAATAACATGCCCATCAATATTATCAGCTAAGAGATCTTGAACCATAGCACTACTAGGTTCAACTTTAATTTGCTCAGGGGGTGTGGGCGTTCTAGTATTACTCTTATGAACCACAGTTGAAGCTTTAGCATGATCCTTTATTCTAACAGGGAAAGGTGGTTTCTCAATATAAGCAGTAGGAACAATAGGATCAACATTATAAGTGATCGTGTTTTCTTCAACCTTAATAGGTTCAACTACTTTTACTTCAATGGGAGGATGAAATTTAAACCACTTATCCTTAGGGAGATCAACATGAGTAGCAAATGATTCATAGAAAGAAGCTACTATCTCGGAGTCAAGTCCATATTTAGTGCTAAATTCACGGAAAACATCGGTATCTATAAAAGATTTAACACAATCAAACTTAGGTGTTATACCTGACTCCTTACCTTCATCGAGATCCCAATCTTTAGAGTTGTGTTTAATTCTTGCAATAAATACCATTTGAATTCAATAGTCTTCATCATAAAAGAACCAGTACAAGAAGTATCGAGCATGGAGCAATTATTGAGAGAAAGCCGAGCATAAAATTTTTGAATAATAATTTCTCTTGAGACCTCATGATTGGGGCATGAATATAACATTGACTTAAGCCTCCCCCAAGCTTGAGCCATGCTTTCACCTTTGCAAGGCCAAAAATTATATATATAATTACGATCACGATGAACAAGATGCATAGGATAAAACTTCTGATGAAATTCCAATTTCAATCGGTTGTAGTTCCATGATCTCATATCATCACATAGCCTAAACCATGGCAATGCCTTTCCGTTCAAAGATAAAGGGAAGACCTCCTTCTTGATAACATCCTTGGGCATACCTGCAAGCTTAAATCATCCACAAACTTCATCCACATAGATTAGGTGCAAATCGGGATGCAATGTTCCATCTCCTGTAAAAGGATTAGCTAGCACTTTCTCTATCATACCCGAAGGAATTTCAATGTAAACATTTTCAGTAGGTTCAGCAGGTTGAGGAGCAACTCTTTTCTCTACTGATCGGGGTGAAGATAACCCGAACAAGCCCCTCAAAGGATTATGTTTCATAGTAACAAGTGACAGTAAATTTTAGCACACTATATAATTTTTTCCTTACCAAATTCCACTTACCAAAGGAACTTCACTCCCCGGCAATGGTGCCATAAAAGAGTCTTGATGACCCACAAGTATAGGGGATCTATCGTAGTCCTTTTGATAAGTAAGACGGTCGAACCCAACGAGGAGCAGAAGGAAATGACAAGCGGTTTTCAGTAAGGTATTCTCTATAAGCACTGAAATTATCGGTAACAGATAGTTTTGTGATAAGGTAATTTGTAACGGGTAACAAGTAACAAAAGTAAACAAGGTGCAGCAAGGTGGCCCAATCCTTTTTGTAGCAAAGGACAAGCCTGGACAAACTCTTATATGAAGGAAAGCGCTCCGAGGACACATGGGAATTATCGTCAAGCTAGTTTTCATCACGCTCATATGATTCGCGTTCGTTACTTTGATAATTTGATATGTGGGTGGACCGATGCTTGGGTACTGCCCTTCCTTGGACAAGCATCCCACTTATGATTAACCCCTATTGCAAGCATCCGCTACTACAAAATAAGTATTAAGGTAAACCTAACCATAGCATGAAACATGTGGATCCAAATCAGCCCCTTACGAAGCAACGCATAAACTAGGGTTTTAGCTTACATCACTCTAGCAACCCATCATCTACTTATTACTTCTCAATGCCTTCCTCTAGGCCCAAATAATGGTGAAGTGTCATGTAGTCGACGTTCACATAACACAACTAGAGGAGAGACAACATACATCTCATCAAAATATCGAACGAATAACACATTCACATGACTACTTATAGCAAGACTTCTCCCATGTCCTCAGGAACAAACGTAACTACTCACAAATCATATTCATGTTCATAATTAGAGGGGTATTAATATGCACAAAGGATCTGAACATATGATCTTCCACCAAATAAACCAACTAGCATCAACTACAAGGAGTAATCAACACTACTAGCAACCCACAGGTACCAATCTGAGGTTTTGAGACAAAGATTGAATACAAGAGATGAACTAGGGTTTGAGATGAGATGGTGCTGGTGAAGATGTCGATGGAGATTGACCCCCTCCCGATGAGAGGATCGATGGTGATGATTTCCCCCTCCCGGAGGGATGTTTCCCCGGCAGAACAGCTCCACCGGAGCCCTAGATTGGTTTCACCAGGTTCCGCCTCGTGGGGGCGGTGCTTCGTCCTGAAAGCTTCCTCTCTACTTTTTTTTCTAGGATGAAAGACTTCATATAGCGGAAGATGGGCACCAGAGGCCTGCCAGGGGGCCCACGAGACAGGGGGGCGCGCCCCCACCCTCGTGGCCAGGGTGTGGGCCCCCTCTGGTTGATTATTTCTCCAGTGTTTTTTATATATTCCAAAACGTGCCTCCGTGAAGTTTCAGGACTTTTGGAGTTGTGCGGAATAGGTCTCTAATATTTGCTCCTTTTCCAGCCCAGAATTACAGCTGCCGTCCCTCTTCATGTAAACCTTGTAAAATAAGAGGGAATAGGCATAAGTATTCTGACATGATGTGTGATAACAGCCCATAATGCAATAAATATCGATATAAAAGCATGATGCAAAATGGACGTATCAACAGGAAGATGGGGGATGCGCATGTCACCATCGAGAGGCGACGCGACAGCCGCCACCAATCAAATGGGCATGATGGCCCCAACATCGACGAGCATGCGCTCAGCAGAGGCGGGTACCTGCCTTTCGAGGTTGGGTGCCCTACCTTCACCCGTGAGCTGCGGCATGTCCGTTGGCCGTCCGCTCGCATGTTCAAGCCAGAGATTCCAGAGAAGTATGATGAGAGACTGAACCCGGCAGAGTTCTTGAACATCTACACCATCGCTATTCAGGCTTCCGGGGGAAGAGATGAGAGGGTTTTTGCCAACTACTTCTCTATGGCGCTCAAGCCAAACGTGAGGTCTTGGCTGATGCATCTGCCAGAGAACTCCATATCGACCTAGGCTGACTTGTGCCATGAGTTCGTTGGCTCCTTCACGGGCGGCCACCAAGAACCAGGACGGCCCAGCGACTTGCAACTTCTCCCGCAGGGTGCGCCTCTAGGGCTTGTGGGCCCATCGGGCATCGTCTCGTGTTGATTCCAATTCCCCAAAATCACATAGATTCCAAAAAAATCTCTGTAAGTTTTTATCGCGTTTAAACTTCGTTTGTATGGATATTCTGCGAAACAAAAAACATGCAACAAACAGGAACTGGTACTGGGCACTGGATCAATATGTTAGTCCAAAAAATAATACTCCCTCCGTTCCTTGATATAAGGTGTATAGTTTTTTTGAGAAAAACCCCAAAATATATGGTGTATTGCGTTGCACCACTCATTTGGATAATTTTTTTAGGGATTTGATTACATTTCCTTATATAAAGAAACCTGCTCTATTTTCTCATGTTAATTAGTCAAGTGAATCTCGCCCAAAACTTGTGAAATTTTCCCTCCATGTGTGTTCTTTAATTTTCGTGCCAAAAACTATACACCCTATATTTAGGAACAGAGGGAGTATAAAAAGTTGCCAAAAGTATATGAAAGTTGTAGAATATTGGCATGAAACAATCAAAAAATTATAGATACGGCAGAGACGTATCAGACGGCGACACCAAGGCGGGGTCGGGGAAGACGGCGACTCCGGCAAGGGCGAGGGCAGGGCCCCGGTGAAGTCGAGGAGGAGGAGGCAGAGACTCCAGGGAGGGCGAGGGTAGGGCTCCGGCGGAGCTTGAGGCAGCGGTGCGTCGAGGGCATGCGCGCGGTGAGGGCAGCGGCTACGAGGGGGGAGAGAGTGGGGATTTGGGGGAGGAAGGAGAGGAGGGAAGCCCGGGGGGTTATGTCAATGTAGCGGTAGCACGGTTCTAAAACACACGCTATAGCTAAGGTAGCTATAGCGTGTTTCCTGAAACCGCGCTACTGCTATCTAAAGTAGCTACAACACGTGTTTCGTAACCGCGCTACTGCTATCACCAGTAGCTATAGCACTTTTCTACAATAGGCGCTTCTGCTATTGCTTTCATTTTTTTCTTTTTCTTTTCTTTTTTCTTTTCCTATTTGTTTCTTCTATTTTCTTTTCCTTTATTTTATTTTCCTTTTCTTTTCTTATTTTTCTTTTCTTTTCCTTTTTTTGAGAGCCGGAACGAAGGGAAGGTGATACAATGTATATAACTAAGGCTATATCTATTTGCATCATTTGACCCATAACGGCTAAGTGTGTATACAAAATAGGAACATATATATTACATCATTTGACCCATGCATAACGGTTAAGTGTGTACACAAAATAGGTACATATATATTACATCATTTGACCGATAACGGAGCGTCGACGTTTTCTTTTTTGAGTGAGCTACTTTCCCTTATTGTTCGTGGACGAATAATTGAGCCCCTCGTTGTGACTTTTCCTTTTCCATGGAGTACGATCTTTCTTAGGTAATGTAGTATTGATTCTTCTTTTGACGTATACTTCATCGTCATCTTCATCTTTCCTCATCGGGTTGACATACTGGTCGTAGTCTTCCTCGTTCGCAACTCCATCCATTCCAATGATGTTCATTTTGCCTCTCCAGACGACAACACGGCTGGGATTCCTCGGGTCAGTTATGAAGAAGCATTGTGTCACGTGCTAGCGTGTACCCATGGCTCATTTTTTACGATGGCATTCACGATAGCGCTCTTGGCGTCGGGTATAGACATGGTAGTGAAATACCGATTTTCTCTTTCGACATTCTTATCCCATCTGACACGGAACATCGTCGCGCTGTGCAGTCCAGAGGAGTCAAGCTCCCAGATCTCCTCGAACCTTCCGTAGAATCTCTCAGTTGCGTCGTTGTCGCCGGTCATGCATTCCATCGTCACCCCTGAGTTCTAAAATTCATTGTTCATATCTTTGGCCTCTGTATAGAACATGTATCCGTTGATATCATATGCCTGATAGGTCGCTTCGTTGGCCACGGGGCCATGTGCTAAGGCGTATATGAGCAATCCGTCCTTAGATCCCTCTTCCAGGGGATTAGCAAGACTATGCTCTTCGAACCAATGTAGGAAAGTGGAGTTGTGCTCTCTAGTAACTTCGGAGTCCATCCTGCATAGTCCATGGTCATGATACTTCTTTGCGAAGGTTTCTTTGCGATCGTCTAGGTGATGTAGCACTACTAAGTTTGCTATGTCAAAATCATTGTGTCGATCCGATTATCCCACATGTAGTTCCCTGCAACCATTGGAGTGACCTTCTCCTTTGATCCTCCCAGGGTGCTTCTTAAAAGGAAAACCAACACCAGGCCGGTCTCCACCATATAGATAATTCTTTGAAGAAAGAGATGCACTCTTGTGTCAGATAGCCCTGGACGATGCTTCCATCCAGACGGGACATGTTACGAACGGATCCTTTGATGACCCCATTCATCCTCTCGAACGGCATCATGTTGTGCAGGAATGACGGCTCCAGGTCTACTATGTTGTCCACAATATGGACACACAGATGCACCATGCCATCAAAGAAAGCAGGTGGGAAGTACATCTCACGCTCATTTAGTATCACAACAATCTCTTCCTGTAGTCTTCGAAGCTACTTCACACTGATCGACTTTTGAGAGATGACGTCAAAAAAGTTGCAGAGACCAATAAGCGTGCCACGGACGTGCTTGTCCATTATCCCTCTAAGGGAAATAGGTAGTATCTGCATCATCTCACATGACAGTCATGGGACTTCATCCCGCTGAACCTTTTCTTCTTCGTGTCTAGAAATCTGCTATCTTCCCACAGTAACCGAAACTAACTTTGATTCCGGTAAGGCACTTGAAGAATTGATCGATCTCATCCAGACTTAAGGTGAAGGAAGAAGGGGGCAATAATCCTCTTCCTTCACTTTTTTCCCTTCTTCTCCAGTGCATCCTTCTCCGTCTCGGTCCCCTCTGACTATTTACGGGGCAGCATGTGTAGATCTGCCCTTATATTCAAATATTGCAAGTCTCTTCTTGCCTCCGGCCCATCCTTGGTCTTATCCGGTATGTTCATCAGTGTCGCAAGCAAGCTCTCAAGGACATTCTTACATATATGCATTTGATAAAGGCAATGAGGCATGTCGAGTTTGTACCAGTACTCCAAGTCCCAGAAAACAGACCTCTCTTCCATACCTTCAACAGCGGCTCTGCCGCCTTTTTCATCATTTTTCCCGGCGCGGGGCATTGTTCCCAGTTTTTCGACAGCTCATCGATTTTGGCACCGCTCTGCTTACGTGGAGGTCCTTGATGCTCAGCCTCACCATTGAATAGATCTCCATGGTTTCTCCATGGGTCGTCCTTCTTAAGCCATCTTCGATGCCCCATGTACACGATTTTCCTAGACCCGCCTTCTTTCATTGACGTTAGCTGCTATGACGTCGTATCATCCATGCACCGCGTGCATCCGCAATATCCGTGGCACAGCTGGCCTGCGATATATCCGTAACCGAGATAGTCTTGTACCGTCGTGATCAGCACGGCTCTCATATTCAAATACTCGCCTTTACTAGTGTCCCATGTCTTGGCCATTTTTTCCATAATGTGTATAACTCTCTTGAAGTAGCCCCAGATACAGATTAATATTATTTTCCGGTTGTTTCGGCCCTTGATTCAGCATGCTCATGTGTATGTACTTCGACTTCATGCACACCCAGGGGGGATGTTGTACATACAAACAAACACGGGCCACGTGATATGGTTGGTGTTCTGGTTGCCAAACGAATTCATTCCATTGATACATGTGCCAAGCATGATGTTCCTTGCATCACATGCAAGATATTCGCTATTGAACGCTCTCCACTGGCTTGCATCCGCGAGGTATCTCAGCTTTGGATCATCACCATCGTCAGGCTTTGTCCTCTCCGCATGCCAACACATGAGCTTTGCTTCCTTGGGATCTACAAAATAACGTTGCAGACCAGGAGTGATCGGTAAGTACCATACAACTTTCTGGGGAGATTTCTTTCTAGACTTCTTGTATCGAGAATCATTGCACACCGAAGAGCTCATTTTTTCCGCATGCTCCTTTCGATAAATTATGCAATCGTTGATGCATGCATGGTATCTAACATGCGGCGGATCAAGAGGGCACACGATCTTCTTGGCCTCATCCACACAAGTAGGACATAGATTCCCCGCGGGGAGAACATCCTTTAGGTACTTGAGAAGCTCATCGAGGCTAGTGGCGGTCCATTTGTTTTTAGCCTTTGTCTTCAGAAGTTCGAGCGTGAAACTCAAGCGGGTCACCTCGGGATCACAACCACATACAATGGAGTGTTCGAGTCTACCACCAGTTGCTCCAGCTTGGCCTCCTCTCTAGAAGCAGCTCTGTCAGTACTCGTCTCCTTGCGAATCAGTTCTTGAACATGAGGGTCCCGCACGATTGAACTTAGTAGCGACAAAGTCTGCGGCGTGTAGTCCATGTTTTCTCCACCGCCATGTCTAGCCTCTTCTCCGCCGCCATGTCCGGCCTCTTCTCCGCCGACATGTCCGACCCCTTCTCCGCCGCCATTATCAGTCATCTCTTCATCTTGACCCGTGTCCTCATTGCCTGCCTTGTCGGCGTCCCCATCATCATCTTCTTCAATTATCCATTGAGTATAGACATCCATGAAACCAGTCATGAGCAGGTGCGCCACCAAATGACCATCCTCGTAGGGGTCGAGCCAAACTCCTCCTTTGCATGTTCGACACGGATATAAAATCTCTGTCCGGTTATCTTCATTCATGTCCTGCACCACCGACTGCAACCACCTTTCCACCATGGTTCCACTGACCATCATGAAAGCCTGCACGGTAATATAAAAAAATTGATTAAGTGCATGCAAGCATCAAAGTCATGCAAAAATTCGGCATGACCTTCCCTAAAAATAGGACATATAGAGCTTCCCCGAAATTCACCGAAACGGAAATAAATCAACATTTCGGAAAAACATAGGCAACTCAAGCACAATTTGGCGGCAACTCATGCCACAAACACAATTTTCATCATATCGCCCGATTATGTCATATCACACACATACACATATTCCATTCTTGAAAAATCACAAATTTTTAATCACCTATCTCGAGATCGAGAATGGTGATGATGATGTCGATCGGTGTCGCCACACACCTAGGGAATGATCAAAAGTGGATAAATCTTACTTCTTGACATGGCTAGATCTAGTTAGGGAGGTACATAGGTCACCTCATTAAATGGGTAGATCTACCTAGCTAGTTGGGGAAGGAGATGAGTTTATCTAGTGGAGGGGAGGAAAAGAGAAATGAGTTGCATTAATGGAGGTGGTGTAGTTAGCTAGGAGCAATAAAGAGAGAGAAAGAGAGGTAGAAGAAAGAGAGTAATGGGGGAGAAGTAGTGAGGAAGAAGCAAAGTGAGGGAGAGAGGAGGTGGGAGCTAGGGCAAAGTGAAGGAAGAGAGGATGGGGGAGGGGACGGGGAGAAAAGGTGGTGGTTGTGCTTTAGCAGCAGCGTGGGAGAGGAAAACACGTTGCTGCTAAAAAAGTAGCAGTAGCGCACTCCTAGGAGACGTTCTACTGCTAAGGGGGCCCGCCATGTGGCCAGGTTCAAACCTAGCCGTAGCACCCTACCCAAAAAATGCGCTACTACTATTTTGTTAGTAGTAGCGCAGTTTTTGCAAGGGCGCTACTACTAAACCTAGCCTGGCGGCAACGGTGTGGCGATTATAGTAGTAGCACCTTTTCTTCTTGCTGCGCTGATACTATGTTGATAGCAGTAGCGCCCATTGTGGCCACGCGCTACTGCTAAGTAGCAGTAGCGCCTCCTTTTAGCCAGCGCTACTGGTAAACTTCCGTGTATAAGGTTTTCCCTAGTAGTGTGATGGAATTCCAGTCCTTTGAAGCGAGCGGACATAGCCATGAGTACGTTTTGGTATGCTATCTACCGGTGTACTAAAGTTGGGTTCTTTAGCACCCAGACTTGTGCACAGGTAGTAGTAGCCTACCAGACGGCATGGCTTGTCGAAGGGCAGCTATGGACTAGTTCAAACTTGGTTAATAAAACCATGAAGAAGACCTCCAGGTAGGTCATCGAGAAGTACTAAGACAAATACAGAAGATCAAGTATCAAGATGACAGCAAGCCACAAGCAGACAAGCATGGACCCGGCAAGCTCCATGCCAGCAAGCTCTCCACTACCAGCACCACCGCTCCACCTCAGTGACACGCCAGTCGTCTATCAAGAAGGTGTCGAGCGGGCAGGCAATATGGTGAGGCTTGTCTAGGCACATGTCAGGTTGTCGCTGAAGAACCAACTTTATTGCCACCCGCCCAGAGGTGTGGCAAAGGAATAAAAGGTAGTTGGGCAAACGGCATAGAAGGAGAGGCGCTCCTCGCTGGAGGACGTCCCCACGCGACACCTTATGGCACATTTAATGCATTTGTCCTAACCTGTTACAGTTAGGTATTTTCCATTGTAGCCACTATTTACCTTGTGTAAAGACCATTTCTCCATTGTGGTGACCCCTTTGTCTATAAAAGGAGGCTCAAGGTTGCCTTTCCAAAGGTGGACACTTTGCTCATTTGCACGCATAGCTGCACTTCTAGCGCATCTTGTCGGCAAGCTCCGCTCCTTGTAACTGTGCACAAACACATCCAATATAACAAAGCAGGAGTAGGAAAATGGTCTATTGGTCCGCCTCGTTCAACGAGCAGGAAAATGGTTCTCTTTGTCCCTCGCCCTTGGTACCGATGTTGTTGCCGGCATAACTGATAGGCTATCCTCTGACATGCCTTGATTACCTGATCATGCAAGACGTCATCGCCCTTCCTACTTTTAACCCACATGGTGGGCCCATAACCCACAGTTCCACAGGACCGAAACCTGACTCTCCTGTACACCCTGTTTTCAAAGTTATTCCTCGCGCTTGACTTCGTATGTAATTCACGGGCCACCTGCCTAGTTATCTATTCTGGCATCAAACACAAAACTTATTCTCATTGCTAGACCCCCTTTTCACAATTTGTCTCCGACATCGAACGATTGTCTATCCGTTCGAAACTTCATATTGTGCCTTCTTACTTTGCTCTCGATGTGTTTATTTGTTCAACTCGAGAGATGGTCATGTGCTCATTCATGGGACAGCCCTCAGATGATTACCCCTTATAGCATCCTATCATTGTCAAGCTACCCCTTACCTAATCATAAGTACGATGGAGTTCCCGAAGAAAGGATGACGACTGCATCATAAACACCTGAAGCAGACAAATGAAGACATCAAAGTAATGGATCGAACTCTTCGAGAAGAGCAACCAAGACCGAGAAGACTCGTTAGAATTTCGTAACCAAATCCCTTTTCCCCTTCACCTCTTAAAATCTTGGGACGAGATATCTTGTAGTGGAGGAGAATTGTGACGCCCGGATAATCATGCTACAGTGATACTCTGCTAATGATGCCACGTTACCTCTGTTACTGTTGCTAATCTATCGTTAGATCAAAACTGGTCCAAAATTCAAATTCAAAATTTGGTAGATAATAAAAGTTTTCAAACATTAAAATAAAAATTTCGGTTTGTACTAAATATTACATAGATAATTATGGTGTAGAAGACACAGTTTTATAAAATGCATAAATATTTCAAATTGAATTAGAACAGAAGAGAAAATAAATAAAAGAAAGAAAATACAAAACAGAAAAGAAACAAAAAAAGGGGGAAAAGAACCCCCCCGGGGGGGCTCCAGCCCAGCAGGCCATTGGGCCAACCCACCCCGCACCCCATAACCTCTCCCCACTCCCCCACTCACCCACCAACACCCCCACACCCCCCCCCCTCGAAATATCTTCCCCCTCTCTCTCCCGATTGGATCGGGATCGACACAAGGAGGCCGCCGACGCCGCCCGATGCCGCCTCGCCACGACGCCGCCGCCTCCACCTCATCATCTACCCCGCCGGCCTGCCTCCCCCTCCGCCGCGTCGTCCCCATCGTCCTCCCCACGCCCCGCTGCCCAGTCCCCTACGGCCCCGCCGTGAGCACCCCCTCTCCTCGCACTCCCCTTCCCTGTTTTGGACGTCGTCGTGCCCGCAGTTCCACACCTGCGTGCCCCCGCGCTCGCCTGCGGCCTCGACCCCCATTGCTGCTCTCTCCTTCCCATGCCTCTGCTCCGCACGCCGCGGCCTCACCTCACCGGCGATGCGGCCTCGCCGGCCCACGCCCCTCCCCTCCCTGACCACCAGTCGCGTGCGCCATGCCACTCACGCGCTCACCCCGCGCCCCGCGCACTCCGGCGCTCCTTCGCTCCACGCACGTCGCTCGGGCGAGCCCGCTTGCCACTGCCGTGCTTCTCCACGCCCGCCTCCCAGCCTCGTCTGCCCCGTCTGTTGCCCTGCATCGCCGCCGCTCACCGACCGCCGCCCTCCGCGGCGCTTGTGCCGGCTCGCCGTCAGCCCGGCGAAACCACCGCTGCGCCATGGTTTTGCCGTTCAGCGCCTTGCCCATTGGCGCCCGTCGCTCGGTATTACCCGATGCACTTCGCTAGGGCCTTTGGCCCATTGACAGTCGGGGCCCACACCCCAGAACAGTTTAAAAAGAAGAGATTAAAAATAAATAATAATAATAGTAATAATAAAAATATAATTTAATTAATTAATTAATCAATTAGTTAACTAAGTTAATTAACTTAATTAATTGTGATTAATTAACCTAATCATTTAACTAATCTAGTTAATCCTGATTAGTTTGTCTCAATCAATGACAAGCAGGACCCACCCGTCAGCTTGACTGGTCAAAGGTCAAAGCTGACCGCTGATGTCATGATGACATCATAAATGCATTTAGAATTAAATTAATTCTGTTAATTCTAGTAAATGATTAAATCCTTTTTAAATTAATATAAAATAAATCGTAGCTCGGATGGAAAAACTTTGTACATGAAAGTTGCTCAGAACGACGAGACGAATCCGAATACACAGCCCGTTCGCCCTCCACACATCCCTAGCATAGAGAACACACAACTTTCCCCTCCGATTCATCTTTCTGAAAACGCGAAACACCGGGGATACTTTCCCGGATGTATCCCCCCTTTGCCGGTATCACCTAGTACTGCGTTAGGGCACACCTATCACCGTTGTTTGCTTTGTCATGCATTGTCATGCATCTGTTTGCAATGTATTTATTGTGTTCCCCCTCCGTTACTTCTTTTCGGTAGACCCCGAGGCTGCCGGTGAACCCCAGTACGACTACGGTGTTGACGACCCCTCCTTCTCAGCTGAGCTTCCAGGCAAGCCCCCCCCCCCCTGATCACAAGATATCGCATATTCCTTCTCTCTACTGCTTGCATTAGAGTAGTGTAGCATGTTACTGCTTTCGGTTAATCCTATTCTGCTGCATAGCCTGTCATTGTTGCTACAATTGTTACCTTTACCTGCTTTCCTAATTGCTTAGTATAGGATGCTAGTTTTCCATCAGTGGCCCTACATTCTTGTCCGTCTACCATGCTATACTATCGGGCCGTGATCACTAGGGAGGTGAACACGGGTATATACTATATACTTTATATACATGACACATGTAGTGACTAAAGTCGGGTCAGCTCGTTGAGTACCCGCAAGTGATTCTGATGAGGGGGCTGAAAGGACAGGTGGCTCCATCCTGGTAGAGGTGGGCTTGGGTTCCTGACGGCCCCCGAGACTGTTACTTTATGCGGAGCGACAGGGCAGGTTGAGACCACCTAGGAGAGAGGTGGGCCTGGCCCTGGTCGGCGTCCGCGGATACTTAAAAATAACACACTTAACGAGTTCTTGGTATTTGATCTGAGTCTGGCCATTTGGTCTATACACACTAACCAACTACGTGGGAAAGTTATGGGCCCTCGACGTCGTGGTATCAGCCGAAGCCTTCGTGACGTCAGCGACCGGCGCGGCTGACGGTTTGGAACGTAAGCTTCGCTCTTGTATTAAGGGGGCTAGTTATGCTTCCGGCCGCCCACGCGACGTGCAGGTGTGCAATGGGCGATGGGCCCAGACCCCTGCGCCATAGGATTTAGACCGGCGTGCTGACCTCTCTATTGTGCCTAGGTAGGGCTGCGACGTGTTGATCTTCCGAGGCCGGGCATGACCCAGAAAAGTGTGTCCGGCCAAATGGGATCGAGCGTGTTGGGTTATGTGGTGCACCCCTGCGGGAAGTTTATCTATTTGAATAGCCGTGATCTTCGGTAACAGGATGACTTGGAGTTGTACCTTGACCTTATGATAACTAGAACCGGATACTTCATAAAACACACCCTTCCAAGTGCCAGATATAACCCGGTGATCGCTCTCTAACAGGGCGATGAGGAGGGGATCGCCGGGTAGGTTTATGCTATGCGATGCTACTTGGTGAACTTACCATCTACTCTCTTCTACGTACTGCAAGATGGAGGTGGCCTGAAGCGTAGTCTTTGACAGGATTAGCTATCCCCCTCTTATTCTGGTATTCTGCAATTCAGTCCACCGATATGGCCCTTTACACATAAACCCATGCATATGTAGTGTAGCTCCTTGCTTGTGAGTACTTTGGATAAGTACTCACGGTTGCTTTTCTCCCTCTTTTCTCCCTTTCCCTTCTAGCTGGTTGTCGCAACCAGATGCTGGAGCCCAGGAGCAGACGCCACCGTCGACGACGACTCTTACTACACTGGAGGTGCCTACTACTACGTGCAGGCCGCTGACGACGACCAGGAGTAGTTTAGGAGGATCCCAAGTAGGAGGCCTGCGCCTCTTTCGATCTGTATCCTAGTTTGTGCTAGCCTTCTTAAGGCAAACTTGTTTAACTTATGTCTGTACTCAGATATTGTTGCTTCCACTGACTCGTCTATGATCGAGCACTTGTATTCGAGCCCGCGAGGCCCCTGGCTTGTATTATGATTGTAACACCCTCAGTGTCATGCTACAGTAATCCCTTGTTAATGGTGCCAGGTCACCATGCTTACTGAGCTAATTATCACTTGATGAAAAATCAAAGTCAAATTCAAATTCAAATTATGAGGGGAATTCAAAATTTCTCAAACATGAATACAAAAATGTTCATCATGTGCCAAATATTCCACAACTA
This sequence comes from Aegilops bicornis, assembly GCA_021605145.1. NCBI lineage: Eukaryota > Viridiplantae > Streptophyta > Magnoliopsida > Poales > Poaceae > Aegilops > Aegilops bicornis. The sequence goes on along the minus strand of CM038672.1, from coordinate 299,671,083 downwards.
ATATTGGTGGTGAACCAACATTTTTGCAAAGGGTTTAAGTGGCCTAAACTACTTAAAACAGTGACCTAAGCAATAAATTAAATGCCCTTTTTTTTAATTTATAAAATTGGCAACTATTCCAAAAGCCTCCCAACCTTTTTGAGGCAGTGCACTTTAATTCTTTGAGATTGTTTTGGCCAGTGGCATAATTTTGCAAAGTCAATTGTGGCTAAAAGAAAATGCAAAAGCTGCTGGAAAAGAAAAAGAAAAACAACAACAAAAAAGAAAAGGAGAAGTAGAGGGGAGAGAGAGGCCCTCTGCCTCACTCAGGCTTCGGCCCACCCGAGCCAGCTGGCCACCGCACCCGCTTCCCATGGGCCTCGGCCCACCACAGCAAGCCGGCCCAGCTCCCCGTACCGCGCCCTCCTCCTGTTCCCCTGGTGCGCACCGCTACAGGGGCTCGTCGCCGCCCGACCACCTCGCCGGCAGCGCCGCGGGTGGATAAGAGAGCCCCCTCCGACGCCTCGAGTCCTCCCCCTCACCTACCGCCGCTCCCGCTACTCCGCCCCCTGGCTCTCCCTCACCCACTCTCCCCTTCTCTCTCTCTCCCTCTCCTTCGTTTTGGAGAGGAGGCCGACGCAGTCACCGCCGTGCCTCGCCCGTCCTCGCGGCCATCGAGCGTCGTTCGCCTCGCCATCGTGCCCATCGTCTATGTCGTCGTCGTCTACCCCGTCCCCGTCCGTGAGCGCGAGCCGGAGCCATCGCGGGAGCGGATCGAGCCGCCCCCTTTCGCCTCTGTCGCCGCGAACTCCGTCGTCTCCGGCAACTGCTGCTGCTACTAATCTTACACCGGGCCACCTTGTGCCTCCCCGGTGAGCTCTCCTACCTTCTCCCTCTCCTTGCCGACTTGGCGCGCTCCCTAGCTGCTTTCCCCACGTGCGCCCGAACGCAGCGCCGCGGAGCTCGTCGCCGGCGAGTCTCCGGTGACCAGTTGGTCACGGGCGTATGCCCGTTAGCTTCACCGCGCCGCGCAGCACCTTCCTAGCCTTTCTCCCGAGTCGTAGCACGCCGTAGCTCCGTTCATCGTCACCCATAGCCGCTCCACCGCAAACCTCGTCGCCGGCGCCGTTTCCGGCCAAGTCCGCCCGTGCCACCACCACCAATCGATGCGGCGTCAAGTGGCTGTTCGAACGGACCCAGCCGCGTGTCGAATGGCGCCATAAAACGCTATTCCGAAGAGGCCCGAGCGGCTCCGCCGTGTTCTAGCGTCGCCGGCGGCGAGACGCCTGCCTCCGCCGACGTGGCTGGCCGGGCCCCACCACAGCTCCTTGCCCGGTGGGCCTCATGAACCCCGATTGGCTGGGTTGACCCAGTCAACTGTTGACTGGGCAGCCCAGTGCCATTGACATGCAGGCCCCACCGTATAATTAGGCTAATTAACTGTTTTTATAAATAAAAGTAACTAGTAATCTAATCTTTCACTGAGATGTGGGGCCCAGTAGCTAATTAACCTCTGGATTAGTTTAATTTACTGTTAGAGTTAACAGAGGCTGACATGTGGGCCCCACGGGTCAGTTTGACCTGGTCAGCCGTCCTGTTGACTGCTGACGTCACTCCTACGTCATGCTGACGTCATATTCCATTTCTGTTAATATAAATAATTTCAGAATATTAATAAAACTTTAAAAATTCATAGAAAATAAACCGTAACTCCAATGAAAATGTTTTCTATATGAAAGTTGCTCAGAAAAATCCAACGAATCTGAAAATGCGGTCTGTTCAGCTGTCACATGCCTCTAGCATGCTGAACATGGAACATTTCCCCTCCGGTCATCTGTGTGACACGAATTAGGACCGAATACATTCCCGGTTGAATTCCCCCTTCACCTATATCGTGTAGCCATGCGTTAGGTCACACCCGGCACAACATATTGCCATGTTACGCTTTGTGATGCTATGTTTGCTTTATATTTACTGTTTCTTCCGCCTCTTCTCTCGGTGAACCGAGACCGATGTCACTGTGATCGACTAAATCGACGACGACCCATCCTTGCCGAAGCAACCAGGCAAACCCCTTTGATCATCCCGATATCGCCCATTCCATTCTCTCATGCTTGCATTAGATTTTACTCTTGTTATTGTTTGCACCTATTACGATGCATAGCCCGCTTTTGTACCCTCTTGTTGTACCTTACACCTTATCCTAAATCGCTTAGTATAGGTTGGATAGTGATCCATCGGTGACCCCGCCTTGTCCCGACCGCCTACCGGATAATCGAAGACCCGATCAACGGGATCGAAGACCGTGCCCGACACCGCACATCACTTCCCTTAGTTGCTCGACACTCTTTGGGTTACTATCGAGTACCGAGGGTGAAACCTCTCTGACGCCGATATTAACCCTGTAGTATAGCTATCTGGTCGTGGTCATCGAGGGTGATTTCCTCTTTAACCACTTCCGATAAGAGTCTGTCATGCAACCCCTCAAGTGTGGACCTCGAGGGTGAATCCTCTTACGTTCACCTTGATAACTACATCGAATGGAATTCACCGGGGGTGATTCCTCGGGTTTTCCCCTTGGTGTTTAGACACACCATTACTTTGATTACTATGACTTTACACTGAGCCATGTTACTAAAGACGGGTCGACCCTGAGGGGTGCCCGCGCGAGCTTAATTGCGAGTGATGTGGAGTCGGGTTGACCTGGAGGGTGCCCGCGAGATAATTACGAGGCGTGGTCGGGCATTCCTAGCCCTTGTCGCAAGTCCTCGAGATGGGGCAACGGGGTCACATCTTTCGTGAGTCTCTGCTTGTTACCGCGCGTTCCTAATCCACTACGATTTGGATATTTGATCCGAGGGGCCTCTGGCCTGATAGCACTCACCATCACGTGGGCATAGTATGGGCGTTCTGCGTCGCATGCATCGGTAGAAGCTTAATAGGCGTCCGACCGAGTGGCCAGCGCGGGTTGGGCTGCGTGGCGCTTTGCCTTGTTGAAGGAGGTAGCTAGGTCTGCTCACTGCAGCGTCATAGCGTGCGAGGAGTTCCCGGGAGATGGCCCATGACCCTGGGGGCATAGGTTTAGTCGGCGTCTTGGCCTCTCTATTAAGCCTAGGTCGGGTTGCGGCGTATTGTTTGGCCGAGGCGGGCATGACCACTGGAAATTGTGTCCGGCGGAGTTAAGCGGCGTGGTGGGTAAGTTGGTGCACCCTGCGGTGAAGAAAACATCTATCGATAGCCTGTCCTCTGATAGCGGACACTTTGAGTTGTATCGATCGATACAACTAGAACTGGATACTTGAGATGAGACATGGATATGAGCAATGGATTGCGATGAGAATTGGATTGTGATGATAAGCTGGATAGTATGGCTTCGGGATTTCTTTCTCAGGAGTCGAGAAAGGATCTCCGACGAGGTTGATAACACTACTTCTACCTTACTTTGCGCTACTCTATTTCCTCCTATTTCTTTGGCTGCAAGATGGTGGTTTCGAAGATGCTAGTCTTTGATAGGACTAGGCCTTCTCTCTATTACAGCATTTCTGCGGTTGATCCACATATCTGACCTTCCTTTGATAATGTTGCATATGTAGTGTAGATCCTTGCTTGCGAGTACTTTGGATGAGTACTCACGGTTGCTTTGCTCCCCTTTTCCCCTTTCTTCTTCTTTCCGGTTGATGCAACGGATGGCGGAGCCAGGGAGCGGATGCCACCGCCGATGCTTACTACTACGTGGAGGCCGCCGATGACCAGGAGTAGTTAGGAGGCTCCCAGCAGGAGGCCTTGCCTTTTCGATCGTTGTTGCTTACATGCTAGCCTTCTTAAGGCAAACTTGTCTAACTCATGTACGTACTCGAGATATTGTTGCTTCCACTGACTCTTGTGTTTCGAGCTTATGTATTCGAGCCCTCGAGGCCCTGGCTTGTAACATAAAGCTTGTATTATTTTATTTTGTGTCTAGAGTTGTGTTGTGATATCTTCCCGTGAGTCCTTGATCTTGATCGTACACATTTGCGTGTATGATTAGTGTACGATTGAATCGAGGCGTCACAAGTTGGTATCGAGCCCATTTGCTGTAGGTAGTCCCCTTTCCAACTCCTTGGCCGAAGTCGAGTCTAGTCACTACAAAAACTTTTACTAACATTGGTTGTGTGTCTTACGGGCCCACGTCGCCATTGGGTGGTATTAGGATCTTTTACTCCTCGTCTATACTCTGGGACTCTGATCTCTCGTCTATTCGGGTTAAAGATTTTACTAACTCTGACTCTAGGATCTCGTAACCACTTCCTCCCGGAGAGCCCCTTCATTACAGATGATCGCTTGCTTCGCCAGAAGATTCTGCAAATACTCCTCGATGTTTCCCGAGACCCTGTACCAACTGCCTTGCAGTTCCTGACCACCGGTAATCCCCTTGAATAACATCCTTGCCGCTTGTACCTTCATCCCTATTTGCTTCTGATATTACAATATGCCCCAAAATTCTCTATTGTTTAGAGAAACCTTTTAGCTTACTGAATAGCAGTTCTTTGCCCCATGAATACCCCCCCTTCGAATAATTCCTTGCACTCACCGAGGATCAGTTCATCCTCAGTTGTTCGTGTGATTCACAAAATACTTCGAAATACTATTTGATCTTCCGAAAATCCTCTACAACCTGTTGCTCTTGGAATTCTTGCATACTTGCTTTCTGGTTAATTCCATTTGTCTAGCGATATTCGTTAAAATCCTTTAGGATTAACATTACGATCCTGTTGATTCAGCATGTGTGAGAATGCACACGATCATCAATTAATCCTTGGAAATTTTGTTTCGGCTCGGGCATTGTTTGAATATGAGCTGGTTCTTGCCCAATCAAGACTTGATCGGGTGCACCTCTAAGTCTATTCAACTTACTCATCTTTTGATCAGAGCTTCTGCTTCTGATCCTTCGTCTTGAAATCATAATTCCTTTGTACCCAAGCATCGAATCATTCAGACGTTTCTATAAGCCAATGCCTTTGCATCCCCTTCTTCATCTGATTGATTACCGATAATCACATAAACTCTGTAGTGAATCGCCAGATCCATTGCTTTGGGTTGTTATCCGGCGATGTCCTTCACATCCAAAATCTTATCAGTATTTCCCTGATACATAATACCTTCAGTATATTGTATCATCTGCTTTGACTTCGATACTCTGCTTTCAAACTCGTATCTTTTGCTTGGTTGATGGTTGTATGGATTCGTAAAAATGCCCCGATGGGTTGAACTTATGCCTTCCGTAATCCGACTGAACCCGAGAGTTCTCAAGAGTCTTACTCTTCTGGTACTTCGCCAGATAAATCCTCTGCACTACATTTTCTTTGAAAAACGAGGAGTGAATGAAAGGTTATGCATTGAAGAAGTGGGAGTCGACCTTGAACCCTTGTGTTCATGCCCATGGGCCCGATGTAGAACTTACCGTGGAAGCTGCTCGTAAATATGATTACCCCTTTTTATAAGTTCATCTTGTATCGGTGGTTTGATCATTCGTAACCGTGGTTCCGACCATAGTTTCTCCTTAACTCCATTTCCCGGACAAGTTAAAATACTTGTCTTCTGCAGATCATTTCATATGTCTAACCTCTATTTTTGATCTACCTCAAGTATTGCCCCTTGTTATCTCAAGTATATTGTGTCATTGCACTACCACTTGTGAATTCTCATTGGAATGATACTCCATCACATCATTCCTAGCTTGATCGGTTATATCATTATCATGCTAAATTTTAACTGTGCTACCAGGTCCTTTCCGGAGCACAATTTTCGACGACGAGCTAAGCTTATGTCGATCTTCCTCGTCATACCATTTTGCCATGAACAGCAAGCTTGCTTTCGAGTTTGTGTCGTACTCGTGATTCAATTAACCTTACACTTCATCATTTCTTTTTGCTTAATGTAAATGCCGTTGATCGACTACATCTTCATGAAACCTCTCGACAAATGTGTCGTGATCATCATCATCATTCCAAACTTTTCAAGGATATCAACCGAATTCATGATGAGAAATAACATCCTTACCCCCTCGATGAATTGTTTCTGAGCCCGTGTGCCCCATCCTCATCTTTTCCTTGCTGAAATTGCATGACTTATTTTATAAGTTGTTCCGATGGATCCTTTGTGTATCCGAAGTTTGACATTTCCCCGATGGCCATGTCAACACTATCCCGAAGCAAGTGTGTGGTACTCCGATCATCAACAAGAACATTGGGAGCGCAATGCTAACTATTCTTGATCAATTATCCAAACACCGTTGTATGGGTAAACCTCATAAATTCCTTGCCCCTTTGTCTAAACGGCTTAATACTTGAAGCCCTATCATGCTCTGCCTTTCCTTGGGAAAGTTATACTCTAACACTTGGGTATAAACATCTTTCCTTTTCATTGGTCTGGTTATCATAATAATCATCTTTTCCTTTCCATTGTTTTGTTTCGCCTTTCTTGTCATCTAACTTGTCTAAGCAGAGATAAATCCCTGCTTAAGTAAGCACCTCGGTGTACAACTCTGTCAGTAAGACCCTGTTACTATTATTGATGACATTCCGGTAACCACCGATGGATGAGAACTTTGCCTATTGGTCCGCCTCGTATTACGAGCAGGAAAATGGTTCTCTTCGTCCCTCGCCCTTGGTACCAACGTTGTTGCCAACATAATTGGCAGGCTATCCTCTGACCTGCCTTGCTATCATGGTCGTGCAAAATTTTAGCGCCTTCCTGCTTTTAACCCACATGGTGGGCCCATAACCCACAGTTCCACACGATCGAAATCTGACTCTCCTGTATATCTTTGATTCCAAAACATTCTTGCATTTGGCCCATTATCATGTCACGAGCCACCCCCGAGGGATGATCTATTCTGATGCTCTGAACCCTTTGTCACACTCGGTTCAGGTATCGGTCGATTGTCCATCCGCGTGAAACTTCTTATTGTACCTTCATATTTTGCTCTCGACGTTATTCTTAAATGTCAACTCGAGAGATACTTCTGCCACATTACCTGCATTGTTCACCAGACAATTAAACCCATAAGGGTCAGTTCTCCCGGAGTTACTCTTTTCTTCCCCACTTAAATCTCGGGACAAGATTTCTTGTAGTGGAGGAGATTTGTAACACCCTCAGTGTCATGCTACAGTAATCCCCTGTTAATGGTGCCAGGTCACCATGCTTACTAAGCTAATTAACACTTGATGAAAAATCAAAGTCAAATTCAAATTCAAATTATGAGGGGAATTCAAAATTTCTCAAACATGAATACAAAAATGTTCATCATGTGCCAAATATTCCACAACTAATATTGGTGCTGAACCAACATTTTTGCAAAGGGTTTAAGTGGCCTAAACTACTTAAAACAGTGACCTAAGCAATAAATTAAATGCCCTTTCTTTAATTTATAAAATTGGCAACTATTCCAAAAGCCTCCCAACCTTTTTGAGGCAGTGCACTTTAATTCTTTGAGATTGTTTTGGCCAGTGGCATAATTTTGCAAAGTCAATTGTGGCTAAAAGAAAATGCAAAAGCTGCTTTGGAAAAGAAAAAGAAAAACAACAACAAAAAGAAAAGGAGAAGTAGAGGGGAGAGAGAGGCCCTCTGCCTCACTCAGGCTTCGGCCCACCCGAGCCAGCTGGCCACCGCGCCCCCTTCCCATGGGCCTCGGCCCACCACAGCAAGCCGGCCCAGCTCCCCGTACCTCGCCCTCCTCCTGTTCCCCCGGTGCGCACCGCTACAGGGGCTCGTCGCCTCGACCACCTCGCCCGGGCAGCTGGTGGATAAACACCCCCTCCGACGCCTCAAGTCCTCCCCCTCACCTACCGCCGCTCCCGCTACTCCGTCCCCCTGGCTCTCCCTCACCCACTCTCCCCTTCTCTCTCTCTCCCTCTCCTTCGTTTTGGAGAGGAGGCCCGGCCTGTGATCGCCGGGTGCCTCGCCCGTCCTCGCGGCCATCGAGCGCCGTTCGCCTCGCCATCGTGCCCATCGTCTCTGTCGTCGTCGTCTACCCCGTCCCCGTCCGTGAGCGCGAGCCGGGAGCCACTGCGGGGAGCGGATCGAGCCGCCCCCTTTCGCCTCTGTCGCCGGCGAACTCCGTCGTCTCCGGCAACTGCTGCTGCTACTAATCTTACACCGGGCCACATTGTGCCTCCCCGGTGAGCTTTCCTACCTTCTCCCTCTCCTTGCCGACTTGGCGCGCTCCCTAGCTGCTTTCCCCACGTGCGCCCGAACGCAGCGCCGCGGAGCTCGTCGCCGGCGAGTCTCCGGTGACCAGTTGGTCACGGGCGTATGCCCGTTAGCTTCACCGCGCCGCGCAGCACCTTCCTAGCCTTTCTCCCGAGTCGTAGCACGCCGTAGCTCCGTTTCATCGTCACCCGTAGCCGCTCCACCGCAAACCTCGTCGCCGGCGCTGCTTTCCGCCAAGTCCGTCCGTGCCACCACCACCAATCGATGCGGCGTCGAGTGGTCGTTCGAACGGACCCAGCCGCGTGTCAAATGGCGCCATAAAACGCTATTCCGACGAGGCCCGAGCGGCTCCGCCGTGTTCTAGCGTCGCCGGCGGCGAGACGCCTGCCTCCGCTGACGTGGCTGGCCGGGCCCCACCACAGCTCACTTTGCCGGTGGGCCTCATGGGCCCGATTGGCTGAGGTTGACCAGTCAACTGTTGACCCAAACAGCCAGTGCCATTGACATGCAGCCCCACCATATAATTAGGCTAATTAACTGCTTTTTATAAATAAAAGTAACTAGTAATCTAATCTTTTCAAGAAGATGTGGGGCCCGGTAGCTAATTAACCTCCGGATTAGTTTAATTTCTTGTTAGAGTTAACAGAGGTCGACATGTGGGCCCCACGGTCGGTTTGACCTGGTCACCGTCACATTGACTGCTGACGTCACTCCTACGTCATCTTGACGTCATATTCCATTACATTAATATAAATAATTTGAATATTAATAAAACTTTAAAATTCATAGAAAATAAACCGTAACTCCAATGAAAATGTTTTCTATATGAAAGTTGCTCAGAAAAATCCAACGAATCTGAAAATGCGGTCCGTTCAGCTGTCACATGCCTCTAGCATGCTGAACATGGAACATTTCCCCTCCGGTCATCTGTGTGACACGGGTCCGGAACCGGGATACATTCCCGGTTGAATTCCCCCTTCACCTATATCATGTAGCCATGCGTTAGGTCACACCCAGCACAACATATTGCCATGTTACGCTTTGTGATGCTATGTTTGCTTTATATTTACTGTTTCTTCCCCCTCTTCTCTCGGTAGAACCCCGAGACCGATCGCCCTGTCATCGACTACGTCGGCAACGACCCCTCCTTGCCCGAGCAACCAGGGCAAGCCCCCTTTGATCATCCCGATATCGCCCATTCCATTCTCTCATGCTTGCATTAGATTTTACTCTTGTTATTGTTTGCACCTATTACGATGCATAGCACCTTTTGTACCTATTGTTGTACCTTACACCTTATCCTAAATCGCTTAGTATAGGTTGGATAGTGATCCATCGATGACCCCGCCTTTGTCCCGACCGCCTACCGGATAATCGAAGACCCGATCAACGGGATCGAAGACCGAGCCCGACACGCACATCATTTCCCCTTAGTTGCTCGACACTCTTTGGGTTACTATCGAGTACCAAGGGTGAAACCTCTACGACTTCCGATATTAACCACGTAATATAGCTATCCTGGTCGTGGTCATCGAGGGTGATTTCCTCTTTAACCACTTCCGTCTGAGTTTGTCGTGCAACCCCTCAAGTGTGGACCTCGAGGGTGAATCCTCTTCGTTCACCTTGATAACTACATCGAGTGGAATTCACCGGGGTGATTCCTCGGGTTTTCCCTTGATGTTTAGACACACCATTACTTTGATTACTATGACTTTACACCGAGCCATGTTACTAAAGGCGGGTCGACCACGAGGGGTGCTGCATGAGCTTAATTGCAGTGATGTGGAGTCGGGTTGACCTAGAGGGTGCCCGCGAGATAATTACGAGGCGTGGCGGGCATTCCTAGCCCTTGCCGCAAGTCCTCGACGGGCAACGGGTCACATCTTTCATGAGTCTCGCTTGTTACCGCGTTCCTAATCCACTACGATTTGGATATTTGATCCGAGGGCCTCTGGCCCGATAGCACTAACCATCACGTGGGCATAGTATGGGCGTTCTGCGTCGTATGCATCGGTAGAAGCTTAATAGACGTCGGCCGATCGAGTGGCGCGCCGGGTTGGGCTGCGTGGCGCTGCCTTGTTGAAGGAGGTAGCTAGGTACGCTCACTGCCGCGACGCATAGCGTGCAGGAGTTCCCGGGAGATGGCCCATGACCCACGGGGCATAGGTTTAGTCCGGCGTCTTTGGCCTCTCTATTAAGCCTAGGTCGGGTTGCGGCGTATTGTTTGGCGAGGCGGGCATGACCTGGAAAGTGTGTCCGTAGGAGTTAAGCGGGCGTGGTGGGTAAGTTGGTGCACCCTGCAGGAAGAAAACATCTATCGATAGCCTGTCCTCTGATAGCGGACACTTGGAGTTGTATCCCGATCGATACAACTAGAATTGGATACTTGAGATGAGACATGGATATGAGCAATGGATTGCGATGAGAATTGGATTGTGATGATAACTGGATAGTATGGCTCTGGGATTTCTTTCTCGCAGGGAGTCGAGAAAGGATCTCCGGCCGAGGTTGATAACACTACTTCTACCTTACTTTGCGCTACTCTATTTCCTCCTATTTGCTGGCTGCAAGATGGTGGTTTCCAGAAGATGCTAGTCTTTGATAGGACTAGGCCTTCTCTCTATTCTGGCATTTCTGCAGCGCAGTCCACATATACAGCCTTCCTTTGATAATGTTGCATATGTAGTGTAGATCCTTGCTTGCGAGTACTTTGGATGAGTACTCACGGTTGCTTTGCTCCCCCTTTTTCCCCTTTCTTCTTCTTTCCGGTTGATGCAACTGCAGACGGAGCCAGGGAGCAGATGCCCTTGCCGATGCTTACTACTACGAGAGGCCGCCGATGACCGGGAGTAGTTAGGAGGCTCCAGGCGAGGAGGCCTTGCCTTTTCGATCGTTGTTGCTTTTGTGCTAGCCTTCTTAAGGCAAACTTGTCTAACTCATGTCTGTACTCAGATATTGTTGCTTCCACGACTCTTGTGTTTTCGAGCTTATGTATTCGAGCCCTCGAGGCCTACGGCTTGTAACATAAAGCTTGTATTATTTTATTTTGTGTCTAGAGTTGTGTTGTGATATCTTCCCGTGAGTCCTTGATCTTGATCGTACACATTTGCGTGTATGATTAGTGTACGATTGAATCGAGGGCGTCACAATGATGCTTGTATGACTTATTTTATTTTTAGAGTTGTGTTGTGATATCGTCCCGTCCCTGATCTTGATCGTACACGTTTGCGTGTATGATTAGTGTATGGTCAAATCGGGGGGCATCACAACTCAAGATTGGGATTTGCTCCTCCGGCGATGGAGAGATATCTCTGGGCCCTCTCGGTGTTACGGTATCCATCATCGTTTGGCCACACACTTTGTGATTCGATCGCGGGGATGCCGGAACACAGGAACGAGAAAGGAGAACAATATCGGTAACGAGGTAACTGGCATAGTGGACAAGTTGTTGATCCACGGGGATGCCAACATGTCTCACCTCGGATATTTGTAACATATCACAAAGCAACAGGGATAGCACACGGAACTGGAGGTTCACTCGAATATTCATTCGTGTGGGTATAGGGGTCAATATGGGTGTCCACGGCTCCGATGTTGATCATTGATCAGAAAGTGTTCCGGTCATGTCTATGCTTCACCGAACCTATAGGGTCACATGCTTAAGGGTCATCTATTTGTTGAATACTAGACAGGGAGTCTAAGAGAAATTTGCCAAAAAAGTTTCGGAGACAATGGAAGAGTTCCGGAGAGAGAATAGCGAAATAGTTTCGTAAAACCGAAAAGTTGTTTTGGGATGTACCATTAAGTAAAATTGGTTTCGGGACACGCCTAATAATTCTTGGAGGGTGCCAGAATTATTCTGGAAACTTCTAGGAATTTTTCGAGATAAAAACCGAAAATGTTTCGGAGCTGCCGGTACCGCTTTGGTTGTTTTTCGCAGATGAAATTCACTAATCTGAAATGGTTTCAGAATGAATCCAAAATCATTTTAGTGGGTACTGGAATTATTCTAAGACCCACAGAAATATTTTCGAATTTAATGGACGCGAAAAATTGTCTTCATGAATAGTGAAAACGCATTCTTATTTGCTCGCAGATGAAAATCACTAAACCGAAATTGTTTCGGAACGCGTTGAAATTTATTTTAGTGGGTACTGGAAATGTTCTGAGCCCACATAAATATTTTCAGTTCGAGCGGACGCTGAAAAATGTCGTCATGAATAGTGAAAGTGCTTTTTGCTTGGCTTCTTGGAGAAGCCACCTTGAGGGTCTTTTGGTATTATCCCCTTGGCTTCTTGGAGAAGCCACCCTTGGGCTTGGCCTATAAATAGGGGTGGAGGGGGCTGCCTAAAGACACACTATTTCTCACATACAAGTGCCATTGCAATGATCTGGCTTCTCTCTCCCTCCCAGTGAAATAGTTTCGTAGAGCTGAAAGGATGTCTGGGTTCCGGCAGGAACTAGTTCTGAATGGCGAAGCCCTGCCGGATAGATGACACCGTATGTGTGCAACTCTGTAGAGAGGTTATAGTTTCGGTCTTAGTTCGAGAGTGCCTCCCGAAGGGCTGTCCGTGTGACCGTCCGAGTTTCAAAGGTCCTCCCGAAGGGCTGTCCGCGACACCGTCCGGGAGACTATCCGACCACCTCCCGGAGGGCTGTCCGAGGGGCATATGAGGGTATACATCCTCGCGGTTGGGAGGGTAAATCCTAGCTACGGGGATCTGCATCGCCGATCATCATCGACTCTACTTCCCGCTGCGCTACGAGTCGGTAACGAAAAAGATCAAACCTTGTATGCAGTCTCCATAGTGGTCCTGGGCTGGTGCGTAGGTCAGAAAATTTTTGTTTTCTGCTACATTTCCCTACACTGACCTACGCGGCTGCAACGTATCATGTTGCAGGATTATTTTTACGACGAGTGAGTTACGTCGTTGGGTTACGGTCTACACTCAACCTGCCGGTGGCGTTGATGGGACTCCACACCCGTCTGTTTGTATCCACTGAGACTTATGAGGTATGTATCAGTTTTACGTTATTTACATATGTAATTGCACTTTAATATATACATTGATGTATTGTGTGTGCCAACGTACTGATTCAAGGATGACACAGATACACAGAGGCTTGACCGTTTGACGTCGGTCGCTACATATAAACTAAACATTCTTATATTACTTTACGGAGGGAGTACATATTACGTGTACATACTCTCCGATGTGATAGATACTACCTAGAACATACCAAACAAAAGTAGAAGTAACTACACCCGGTCATAGGAAATATTTGTCCTATATATATAGTAATTATAAAACAGTGTACAAAATATAGTAATTATAAAATTATTTTTTATTATACAAGTTAGTAATTTACTACTTTTTAGATAAATTACTATATTTTCAATACATAACTATATTTTGTATAGAGCACTATTGAGGTGTAGAATAAGCTATTCTATACTCTCTTTTTTTAGCCCGAGACCGTATAACAATTGTTCTACGGTATTTTCATTTATATAAAAGTATATTTAAAAAAGAACAGTACATAAGGAAAACTACCCAATACAGGCTCTAGGTATCATTAGATCAAATTATAGGTTCAGTTCAATCCAATTATCAATCTGTACTGCTTTGTGTTGCTTTGCTCTGGGCTTGACATTCTGCAGCCCATCCTTGAGATAGTATTTCCATGAGATTACATGAGGTGGTGCCGATCTGAAGATTTTATCATTTCTGACCATCCAAGTACTCCAGCAGCCCATAATTATGATCTCCATTGCAATGTCTTTAGATAGCTTGATCGTGGTTAGAACAATTTCATCAAACGCAGAAATCCCTCTTTGCTTAGTAGGATTAGGTTTGTCCAATAGCTGAGTGAGAAAGGGCAATTCTAAAAGAGGTGAATAAGAATCTTCTCTGTTGAATCAGCACATAGAGCACAATTATAATTAGGTAAAAACATACTCCAGTGTTGTAGTAAATTCCTTGTGCTAACTCTATCATGTAGTAGGAGCCAGAAGATCTTGTGTCTGAGTCTGTTGGCAGTTTTCCATAGATGTTTAAATATGATGTGAGCTTCAGTCTTTCCACAAAACTTTTCTGTACTCATGCTTAGTTTAGCATTGCTATATATATATATATATATATATATATATATATATATATATATATATATATATATATATATATATATATATATATATATAACGCTGGATAAGAGTTTTGTTTAGTGTGAAACTAGATACGAAGAAACTTCTCAAGCAGAGATTTGCAGTGATAGTCATTAGTGTAGCTGGTTTCTATAGTCGAAGCCCAAGCAGGAGTAACTGCCATCATAAGAGAATCTCTTCTGCCCAAAGCATCTGCAACTTTGTTTTTTTTAATTCAATCTTGTAATTGAATTAAAGCAAATTTATATATATAACGCTGGATAAGAGTTCTGTTTGGTGTGAACTAGGGTCTACACGAAGAAACTTCACACGTAGGATAGTCGGCCAAGTTTGATTTTCCAAAACTGCAGAATATTTAAACTCATTTAGCATGCAACCTTTATATTTTCGCTAGCAAGCCCGATAAAGCAAGACCATTTTTGCATTTGAGCAGCTTTCAATCAGTGCCTCGCATTGACAAAAAAAATGATGGATGAGAATTTATTGACTGTTATTTCATTGTAGGACAGAGATGATAAACAAAATGGGGTAGCGGTATTGCAGAGTTGCAAAACTCCATAAACTAATCAGAAATGGCGGCGAAGGTACACACACACTTAATGGTGGTAATACGGAGGTGGTTGGCCAGCTCCAGGGGCACCACTTGCCGGTCTCTGCTGATTTCCATGATGAGCAGGTGGCATCTGGTGTGAAGGGTGCATCTCATTTCCATGATGAGCAGGTGGCATCTGGTGTGAAGGATGCATCTCATGAGGCGGCAGTGGCGGAGGGGCGGAGAAGCCCCCTGATGTCGCCGTGTACTGCTGTGGTGGAGCTGAGTACATATGGCCTGGATACTGGCCTGGAGCTCGTGGGTACCCTGAGTTGCCGGGATTCCAGTTCGGCACTTGTCCGTTGGTGTTCTGGTTTTGAGCAGCGACACCTGGTGGTCCGTATGGTTTACCTTGCCATCCTGCAGTTGTAGGAGGTACACCGGCTGGCTGTGGTGCTGCTTGGTGTGCTCCTTCTGGGATTGTGTAATCCTTGCTCTTGTCACTATGAGCCTGAATGACAGAGAGAGACAGAGAGTGATGTTTTCATATGGCAAGGCAAATCAAAGTGAGTTTGTGTTCTTTTAAACGTGGAGTTTGCGTTACAAGTGACGAGGCAAACCAAAGTGGGTTCTACAAATGAAGCAAATCATATCCTCCAAATCGTTTCCATGTCCAAAACACACTAAACAAAATGAACCCATTATACCTTTACATTGAGATCAGTATGACGAGAGTATGACAGGTGAATCTTACAGTAGCCACCATCGTAGATGCAATGCCCTTCCAATGCTTCCTTCGCAATTGTAGCAGTACTTGCATCTGAATGGTAAAGTGACCAAGAATCAGGTAACTAGAGGATACCCCACACTTGCTGTGAGAATTGGTTGATGAAAATCTGGGTTGGTAACATGAGAACCAAAATTAAAAATACATGACTTATTATATTTGATTATGTATAGTTGTAACAATATTTATTGAATAAATAGAATAATAAAATGGAAAACATTTTCCCATGCATGGTTGAATGTTGTGGTGGGCCTTATCCAATTCATAGTTGTATGGTTAGGTGGCATGCTTGCATGGTATGGTTAGTTGGCCGTCCTGATACGCGCGGAGGGGGGCGGGGGGGGGGGGGGGGCACTGCAAACCTGCAGTGTCCCATCTTTTTCAAATTAAAAAAGAAAGAAAATTATATAAGGACATGGTGGGGACTCGGGAGCAAGCCACCAGCGACCACGCAACTCTCCTCCCGACGGCAACCACGTTCGAGCAGGTAACCTCGATGGTCGCTAGCAAGGAAGGACATCCCGAAGGAGTAAGATGGCATTGTGGACGGCGACAAGGAAGAAGCTCCGGGCAGGGAGAAAGATGGGGACTGCAGCTGCCAGCAAGGAAGAAAATTTGGGTGGATTTAAAGATGGTGATGGAAGTTGCAGATGAGCAAGAAGGTATATGCGGCGGCATGGTCGTTTCTTCTCCTCTCTGCAGGCGGCTGGAGAAAAGGAGTACAAGAATGGGAAAATGGAAACGGCTGGAGAGCTACTAGTCTAGGGTTTTCTGGAATCAGGCCTTACATGGTGTCGGAGTAATGGGCCACGGGTAGGCTAACCCGGGCCCCAAGACCTTTCAAGGCATCGGGGCTGACAGCGCCCCTCGAGACGACGAGGCGAGGTGCCGCCTTCTGGAAGCCGACTGAAGGAGTGGCCGGCTTCCCATGGGCGGCCGAGCCCTGGACGCAAGGCTGAGTCAAGCCGACTCCCGCCTGGCGACTTCCAGAGAAGCCGGCTCCAGGGAGTCGGCCCGCGACACCGGCCGAGCCCGGGCCCTCGTCAGAAGGACGGGACGGGGAGTGGCTACAGTATAGCCCATCCCCTCCTCCAAATTAGGCGAGCATGGCCACAGTGCCCGTACCGGCGAAGATCTCCGCCCGGCGCGGCACTGTTGCCATTGCTTCCCTGACGTCACCCCGTATGGGCGGAGTCCTGTTCCCACGACGGCCTGCCTGTACGGCCCAAGGACGACGGGCCCCGCACGTCAGCGAGAGTCCAGAAGACGGCAAAGAGCCCTACCAATCGGACCCCGGGGAGGTCGGCCTCTAGGAGTCGGCCGGCCCCTCCCTCGGGGCCCACGCGCCATCAACCAGACAAGACGGGGAGTGGCTACGATGTCGCCGCCAGCGGCAGGATATAGCCATGACCTCCTGACCAAGCCTGCGTCATTAGAGACGCGGCTACAGAGATCAGCCGCCGACAAGCCCCGGGAGCGGCGGGTACAGCCGGTCGGCCCGTACCTCACCAGTCGGCGGAGAAGCCGACACCAGAGAGACTGACGGCCAGGCCCCATGCCCGGCCGGATTACCAATGTACCCCTGGGGGGGTAGGCCTATAAACCCCCCAGGGGGCCCATGCAAAGGGTTCCGAACCTGAGATAGTTAGACCAGATCATAGAGGAAAGGGGAGAGCTAGCCTTGCCTTCTCCTACCTCTAGCATACAGCTCGAGGAGCACTCGTGTACTCACTTGAGCCTTAGTGATCATGCGGAGACCCAGCAGGCGAGAGTAGGGGTGTTATCTCCTAGGAGAGCCCGAACACAGGTAAAGTACGCCGGCGTTCGTGTCTACGCCTCATCCCGCTTCCGGGCACCGGCGACGTTCTACTCGCTCCCACCATGATAAGCCATCCTTTGGCATATGTCACACCCAACCCCGACACATGGGCTCTGAATGGACCACTCAAAGTCTCCCATAAAAAGAATAGAGAAAACATATATTCAGTGCTAACTAAAAAAATCTCATCTAAAATTATCACTAAATCTTTATTGCATGATGTTTATCCGTATCCCATGTCCACAGAGTCGTATCCCCGTGTACGTATCTGTGTAGCAAGGAGCATGAAAAGAATGGTGGCCAATCTCTACCGCCAATATACACCATCACTTGACATAACATAATTCAGAACAAATTAAATTACTGAATAAAAATCAAAAGGCTAAAGGATGTTGCCGACTATTTAATGCCAAAAATGATATATTCTCTGGCCCATACCAGGGTACTGAATTAGAGCTTGTGTTCCACCATTCTTCTCAAAAATAGCAATTTTCTGGACTGTACCGAATGCAGAGAACACCTGAAATTTAATTAATCGTAACCAGCACACAATAAGCAAAGCAAATCAAAGTCTTGAAGCCTATTTGAATAAGTATTTTCCCAATTTTACTTACAGTATGGAGAACATCCACTGATACAGCATACTGCATATTCTCAATTGATGCAAGAAGAACATTACCCTCAGCCTCCACCCTCCTTCCATCAGCACCAACAGCATGCTGCCAAGTCATATCAAAGGGAAATCCATGCAAAAACAGCAGAGTTAGATAAAATGGTGAAACAGATGAAACTAAATTGTTAGAATGTTTCTGATCCCTAGCAGAAGAAATACCTGCAATGTACTATCTATAGCAGAGGAGTTGACTGGAAGGTAAGGGTTAGTGTAATCCCTGGAAAATAAAAACAAAAGGGAACATTTAACAGCGGCGGACTGGAAAAAAAAGGTAACCTGATTGATAGAAAAAGAACTACTCCTAACAAGGGTAAGGAGCAGGGATGAAAAACGCTAGTCCAGTGACAGGTGTAGACTTGTAGCAGTATCCTCATACAATAGGTTCAAACATCTCCCTCTGTAAAGAAATATAAGAGCGTTTAGATGACTACTTTAGTGATCTAAACGCTCTTATATTTCTTTACGGAGGGAGTACAACATAAGTTCCAAGCAAATAGCCCCGGCAACCATAAAAACTGAAAGCCAAATGTAATTATAATGTAAGCCACACAATCTAGTTATCCATGGAATGTGAATCGCACCCACAAAAATATTGGTGGCTGGGCTCCAGGGAGCTCGGTGTTTTTATTCCAGCAAAAATACATTTCTACATATTTAAAAAAATCTGAAAAAAATATACACATAAAAAAACATATATGTGTAGTATAAACGTACGAAATTTCATCTCTACTGCTAAAGGGGGAGTTGGTAGCCTGGTACACCGTGTTTTTTTCATCCGGGTTTTTTCATCCCACCTGCCACCACCCCCTCCCACTGGTTTTTATCTCTTTACAAAAGATTACAGAAGGAAAAAAACATCTGCCATTCCTCTCCCGGACGAGATCATTTCTCTAGGATTATATACATCGACGCTGTCACGCCACCGTCGATTCCCAGGGACGCCGTCGTTCATCACCAGGACGCGGCCGTTGCAGATCCCGAGGACGTCGCCGCCGCCATCGCCGTGGATCCCCACACGCTGCCGACACCATGGATCCCCACGGACGATGCATAAGGCGGCGAACAATGCAGGACGTCATCACTGGAGAAGACCGTTCCAGCCTCTAAGGTATTTCTCTGTTTGAGTTTGCTCTGTTAGAGGTACGTAGTTTGTGACATCAACAGCCAAATCACGTTTCGTCCATTCTCCCGGAACCTCACCATGCCATCTCCCAATCAATCCAACACCCTGCTCGGCGCCGCTGCTACTTGCTCCTTTGGTGGCTGCCTCCCATCCCTGGTCTCCCTTCTCCTTGCAGCTAGAGTCCTCAGGTGCCTCACCGGCGCCCCACCGGCGACCTCCCGGCGGCCCATCACAACCCTCCCAACCGACGCATCCCCCCGAGCCCTTGCACCACCTCCTTCCCCAGCTCCCACATCGCTGCCCCTCCTCACCACATCGCGGCCGTGAATGCCCTCAAGAAGCTGGCCTGGAGGACTGCTCCAAGGGGGTCATCTGCTTCAACACACTGAACTCGCCGTGCTTGCTGCTGCCGTGAGACCAGGCGCCCAAGATTTTCGACATTGACGGACACTTCACTAGGCAGGCAGCGCCGACGACCTGCCCAGGTGTCGCGTCCTATGCAAGCCCAACGTCGCCGCCATGGAGGCGGTCCTCAGGATCGCCAACATCAACCCTTACAAGGCGGTAAGTCTTGACGGTTTCAATTACCAGAAGTTGCAACATTCGTATACTTACTTTCCAGCATTTCAGTTTTGTGTCTGACCATCAACTAACAAAAATTCGCTTACTTACCGCAGATTTTTTTTCGACGACAGCGTCCACAACATTCAGGTAGGCAAGCGATTGGCCTCCACACAGTGCTGGTAAGTCATCGCTTGACATGTAAACCCTTCACACAGTAATGGATGCAACAGGTGTTGGCATTGCGATATTCATTAGCTTAAAATCCTAGCCTGAGAAAGCTAACTTAGCACAACGATTATGAATTATGTTCCTTACTCTGTTACAATTCAAAGGGAAGAATGTGTTGATTAAGATCCCTCACTGCCTTTTACATCTTTCATTTGTGAAGAATTTTGTCTTCTTGCTTTCTTTCGATTTAGGTGGGAATCTGCTCAGCGAACAGATCTTCCTTTTGGTGACTGCAGACAAGGAGGTAGAACAAACAATATGCAGGCAAGTATGTTTTCTACACTGGACCTCCTATTTTGTGTTTGACTAAATTTGCAAAACATCGTCGGTCAACTTATACTTTCTTTTTCTTGGTGATTTCCTTGCTCGGTTAAACTGATTGCGCATACGAGAATAATTGCATGTATTTCTTAGTTTTTTCCGGTTTAGTACAATATTTCAGTTGTGCATATTGTTCTTCACTATATTAGTGACAGTGTGTGACTACCTCTCTCGAAGTAATCTTAATTTACAGACATATAATTCGATGCATAGGTTCACTTGGACTCTAGCCTAATTAACATATATATAATCGTATTAGGTGACCCTTAGATTTGAGACAATATACAAGATGTCCTGTGTAAAGTTGATGTCATGTACTTTCTGTTAAGCAAAGTAGATGTTTATTAATACCCTCCCAATAGTAGCTTTGTTCACTTGCAGGTTTTTTACTTGAGTTTTGTCATCGCACATAATGATAGAAATAGTGGGTTCTCGGTAAGAAAAGAAGGTAGGGACAGAGGGTAGATGAAATAGTGGCACAGAAATGCCAATTATCATTGTTTTCTTTCAGTAGGATTGCTTTCGGTAATATATGAGACCACGAAGTGACGTCTCAAATGAATTTGCATAGTTATGGATCTTATATGCATAATCTATTCAGGAATAAGTGAATGAGATTACAAGGATGAATTATTTTTGTACAGACTTGTTCATGTGAAAGTACCTTTCACTACGAAAATGCATGTCCACTATTATGTGCATCTCTTTACTTTTCTTGTACGGGTATATGTTAAGGTGACTACTTTTGGACAACGAAAACGATTAAGCTTTTTAGATCTTTTGATTTGATTGATGTTAAAATCCGTATTTCTGAAGATTTTGTAGTAGCTTGCATCTGAGTTCTGCATGAAAGAGCATAACAAGCCATTCTTTGATACGTGCGAAAGCCATTCTTTGATACGTGTGATGACATATTTGCCAATTATAGCAGGAAGGTAACCCAGTTCATTTAACTGAATACCTGAAAATATTTGGGTGGTTTCGGTAGAAAAATATGGACGAGGTTCAGGTAGAACTTCTAGGAATTGAAAATATGATGTGTGCATGGGTATTGGTGTCTTCGGCCGAAATACTTTCTGTGGTGGGCAATGGGTATTACCGTACATTAATAAAACATGATGGCTCTACTTGTACAACATTGCATGAATACCACAGTAATCCAGTACACCATCTCTTCTAATTCTTTTTGTCTGAATGGAAATGAATTAATTCTATAAGCCGTCTACATTGCCAGGCAAATGTTGCCCTTGATCCACCTTAAAAAGATGATGCTCGCCTGCCATATTTGGTCCTGAATGGATGTATGACACTAAGCATCCACCTGATTTTTGGAGTGCGGAAAAATTGTAATGTCTTCGCTAACACTCTCTTGAGTTCTGCCGTACTTTATTTTAAGTATTCACCCACAAATAGTGTAGATGGCGGGGACTTGTTGGCAAATAATGGGGTGTTCTTCAAAACTATCCAAAATGGTTACCATTCTACTCAGATTTGGATCAGTTACATTGTTGTACTCCCTCCATAAAGAAATATAAGGCGTTTAGATCACTACTTTTATTTGTTATACTGGGTGCAGAAGTCGTACATGCAAGTACTTGAAATATAAATAATGATAGAATATGCATCTTATGCATGTCAGATGATGATGAAGCTGTAGCTGATGGTTCCACCGAGGGAACTAACACGAGCAACTGATGCAGTTGCAACACAAGGTGGTGCTTACGGAAGCAGCATGGTGACGGCAGGATATCCAGCAGGCCAAGGTCGCTGTGAGAAGCATGAAATCACTATCTTGACTGGGACGATTGAGCCTCACCAATTCAATGGAAGTATTTCCCTCGGGTTATGTTGGCCAAATATAATGCATATGATCCATTAGACTGTAGGCTCGTTGCCCGTGACAGATGTCAAATATGAGGCATTGTCAAAGCACAAAATAGTGAATTCCACATGTACTTATGTGTATTTTCCCCTAAAATCATTTTGTGTGTATAGAGAAGTCGGTCACACAAGGAGGGGGAGAGAGGGAGAGGTAGAGAGAAATGAAGCGAGGGATGGTGAAGAAGAGTTTGTGCTGTTAAAAAGTCGACAAGGGAGGGGGGGGGGTGTTGTTGTTGAAAAGTCGTCAAGGGGGCCAGGAAGGAGAAGAGTAGTGGTTAAAAAGTTGTCCGCATCATAAGTTATATAATAGACATGACTGATGTTTAATCACTAGAATATGCATGCCACCGTTGCAATGCACGAGCAATTAACTAATGAGGGTAGTCTTCTTTTTCTTTTCTGTTTTTTGCTCTTCTCCAACGGATACATAAATTTGAACCACAAATCAGGCATGTGCACGCGAGAGAGGGAAGAGGAGAGAAACATTGAAATTTTTCATTCTTTGGATGAACATTTCTATTCATAGCTTTCTTTTTACGTGGCAACGCATGTGCGTAGCGCCGTCGTGGTATGAAAGGTGGGTCCAGTATAAAACCAGGAGGTACTAGCACTAAGATAGGAAGACGGTTGACGTCCTTGTCCCTTGCTGCTGGCCTGTCACGCGCGGCGCCCGGCTCGTCCCCTTAATGGCCGTGGCGGATCAACACGAACGTGGGGGGGAGGAGGGTGGAGAGCGGGGTGGTTGGCAGGAGACTCCTTGACGGTCCGTGAGCAAGAACGGTGTGAAGAAGAAAAGGTGTCATGGCGAAGGTGAGGTGGGCGTCAAAGGGCATAGCCATGCCCGGCGCAACAGGCTGATCCTTCAATTCTCTGTAGCCACAATACAACTATTTGGCACTGTTCTGACTGTAGCAAAGCTATTGGCCTGGGGCATGGCTTCAGCCTGGCTATGACACTGGTGGGCGTCATCCGGTTTTAAAGGAGAATTATCCAGCGAGAAATGTCCCGCTATGGCGAAAACCGAGCGGGAAGGGGAGGATCCAGCGGGAAAATGGAAAGGTGTATCATGGGGCAGATAGCCCGTAGCAACGCATGGACGTTCTACTAGTAAACATATATGTTCATATGTGATGTACACAAACAAGACAAATACATAGATTAAAATGGGCTTTTCCTTTTGTTATATATTAGGGCCAGATTTTTGTCTTTTTTGTGTAGCCTGCAAACAAACGTAATGTTTAACGAAACTTTACACATACTTAGAGAACATCTTTCCCTAATAATAATAAAGCACGGATTGACTCTGTCAGGTTCACCGTCGCGGTATTTTTGTTAGAAAGTCCCTCTAATTTTGTCTATTCAACCCGCGGTCCACCAGGTAAAAAAAGATTGGCTAGAGACCTAGGGTAATCCATCCCGATTTTCCTTCTGCGCCGCCACGCGCAAGAGACACACACTCCCGACCACCGGATTCCGCGCCACCCGACGGAGATCGTCCGCCACCGACGAGGGCCACGCCGACGATCTCCCTCAGCACACCTGACTCCTCTTTCCTCTCCGCCCCCTGTTCAGCAGCGACCGCCCCGAGCTCGCCCAGATCCATGGCCCTCTCCTGCCGCCCAGCTCTAGTACGTCACTGCTCGCCCGTGGTGCGAGCGCCGCCCAACCCCCCCCCCCCCCCCGGCCACGTCGCCAGCGCCTTCTGATACAGCCCCACGCACAACCGCCTGCACGTCATGGGCAGCGACCATGGAGGCCGTACCTCCGGTCGCTCGCTCGCCAGCCAGTCTCTCTGCCAACATCTCATCCACCTAGATCAGGGATGTGTGTATATGTTTAACTTTTGCTCACTCTTTTGTTTTTGAAGTGAGTTTCTCTTGCTGCTGCGTTTCAGTGAAAAGGAATTTGGTTCTGAAGCTTACGATCTGAAAAACACAGGGGAATTATTTTGCTCTATGTTGTGTTGCGGTCCTGCCCAACAAGTGTTTATTTTTGTTCCTAAAAGGAAGTGTGCGTCGAGCTTAGTCAGTTTCAACATTATTTATCCCGTGAAGAATGCATAGTGTATTTCTTTCTTTCCTGCTACGTCTCAGAGGAAGAAGAAAATCTCTGAATTACACAGGGGAATTATTTTGCTCTATGTTGTGTTGCGGTCCTGCCCAACAAGTGTTTATTTTTGTTCCTAAAAGGAAGTGTGCGTCGAGCTTAGTCAGTTTCAACATTATTTATCCCGTGAAGAATGCATAGTGTATTTCTTTCTTTCCTGCTACGTCTCAGAGGAAGAAGAAAATCTCTGAATTATGTGTCTGAGCTATGAGGGACGCCTTTTATATCATTTAGTCTCTTACAGGACATCTTTAGTAGCTTAGCTTCTTGAAGATATATAATATATTAGAAATAGGTAACTAGCTTCATTTCGTGTAGGACATTCAAGAGTGAGTTGTTTTCTGGGCTGGAAGGGAATGAAACAATTCCAGTGAGATACTTATGTAATTCATTTCACCGCTCTTCTTTTACTCAGGTTCTTATTGATGTCTTCTTTGCATGAGCTTCTGAACATACATCTGAAGCTTCTAAGAAGCGAATTCCATGCTCCACTACTGACTTGCTTTCTGGTGTTTTGGTGGGAGAAAATTTTCAGAAGCAAAGTTGTGCGATAGGAAACCTGCGTATCTCATTTAACTTATGTTCTTGTGAACTATCCTAATATCCTTCTGATGCTTCCTATTATGTTTACACATACTACTCCATGGCAACCTGAAGATATACTACGCCAAGGAGCTAAAAAAGACTCTTGTTTTATGAGTTCTTAGGCTCTGGTCTGATTTGTGCGGGCAAAGTTGAAGAATGGTCGCATGAGCCGAGTCAGAGCAAGGAACAGAGGTGGTCTTCAGTGAACTGAGGTAGCATTTGACCTGTATTATGTGTGTGTGTGTACACACATTTAGATGGAATGTGCTTATGTTCTAGGGCAACATTATTTGTGCTTTATTTGATATCAGTGAAATCATTGGCAGGTTTGTACGCTTCTTTCATTAGGTTTAAGCCATATTTACTTAACTTTTTCTAGAGCTGTAGCCCTGACAATGAATTCTAGAAGCTATGGAGTGAAGGTTAATAATAAGGTATTTTTTCCTTTAAATTGATTCAGAACTTTAATTATGCTATGAGACTCCAAGCACAAAATATAAAACAACTACGAATCTGTTCTCACCAAATTAGCCGAGCTATTTTTTGAGTTGTGCACATCAGAATCTGCAATCCACTACAATGTACAGTCTACTTAGTTCAACGATACTTTCCAATCTGCACTAGAAGCTCAAAAAAAAAAATCAACGAGCAAACTTGAGTAATGACATAATATTTGTATTCAGATTGCAAATAATATTTATAATATTTATCTTATAATAAATGAATGGTTTTAGCTGCTGCAAAATTCAGTAGTTGACACATATTGATGGCACCACAAATACTTCTCCTATTGCAGGCTTGACTTGAGACACCACTACTGAAGGTATTTAGCTGGTTTGTGCCTCTTGATAGGTTTGTAGCTCTATGAATTGTTTTTCAATTAAACATATGAATTTCCTGGGAAAATCAGTGTAGAACTCCATGGTTTGTTTTTCATTGCGGCCTCTCGCTTCATACAGAGGTGGCCGATTTGAAGGAAAATAGCTGAGCACTGAGTCGATGGTGTTTGCTATATATTGTGTTATTCTGCAGTTCAAGGAGCTCAAGATAATCTGCTTGAAGATCCAGATGTGGGTCTCCACACCACGCATGTCCTTGGAGTATCAACAGTGGCAAAGTGACATCACAATGATCTAAAATATGTTGTGTCCGCCTATGATATGATACTGATAGTGAAGGTAAATAGTTGGTCTTCTCAGCTTTCATTATCTCCTTTCACAGTATAATTTCCCTCAACTATTGTCGGATGCAGCTCATGTGATAACTTCTTACTTTTTTTGCGAGAGAGAAACTTCTTACGGAATTACGTGTTGTTATTCGCACTCTGGCACCTAGAGACCTACTCACGCACATTGGGTTCATGATGATCTTGGAGAAACACTTTAGATGGATGACAAGCAGATGTAGTTACAAGATGGTGGAGAAATAAGCTATTGGGTGTTGGTACTTGCCTTCTTTATTTGTGATAGAATGCTGGTACTTGCCTTTTTTATTTGTGATAGGATGTTGGTACCTGCCTTCGAGTGTGTTATTGTGGCGATACGTTCTTTTTCTTTATTAATTCCCAGAGGCAAAGATAGTTCAACTTTCTTTGATTCTATATATGATGAGTTTGTCCAGCAATCCTAAATCATGTAAGTATTTTATTTGCTTGCCACTGGTTCCATGTACAATTAGTGCACAATGAGCTTATATTGAAAGGGAAAGGAATTTGGGTATGTGAGGCTGTTTGAATGCACCTGTTTGTTTCTGTATAAACAGTGCATCCCTCTAAAGGCTCTCCAAGAGTTGATGTGCTTCGGAATCTAGCCGGCTCGATGGCGCCGGGCTCAAAACACGCGTTTCAAAAAAATTACGTCAACATAAAGGAGAGGAGCAGGACGAGCAGGGCGTGTGCTGGATGAGCCCAGTGTCTAGGATTGACCATGTTATAACGCTTTGTGATCAGGTGGACACGACAGCCACCGTCAGTTGGTAAGGAGGGCTAAGAAAAATACTCCCTCCGTCCCATAAATACGTATATGTTATATGGCTATATAAAACAATGAGAGACTAATCATTTGAAATGGCATGGAGCAGAGGCACCATCATGGAGCATGATGAGGTGTTGCAGTGAAGCTACAGAGCGCGTTGTTCCGCCGGTGAGCTCCCAAATTCACACATAGTGAATTCTAGATTATTGGAGCTATACAAGACAGTCATGTGACAACAGAGTAAACTGGAGCGGTATAAAGAGATGGAGCCAAAGCAAGAGTGGAGGAGAGTCATGTGGCGATGATACACAAGGTGAAAGTTCTGCATAAGGACTGACAGAGACGTGGGAAAATCACAAGGATGTTCCATTCAACACAAACATTTACACATTACAAAATTGATGTTTTGCACCGTAATTTGGTTGAGTTTAGTTCCGGATAATGAGTATTTTTGTTAGGTGGTTTAGCATTTAGCAGTATGGAGAATATGAAACAATATGCGTGTGAACTCAAAGTTTTGTTTGAGCTCATACTAAATGAGAAAATGATTCAAATTTATGAGGTCGCGTGGCAAAGCTCGTGAAGCTCATGAAGCTAAGTGAGAAAATGCTTCATATTTTTGTTTGAGATTTCTTGGAGTTCTTTTATCTCTGCCACATATCTATGGTCTTGGACCATCAATAATGAATTTATTTAGAATTTGAATATATTTTTCTCCCGTTGCAACGCACGGGCATGTTTACTAGTGTATATCTATTTGTGGAGAAAAAATTGATATTTTATGAAACTTCTAAATATATTTTGATTTCAAAAAAAAAGGCTCCCTGGAGCCCGTACTATAAAACACCCGTCTCGTCTCACCCATCGTTATAAGACTATTTTCCCACAAGCAAATAAAGCCGAGGTCTTATTATTTCTATGTAAGGGTACATGACTAATATGATCTCCTTAAAAAAAGCAACTTGATGCCATTGGCCTAAAATGCTTAGAAGTAATTGTTTACAGCATTGAGCACATCCTATCCACCCACGCAATTTGATACCCCTCTGATTTTCCCAATTAGTATGTTCCCACAAGTAATGCTTAGTCATTAACAGTACGAATCTACTAATTTAGCAACACCACAAACCAGTGAATGATCACGACTTAGAGGAAATGACATATATAGATAGATCCTTTATCGGAAGATAAAGTATCACATGGAAATATGTACTAAGTGGAAACATGGCAATCAACGTCAGATTCGGACCAGAGATGTGTGGTCCTGATGAATATTTTTCGCCCCAGCGTCGTTTCATTATCTATACCAATATAAAAAGACCCAAAGGGGCAGATCCAACAAATCCCGGCCGCCAAATCAGGTCAATCCAACGACTCGGGCTGCTCCAATGTTGAGCGCTCAACACGTTTAGTGTGCAGTTAATATCATATCAAATATTAATGCCAATGCTAATCACATAATTAATACGCAAATAATATCCTACCTAATATTTACATGTAATTAATATATTACCTAATATTAGCGTGCATTGCACGTACACATTCACTAGTGTTTGCAAAAGCCACCTTGATCTTCCGTTCTTTCTCTCTCCTAACACTCACCAGTCCCCAAATCTCTTCCAACCAACCCCAACATAGTGCCACTAAAACATGCACGAGCTTAGGTCAGACCTTGGATTCAATTCTTGCATGGCCCTGCAACATCCTCATGAAGAGTGCTGCCGTTTCATGTGGGTGCTCCACAGCTCCCAAAATTGCGCAATAACATTGAAAGCCTAGCCCGTAATACAAAATGTGCGGTGGCACATTTCAGGGGCTCGGCTAGTAGAGGGGAGAAGCACGATGGGATTTGTGCGAAAAAACAACCGTGAAGGCAAGTGCACTTTACAAAAATGTGTGGAATAAACAGAGGGATGATCCAGCTCGCATATTTCAGATCGAATAGCTCATGTTCTGGTTTTCATCGGATACTTTATCTTATCAGAAATAGCAATAACCAAAGGAAACCAAAAAATAAACTATACCTGCTGCGGTGTGATTGGAACTTGATGTTCAAATCCTTATGCGCAGAGAAAGAAATCCGCAAGTGGCAGGATACTACATGATCCGGAAGCAAGTATCTACATTGTATTCAAGTCTCATACAATTCAGTTTATAATGGGCACAAGACAGTATAAGCATTACCGACAATGAGTTATACAAGCTAAGATTAAGAGATATCACCTTGGGATGCTTCTTCCATCTAAGGCTTCTCTTGCTGCTGATGCAGTGGGTGCATCAGTATACTGGATCAGTGCCTGTTGGGAAATTTAAGATGGGGGTTTTGCCTTTTTGCAATGATCAAGTACTTGAAACAAAATGAAATATGGAATTACCTGAAAACCTGCAGCCTTCTCAAAAGTGGCTATTTTGTGAACAAATCCAAAAGCAGAGAAAACCTGAAACGCGATAGGAGATGAGGGTCATGTATAGGAGTAAAAAAATAAGTCTAGGAGACCAATCTACCGTAAACAATGGTACATATAGACAATCGATAATTAAATGTTCCATTTGCCATGATAAATGATGCATAAACCATTTCTCCGAAACAAATTAACTCTTGTGTTGCACCAAAAAAATCAAGGGGGAAAGGTCTTAAAGAAACACACTCTACAGCCAAAGAGTGAGACTGAACTGTCAAACAACCAGCTGGAAATGATCCCTAACAAAATAATCTCAAAAGAAGCATCAAATAATATACTAATCTTCTAAAGGTTTGGGAATTTAACCTTTCGTCAATAACTTGGATAAACAATGAAGTGACCTACACTGGAGATAAGCGTGATGATGAAGGATGATTAGAAAATGGCATCCTCAAGATGAGAGTTCATAAAAACTTCAAATGCAACAGTTAGAAGACAGAGGAAGCAAACAAACATGGTATCTCTCCAATTGCAGGTGGTGATAACGACATTTTCTCCAAGTTAACATGGGCCTGCTGATTCATGCAGAATGCGTTACTACGAGATGAACAGCTATGTAAAATCTTGGATTTACAAGGATCAGGTCAGGTAGACTCCCTTGGATGTCTTCAGCCAATGACAGGCATCAGGAGAACTTAAATTTATTGTTGCCTAATAAACCCAGGCATCAAAGTTTTTATTAAGACAGGGTAAATAAATAAATTTAGAACTCACCAAATGGATTACATCGATGGTGACGTCACTAGCTTGAACACCCTCTATGGTAACAAGCAAGACATTTCCAGCAGTCTCACCAGGGCTCTTATTGTTAATTATTTCTTGTCTATTTGAATACTGAATGTAAACTGTTTTGCCTCGAATTTGTGCTGGTTCTGAAGATGATGCAAAATAAGAAACCATTGAAATGGCTTGATTAACATCGGTCTGCAAACAAATAAATCTTCGCATAAGTGATCCTGGCATTATCAATTTTAACATATAAATCAGTTGTACAGAATTAACCAGACAAAAGCAAATGTACAAACCTTTTATTTCTAACTATAGAAAGTTTTCAAATTATGTATGCGGTTACAAGCTAACCAATGATATAAATCATTATGCTCCCTCCGTCCCAATACATCCGTATCTAGACAAATCTAAGACAAATAATTTGGGACAAAGGTAATACTTGAGAACCATTAATGCCCACAAAACTGCAATCTACTCCAGTAATTCTGCAATCCCCACTTACTAACACAACCAAATTGAACACATGCAGAGCATCCTATATCCGTAGCATAAAACCAAATGAATAGTGTCATATGGAATCTTACAACCACAAAAGACCTTAGCTGCACATGCTTGGATACAAGTTAGCTACAGATCAATTCAACATATTGATGCAATAAGCTTTCCATTATTACAGAACTGAAGTCCATTAGCTCAGAAAATCCAATCATTCAGCTCTGAACCATCCTACACCAGCGTTTGCACATATTCCACAGCCCCCAACCTTATCAATCCATACAAGGCAGAGATGCAGGAGCGGCAGATGGCCTCAGAAGGCCCCGCATAAAGTTTGTAGGGAATAAATCCTAACTGCTCTTCACAAATCCCACAGCGAACCGGACTAAAATAAGTAGATACGGGAATAGTGTACAAGCCACTAAAAGCTCTCATTATGACTGATCCATAAAACTGAAGAAACCATTACCCCACGTGTTGACAATTGATGTGCAGGCCAAATAAACCAACCAGGGCCAACCTACCAACAGTGCGTGAACATTAGGCATGAGGCCTTGCTACCCGTACAAGATCGCTAACAAATTCCACTATTGCGCGACTAGATCCAAGATTGACCTGCAACTACATGGATGATCGTGCAAAATAAACTCGAAGGAGTACCCGGAAACCAACGGCGATCCGGAATTTCCCACCGGATCGCGCGTATCGACGGGGGCAAGGGGGACCGGGGTGAGGGGGTGGTAGGATGTCTTACAAACTCGACGAAGGCCTGGTTGCGGTTGGCGCCGACGCCGGATTTGGTGTTGACGATGCGGTCGAAGGGCTTGCAGAGCTCAACGAGCTCCTCCTCCGTGCACTCCCAGGGCAGGTTCCGCAGGTGCAGCACCTTCGACGACGTCTGAGTGTACCGGAACTGCTGCCCAGCCCAGCCCCGCCGGACGACGACATCACAATAGGTCTTGCACATGAATGGCAAGGTTGAGGGTCCAAGAGGCGAAGCTAGGGTTCGGTCTGCCCGTGGGGACTTGCGTTTTTGTTTCCCAAACCCAACCCGAAAACTATACTTTTTTTCTACTACCCCTATAAGAGAGAGGGCAGATCCAAGCAATTATATTCGTCCATCTACAATATCTGATGTCTCTTAATCCTTTCGTGGTTAACACAACAAGCCACGTAATTAAGCCACTAATCTGCCCACCCGTTCGAAAAAAACACCGCACGCACGAACCCCGCACCACGACCTTTCCCACGCCCGCACTTCCTCCTCCTAACGACCAGATCACGCCCGAGCCTCTGCCGCCTGCCCATCCTCGCCCTTCTCGGTCGCTCACCGCCCGTCGGTTCTCTTCTCCGCCACTGCCCTGCCAGTCCTCTTCTCCGCCGCGAGCGTGAACAGCCCCCCGCTGGCCCTCTTCTCTGTCGTCGCCCCATCGGTCCTCTTGTCTGACGTCGCCCCGCCGGTCCTTTTCTCTGCCGCCGCGATCGTGAGTAGCCCCCCGCCGGCCCTCTCCTCCGCCTCCACTCCGCTTCTAACACGTCATTCGTCACTGGCTCCGATGCCATGCGCTGCTGTCGAAGCCCATCGCCAAGCGTCCTCTGGTGGTCCGACCCCCAAACTTGGCTCCCAGTGGCATCCCCGCTCGAGGTCCTCCTCAACCTCATCCCCTCGATTGGATTCATGTCCTTGCTACTAGTGATTCCAGGCTGACGTGTGTGTTTTTTGTGATATCTTGTTATACTTTTGGGGGCAAAGTTTCAGTTTCACGCGAGTTGGGTGCCGCTGAGTAGCAACAAACTGCAATTCGGGAATACTACTGTAACACCCACGATGCGGCTATATCTCCCACGTGTCGAGGCACGACTTGGAGGCATAACCGCATGGTGGTTTTGTCGCAAGAAGGGTCATCTTCACACAATCCCATGTAATGAACAAGAATGGGATAAAGAGTTGGCTTACAATCGCCACTTCACACAATATATTAATTAAACATACATCATTCAGAGTACACACATAGTCCGACTACGGACAAATACAAATGAAAGGAAGACAATCCCAAATGCTAGATCCTCGATCGTCCCAACTGGGCTCCGCTACTGATCATCAGGAAACGAAACATAGTAACGACCAAGGTCCTCGTCGAACTCCCACTTGAGTTCGGTAGCATCACCTGCACTGATATCATCGGCACCTGCAACTGTTGTTGTAGTAATCTGTGAGCCACGAGGACTCAGCAATCCCATTACCATGGGTATCAAGGCTAGCAAAGCTTAATGGGTAAGGAAGGGGAAGTGGTAAGGTTGCAGCAGCGACTAAGCATGTATGGTGGCTAACTTACGAATACAAGAGTAAGATGAGAAACTACGCAAACGATCGCAAACTAGAAATGACCAAGAAGTGATCCTGAAACTACTTACGTTCAAACATAACCCAACCGTGTTCTCCTCTCGAAATTCCCTGAAAAAAGACAATCATGGTTACGCAACGCGGTTGGTGTATTTTAATTAAGTCAAGTGTCAAGTTCTCTACAACCGGACATTAACAAATTCCCATCTGCCACATAACCGCGAGCACGGCTTTCGAAAATTTAAACCATGCAGGGGTGTCCCAACTTAGCCCATGACAAGCTCACGATCCGCGGAGACAATCCTCCATCGGGGACATCCGATCAGACTCGGGGTCCCGGTGCACAAGACATTTCGACAATGGTAAAACAAAGCCAGCAAGACCGCCCGAATGTGCCGACAAATCCCGATAGGAGCCGCACATATCTCGTTCTCAGGGCACAACGGATGAGTCAAGCTACGAGTAAAGCCAGCCCTCGAGTTTCTCCGAGGTGGCCCCGCGGGCTGCTCGGTTCGGAACAACACTCTGAGGAGCACTGGCCCAGGGGGGCTAAAATAAAGATGACCCTTGGGATGGCGACTCCCTAGGGAAAAGTATAGGTGGTGGTTAGGCAAATGGAAAACCAATGTTGGGCCTTGCTGGAAGAGTTTTATTCAAGGCGAACTATCAAGAGGGCCCCTGAAAGGACATGCGGTGCCCCCATGTGTGTTTTTGGTAATTGATGACATTCTCTATGAACTAATGGTTGCATTGAGTTATATTTGAAGGATATTTCCATAGGCATTTCTTGAAGTCCATGTGTTGGTTTCAAGGAGTTTATGGGTTGACCAAGGTGCTATTAATGAGTTATCCAAAGATTGGTCATGTGAGTGTTGAGCTTATTACAAGCATGTCTTGAAGAAGAAGATTGTGTGATCATTCATGTTTACCTTCAAGACATCATCCAGACGAAGAGAGTTGGAAAGATTTAAGGTTGATCAAGACTAAGTCAAGAGTGAATCAAGTTGATCAACTCATAAAAGCGTAGAAGATGTACCGAGAGGGATCAAGTGATCCCATGGTATGGTAAGCATTGTCCATTGCACTTTGTGTACTAGCCCATGGTCTATGTGAGAGTCTATGTGGGGTTAGGTACGTGTCCATGGGCTTGCGTCAAGAGGAAGATATCATACAACCCATGGAAAGGATGACATCAAGTGGTGATTGTCGTCAAGATTGCCGTGTGCAAGTTCAAGTGGAGCATCACAAAGAAATCAAGTGCTTGAAGCTTGCCATCCATTGATGTGTCAATGGACTTGTGAAGATGTGCCGAAGAGTGTCTCACCCATAGTGGAGTATGGGGGAGCAATCATCTAGTCTCCATCGACCCATGATCAAGAAAGGTGGTCCATCTTGAGGATGACAAGATCGTCATCATCTAGCTCAAGTGGATCATGTGCAAGGCAAAGGTTTGCCCTTGATAGGTTTTCTATTTTACGGTCTCATGGTGGTAGTTGGGAGACGGGTTATAGGATCGATAGCCGTACTATCAAGGGGCTCTCAAGTGAGTAGCTTGATCGTATCGTTAAATCGAGAGCTCAAACCATTGCATCCTTGCATCATGTTTCTTGGTTCTTGTTTGGTTCTCTTTGTGAGTCTTAGAGCTTATGGTCATCTTGATGATAAGCTTGAGTTCATCGGAAACGGAGTTCGCATGCGTCTTCTATGATGTTTTCGGTGTTGGAGGTTTTACCGGTCTTATCCGAGGAAGGGTTCTCACCATTTTCTTTTGGGCCTTTTATCTTTTGCTTCTTATTGGTATTTCTATCAAGATTGTGTTAGCCCTTGTCGCTAGCTTTCCAACAAACTTGGTTTCATCGAATTCGGAGTCCGTTTGCAGAAGTTGTGT
Organism: Aegilops bicornis; assembly: GCA_021605145.1. Taxonomy (NCBI): domain Eukaryota; kingdom Viridiplantae; phylum Streptophyta; class Magnoliopsida; order Poales; family Poaceae; genus Aegilops; species Aegilops bicornis. The sequence goes on along the minus strand of CM038672.1, from coordinate 299,636,238 downwards.
CAGTTTTGGTGTCCTTAAAAGGGGCTGCTACGGATGTAATTTTTTAGTACCGCTCTTGGGAGCGGTACTACCGCTTGGAGCGGTACTACTGCGACTACTTCCGTGGCTACTTCCAGTCGGGACCAAAAACTCGTCACAAGTCCAGCGGTAGTACCGCTCGATGCGGGCTATGAGCATAACGGTTGGATTTTTCCCCACCTATAAAAGGGGGTCTTCTTCCCCAATGAACCTTATCCTTTGAGCTCGTGTTCTTCCCCCATTGTTGACCTTCTTCGAGCTTTCTAACTCTCAAACCCTCCATTGATTCTTGCTAGTTCTTGAGGGAAAAGAGAGAGGAGATCTAGATCCACGTTTCCACCAATCACTTTCTCCTCTAAGTGAGGGGAACCCCTTGGATCTAGATCTTGGAGTTCTTCTTTAGTTCTTCCTCTCATTTTCCTCCCAAGCACTAGTTGCTTTGATGGGATTTGGGAGAGAAGGACTTGGGCACTCCGTGTGCCCTTGCCATTGCATTTGGTGCATCGGTTTGAGTTCTCCATGGTGATACATGGAAGTGAAGTTTGAGAAGCTTATTACTCTTCAGTGTTTGGGCACCCTAGAGCTTGTTCCTCTTGGGTGCCTTGGTGCCCTAGACGGTTGGTGGTGTTCGGAGCTCAATCATTATGGTGTAAAGCTCCGGGCAAGCGTTAAGTCTCCAATTAGGTTGTGGAGATCGCCGAGCAATTTGACGGAGTTCGGTGACCGCCCCAAGGGTTGCTAGCGATACGGGTTCGGTGACCGCCCCCAAGGGTTGCCATTTGTACGAGTTTGGTGACCGCCCTCAAGGGTCCCTTAGTGGAATCACGACATCTTACATTGTGCGAGGGCGTGAGGAGATTAAGGTGGCCCTAGTGGCTTCTTGGGGAGCATTGTGCCTCCACACCGCTCCAAACGGAGATTAGCATCCATGAGGTGTGAACTTCGGGATACATCGTCGTCTCCGCGTGCCTCGGTTATCTCTTACCCGAGCTCTTTACTTATGCACTTTACTTTGTGATAGCCATATTGTTTCTTGTCATATATCTTGCTATCACCTAGTAGTTTATCTTGCTTAGCATAAGTTGTTGATGCACATAGGTGAGCGTAGTTGTTGTAGGTTTTGTGCTTGACAAATTAACCGCTAGGTTTATTCCGCATTTGTTCAAGCCTAAACCGTAATTATTTTAAAGCGCCTATTCACCCCCCCCCTCTAGGCGACATCCACGATCTTTCAATTGGTATCAGAGCCTCGTCTCTATTTGTTAGGCTTAACCACATAGAGAGTAAAGATGTCGACTAGGGGATTAGGATTCTCTCACACTCTTAGTTTCGATGGCACAAATTTTGATGTTTGGGTAATTCGCATGCTTAATCTCTTTAGGGTCATGGACCCAAATTTAGAGCGAATTGTAGATATGGGTTTTTCTTCTCCAAAGGATCCCCAAAGATTATCTTTAGAGGATGAGAAAAACTCTTATCTCAATGCTCAAGCTTCTAATGTGCTTTTCGATGCTTTGAGCAATGTAGTTATATTTCAAGTCATGCCTTTCTGGGATGCTCATGAGTTATGGACAAAGCTTCAACATAAATATGGTGTGTCCAAGATTTGTGGGGATGATTGTTCTCCCTCCACCTCCTTGTGTTGCCTTCTCAACTTCTTCTACTTCACCTATATGTGGATTGCCACAAGGTAATGCTAGGGTGAGTAGTGGTGGTCATTGAAATGATGATAGTGTGCTTGTTCTTGGTGATTCTTCATCACTATCTTATTGCAATGGTCCTTCTTTGGACTTTAACACTTCGAGCACCTTACATGTTTCACATGCTCATGTAGACATTGCTTGCTCAAATCTCATGATGATATGCTTGCTATGTCTTGTTGCCATGATGAAAATGTATCTATTTCCTCGAGTTGTTGTGCTAACAATGTAGAGGAAACCCAACACTCCATGGAACAAGATGTGGTCTTGAACGGTGCTTCAAGGGATCCTAGATCATCATCGATTGCTTTTTGCCTTATGGCTAAGGCTTCAAAGGTATCTCCCACTTTGAATCCCAATATATCTTGTGATGATATTGATTTTGGCAAAGAATGATGATGATGTTGATTATGATGAAGAGAATGATAATGTTGCCTTCTTAAAAATTACGGGGGAAATGGTTTTTAAAGCTCTTCATAAAAATAAAATTGCTCGTTCCAACTTCATGGAAATTATGTCCATTGCCATTGAGGGCAAGAAATATATTGAGGAGTTGGAATCTCATCTCGAGGAGCATGGGGTCACCATTGAGAAAATGGAAGGTCATGAGCGTGATTACGCTAATGAGATTGCGGACCTCTCTCAAGCTCTTGAACTTGAACAAACCACCAAGGAATCTCTTGAGGAGACTTTTGCTCTAGAATTATCTAGAGTGAAGAAATCTCGTGATAGAGCTCTTGAGGTGGCCAATGATTTTGAAACTAAAAATGAGGAGCTTGAAGTTGCGCATGCTAAACTCCTTGAGGACTTTGAGCACCTCAAAAATGGCTCAGGGGTCATTAAGAGTGAGCTCATCAAACTCACCGAGTCTCATGCTCAACTTAAAGCTTCATATTCAAAAGAGCTTGCCAAGTTGTCTTCCCCTCTTGTTGCTAATGATGATGCTTGTGCTACTAATTCTATCTCTTGTGAAGCATCCATATTGAAGGAGAATGTTGAGCTAAGGGCTCAACTTGAGTTGCTATCTAACAATTATGGGATGTTGGAAGAAAATCATGTAAAGATCACAAGCTCTCATGATGATCTTCTAGTATCCCATAATGTGCTAAAGTTAGCTCATGAGGCCATGCTTGCTAAGGTAACATCTAGTGAGCCTCTCGTGGATACTAGCACTTCCTTTATTCAAAATGCTATGCTAGTCCTCGCAATTCATCCATGCATAACATTGGTACATCTTGTGATGAATTGCTTTCCTTGCCTTGTTGCTCTAATGATGAAGCTTATACCTCCTCTAGTGCTTGTGTTGAGACTAACCATGTAGAGGAAATCAAAGAACTCAAGGCCCAAGTCACTTCTTTGAAGAAAGACTTGGAAAAGTGTCATGAAGGGAAGGCCATGCTCAACAATATCTTGAGTGTGCAAAAATTCCCCAATGACAAAGGTGGACTTGGATTCAACTCCAATAAGAAGAAGTCCAAGAGCAACAAGAAGAAGGGCCAAAAACAAGTCAAGAATTCGGCCAAGATTATTTGCTTCAAGTGCAAAATTGAAGGGCATCATGTTAGATCTTGCCCATTGAAGAAGAGGGCCATTAGTGACAAGCAACAAGGGAAGCGGCTACAAGTGCATTCTCATGCTCAACCTCAAGTTGAAGAAAGGCCTCTTCCAAAGAAGACTCAAGCTAATGCTTCTCAAGTTAAGAAATCAAGTGAGAAGAAAGTGAAGAGTAGGCGTTGCTATCTATGTCATGAGAAAGGTCACCTCGCTTCTTCATGCACTAGTGGTAACTTATCCAACCCAATTGTTATTGATGATGTCTATTCTCTTGGGAAGGATAAGGTTGGCAATGTGTTTGCCAAGTTTGTTGGTACTCAGAGTGGTTTGAAGCAAAGAACCATTTAGGTAGCCAAGGCTATTGTGACTAACCTCTTAGGACCCAACTTGGTTGGGGACCAACTAGCTCAAACTTGATCAATAGGTGTTGTTGGAGGGCATTGGAGACTTGGCTACATTATGAAGAATTAAGGGGACTTCATCACTCTTATTGTCTCAAGCCAAGTCAATTGAATCGTCAAGTTTATATCTTATATCCAATGTGCCTCCTTGTGGTAACTTGTACTTAAAATTGCTTACATTGAAAGTTACTTGCCCCCTTGCATGTTTTCGTTTTGTTCCTTGCATGTGTTTGTATATGATGTGTCTCCAAATTGCCTTTGTGTATGTTGGTTTGCACATCATGCACTTGTGGGTCGTTCGTTGAGCCTTAGTGCATCTTGGTTGTATCTTAGTTGGCTCGTGTGAGAGATTAATGGAATATCCCATTATGGGGGAGTGATGTGCTTTATGCACTTCGCAATCCTATAAAGGTGGGTACATGGGGAATACCACTTAGTATTGATATTACAAGATTATCTAGTCGCTATGTGGTATGTCTTCTCATAAGAAATTCAAATTCTAAATAGTCCATTAATCATCTCTTGTTGAATCCTTTTTATTGCCTCATGTTAAGTTTTTATTGGTATCACATTATGGGGGAGTAATATGCTATGTGCATATTACAAGCCTAGAAAATGTGTACATTTGAGATATTGTCACCTAGAATTGTTATTGTAAATTATCTTGTTTCTAGGTGGCATGTTAGCTCTACAAGTTGCAATTTGCTTTTTGTTTGGTGTGAAGATGATGTCGGATATCCTTGCTATATACCACCGGAAATTATCTCCGAACACTTCTTGTCTTTTGACAATTGGTACTCACTTATGTGTGGTAAAAATTATTGATCATCTCCACATTGGTGTTTGCTTCTTATTTCCTTTTCTCTTGCCAAGGAATGTTTCAACTCCCTTTGTCTTCCATACCACCTGTGGATCTTGTTAATTTCTTGACCTTGTCTAGTGTTTTCTAGATATAGTGAAAGTGGTGATCCCACCTTGTGCATTTTGTATTCAAATGCAAATTCTCTATAATGCACTAGTCTTGGGGGAGCTATCCTATTTTCTATAAAACACTCATCTTGTGGTCCTTATCAAGTGTGTGTTGGCGAAACGCAAACCGTTTCTTTTTGGTACTTTGTCCATCATGAAACTTTGTAGAGAGCTTGGTTTGTTTGGAACCATTCTCTCTTTTAGGAGTTTGACATCTTTCTTTTTGCGTGTATCTTTGGATATCTCGTTCCTTGATGTATCTTTCAGTTGATATCCTCCAAGTGTTGATTCATTCTTTTGGTATCTTTTCTTCACTTGGTTTTTTCTTTGTCAATTGGTATCGGTTCTTGAATGTCTTGAGCATGCATATTAACTTCATGTAGTTTCCTTGGCATGCTTTCTTTCTTTAACCCAATATATAGGGAAACTCCACCAAGTCTCAAATGGGATGAGATGTGCATGAATTTCATTTCCATATATATATATATATATATATATATATATATATATGCACATATTTATGTGGAGTTTGTCCTATGTATTGTTGGTGTTTCTGTAACACCCCGGATGTAACTTTCCATATTTGTAACTCCAACTGTTGCCATTTCCGACATTGTGATATGATATTCCCTCCGTGGTTGGGTTTTTGTCTTTTGTTTTGCATTTTGTTCTTGTCACGCATCTCATATCATGTCATCGTGTGCATCTCATTTGCATTGCTCGTCTCATGCATACGAGCATTTTCCCCGTTGTCCGTTTTGCAATCCGGCACTCCTATGTCCCCCGGCGTCCCCTTTTACATTTCTCCGTGAGCGGGTACTAAACTTTCTCGGAATAGACCGATGTTTGTCAGGTGGCCTTGGACACCACCGGTAGACCACCTGTCAAGTTTCGAGTCATTTGGAGCTCGTTTGATACTCCAACGGTTAACCGCATAACCGCAAAGGCCTCTTTTGGGTTGCAGTCCAACACCCCTTCAAAACAGCCCAATAACCCATCTAAGTCACTTCCATGCTCTCCGTCGTCGGATCACGATCGTGTGGGCGAAAACTACACTTCATTTGGAGCTTCCTAGCTCCTTCTACCTATAAAAACACCCCTCCCGAAATTAGGATCAACTCCACCTAACCCTAGCTCCGCTCCTCTCAAGGCCGGACATGTCCGGATCGGGCGGCCAGCGTCCGTCGCCGCCCGTGGCGAACCCGCCACGTGTACGCGCCGCCGTGTCCCGCCGCCAGCCGCTCCCGGCCGCCCCGCCAGCCGCCGCCGCCTCCCATGGTCGCCTCCCCCGCCGTCCGCGCCGCCCGGCCCGCCGCGCCCGCGCCGCCAGCCGCCCGAGCAACCGTCGGCGCGCCGCCAGCCGCCGCCGCCCTGGCCTTGGCGCCGCCCGCACCTCCCGCCCGGCCGCGCCCGGCGCCTCCCGTCGCCTCACGCCTCGCCGGCGCCGGATCCGGCGAGATCCGGTCGGCCAGCGCCTCACGGCGCGGATCCGGCGAGATCCGGTCGGCCGCGCCTCCCGGCCGTCTTCCTCCCTCGGCACCAACTCCGGCGAGGATCCGGCCAGCCTCGAAGTCGCGCCCGGATCCGATCTCGGTTGACTTTCCTTCTCTCCGAAATCCTCTAAGTCATTATTCTGCAGATTATTTGTTGCATGTTAAATGCATCATAACTCTGTACCCGTGGCTCCGTTTTGGGCGTGTAGCATACCGAAATGTTCGCCTCGATGGGTACATCATTTCATCTCATTGCATCATTTTCATTTGAGCTCATCTTGATGCCTGAAATGCTGTTAGAAGAGGGCTATGTGATGTTAGTTTCAGATTCTTATCAGAACTTGCACTTTTGTCATTTTTGCCATGATTGATGTGAGCATCCTATGAACTTGAGTCCTACATGTGTTTTGTAATATGCCATGCCATCTTTACAGGGGTGTATGCCATGTATTTTTGTGATCTCTGTGGTGACTAGCACAAGCATGCAAACTAGGCTTCATGATGTTTGGACCTGTTATGGTGTGATTTAGCCGTAGCTCAGTGTTCATATTTTGTCAAGCATCTTGAGTAGATCACTGCCATATGCTTTGTTGGTACGTTTGGGTGCAGTAGCTTAATTTCTTGTTGCTTGCTAAGTGGTATCATGCTGTTAATGGCAGAATTGTGTCATTCTTGTTTTGCTTGTCATTTCCAAACCGTGCATCCGATTCCGGTGATCTTTATATCGATTTCAACCGAAATCATCTCACCTTTCCAGCGGCATACTTGGTTTGCCAAGTTGATGCCTTGTTCATCAGATTCCTTCCGGAGCACGCATATGCATTGCATCTCACACCTCGCATATCATGACATGTTTTGCATCATGTTGCTTGTACATTGCACCGTGATTTATTGTGGTTCCTTTGTTTGTGTTCTTGCTTTGGGTAGAGCCGGAGGCGAAATGCGTGTCACGAGGAACCTATTGAGAACGCTTACGAGGATCAAGCTTTCGACAACTCTGAGAACTTTGCAGGCAAGATGACCATACCCTTGAAATCACTTCTATCTTTGCTTGCTAGATGCTCGCTCTTTTGCTATGCCTATGCTACGATGCCTATCACTTGCTTATCATGCCTCCCATATTGCCATGTCAAGCCCTAACCATCCTTTCCTAGCAAACCGTTGATTGGCTATGTTACCGCTTTGCTCGGCCCTCTTATAGCGTTGCTAGTTGCGGTGAAGATGAAGTTTGTTCCTTGTTGGAACATGGAGATGTTGTTCCTTGTTGGAACATGTTTACTTGTTGGGGATATCACAATATCTATTGTTTAATTAATGCATCTATATACTTGGTAAAGGGTGGAAGACTGGGCCTTATGCCTGGTGTTTTGTTCCACTCTTGCCGCCCTAGTTTCAAATCATACCGGTGTTATGTTCCTTGATTTCGCGTTCCTTACGGTTGGGTGATTTATGGGACCCCTTGACGATTCGCTTTGAATAAGACTCCTCCAAAGCAAGGCCCAAAATTGGTTTTACCATTTGCCCCCTACGCCTTTTTCCCCGGTTTTCGCGAGCCCGAGGGTCATCTTTATTTACCCCCCCCCCCCGGACCAGTGCTCCTTCGAGTGCTGGCCCGAACCGGGCAGACTGAGGGGCCACCACGGGGCAACTCGAGGGCTGGTTTTACTCGTAGGCTGACCTATCCGATGTGCCTTGAGAACGAGATATGTGCAACTCCTATCGGGATTTGTCGGCGCATCGGGCTTTCTTTGGTCTTGTTTTATTCTGCCGAAATGTCTTGTAGTCCGGGATTCCGAGATCGATCGGGTCTTCGTAGAAGGAATATCCTTCGCCGACCGTGAGAGCTTATAATGGGCTAAGTTGGGACACCCTGCAGGTATTATCTTTGGAAAGCCGTGCCATGGTTATGAGGCAGATGGGAATTTGTTAATGTCGGTTGTAGAAAACCCGAAGTTGACCTTAATTAATACACATCAACAAGTGTGTAACCGTGATGGTCTCTTCTCGGCGGAGTCCGGGAAATGAACACGGTGTTGGAGTTATGTTTGGCGTAAGTAGTTCAGGATCACTTCTTGATCGCTACTAGCTTCACGACCGTGCCTTGCTTCTCTTCTCGCTCTCTTTTGCGAATGTAGCCACCATATATGCTAGTCGCTTGCTGCAGCTCCACCTCACAACTCTGTCCTTCCTATAAGCTTAAATAGTCTTGATCTCGCGGGTGTGAGATTGCCGAGTCCCCGTGACTCACAGATTCTACCAAAACAGTTGCAGGTGCCGATGATGCGGTCTGGATGACGCAACCGAGCTCAAGTGGGAGTTCGACGAGGAACGTGGTCGTTACTATGTGTCTTTCACGATGATCAGATGAGTGGAGCCCAGTTGGGGCGATCGGGGATCTGTAGCATTTGGGGTAGTCTTCTTTTATTTTGGTTCCGTAGTCGGACCTTGAGTGTATTCTGGATGATGGATGTTTATTTATGTATTGTGTGAAGTGGCATTGTAAGCCAACTATGTATCTCTTTCCCTTATGTATTACATGGGTTGTGTGAAGATTACCTCACTTGCGACATTGCTTTCAATGCGGTTATGCCTCTAAGTTGTGCTTCGACACGTGGGAGATATAGCCGCATCGAGGGCGTTACAAGTTGGTAATCGAGCCATCCCGACTTAGGAGCCCCCGCTTGATTGTTTCTTGGCGTTGTTGAGTCTAGAACAAAAATGTTTTGAGTCTTAGGATTATATATATCGGAGAGTAGGATTGTTTTACTCCCGGTCCCTTCGTCGCTCTGGTGAGGTCTCCGACGTAGAAGTTTTGACTCTCCTCTCCTCAAATTTCACTAAAAAATTTTTAGGATCACGCTGGTATCTTGGAATCGTTCGATGGTTTTGTGACGAGAACATTGTTCTTGGTGCCTCCCGACATTTAGGGGTTGTGGCGGTGTCCCGGGAGTTGAGCTCCGAGGTGTTGTCGTCACAATTTTATCATTGCGATCTCGGAATACTGAGCTTTGTCGACATCGAAAATCTCTTTTGTACAGTTGTTGGTGAGATAACCCCGATAACCCAAAGATCTTGGGCGAGCTCGGGAGTATTGCCATGACTTCGTATAACGGATGCTTTTGAAGGTCGAGGTACCACGATTTCGAAGGTTTCTTGGTTATGTGTTGACGGATGGATACAATTTGGATCTAGGTATTGTTAGTTTGGGTGATATATTTTGTGTCCCTGTATCCCCAACACCAGATTGCATAACCGTAAAGTTTCGGGAGTTTATAGGTGGGATTCAAGTAGCTCTTAGCATTTCTTCCCGCAGATATTTGGTTTGTGATTGGGTAATCCTTACCACTTATTTGTTCGATCGTACCTTGTTATTTTTTCATCAACCCTTAATCAAGTGGCTTCTCACCTTTATGGACGTGTGATGTTAACTTTGGAATTCATTCGTTCATCCTTGTTCGAATGTTTATTGTGAAGACTATATGTTGCAATTTCTATCTGTTGATTCAACTTGTCTATCTGTCTATCAAAGTGCTAAGGATGTCACCCTCTTCAGGATGGCTCCGCCAATGCGTCTGAATCCGGAACGCAATGATGGGAGTCAGTCGAACCCTCCACCTTCACCTCCGCCTCCGGAGGCATGGCAAGCTATCATGGCAGCCACCAACGCAAATGCTCAGATGATTTTGCAACTCTTGCAAGAGCGTACCCAAGGGCAAGGCAACCAAGGAAATCAAGGCCAAGGCAATAACCAGCCGCAATTTTCTACCCTCAATCAGTTCCTCGCTAATCAGCGAAGTCTTTCACACGTAGCCGAGGCCATAGACGCCGACGATTGGCTTGTGGACATCTGCAAACATTTTGAATGTAGCAATGTCAGACCTGAGGACTTTGTGAAGTTTGCTTCGTTTCAACTCAAAGACCAAGCTGCCGAGTGGTACCAGCGGTACAAAGATTCCAGAGGAGGTCGTGTAATTACATGGGATGAGTCCCGCCGAGACTTCAAAGCTCACCACATTCCGAAAAGTGTTGTTGAGAGCAAGCGTGAGGAGTTCCGCAATCTCAAGCAAGGCGGCATGTCTGTGTATCAATACAATATCCAGTTCCAGAAACTCGCCGCTTCGCTAAGCAAGACGTCCACGATGAAAAGAGTATGATCTATCAATTCAGAGGTGGTCTCGGAGAAGATCAGCAATTAGCTCTCGTGCTTTTGAGCGAGAAAAGTATGATGAATTCTACAACATGGCCTTTGAAGCAAGAAGCTGCCCGGCTCAAATGTGAGGCTTCTAAGAAGAGAATCGGGGATGCGATTCAGTCTTCTTCTTCCTCTCAAGTGGCAGCTAAGCAGAAAAGTTCTACCTTCCTCCTCCTTCGTTCCGTCGGTCTTATCGGCGAGAAGAACTCAGGTGGTCGTGGATCTTCCAACCCACCCAACCCAGGCTATCAGAACAAGTCAAATTCTCAAGCTCCAAGGTCAAATGCTCCTTATCACCGTCCGCTCTCAGAGGTGACTTGCAACAAGTGTCAGCAGAAAGGTCACTATGCGAACAAGTGCTTCAACCAAAGGCGCCTTCCGCCTCCTCCTCCTGTGAGATCTTCCAGCAATGCAGTGGTCAAGCATAATCCCAAGTCCGCAAAGGTGAACATGATGAATGCAGCTCAAGCGGAGGAATCTTCGATGTGATAATGGGTAATCTCTCGATTAATGATATTCTGCAAAAGTCTTATTTGATACTTGGTGCATCGCATTGTTTCATGTTAAGACCGTTTTTGCCAAGCATGATTTCACTTGAATTTTTGGATAGACCTCTAGCAATTGTTTCCCGGCAAGCACATGAGTTCTAGTTTGTTGGTTCCGAATGTCGGTATCAAGATGGGCGACTATAGATTTCTGGCTAAACCAATTGTCCTTGGTGACTTGGATATTGATCTAATTCTCGGGATGGTGGCTTTCTCAAAGACAAAGCTCAGCTTGATTGTGCTGCCCGGAAATTCAATTGACTCACTCTTCTGAGGATGTGATCATCTATGCCGCTCGTGATGAAACCATTCGGTTGTTTTCTCTCAATGAGAAGGGCGAGTTGAATGCTATCTCTCAGATTCCAGTCGTTTGTGAGTACCAAGATGTCTTTCCAGAAGAGCTTCCAGGAATGCCTCCTCACCGGCCAGTTGAGTTCGTTATCGATCTTGAGCCCGCATCGAACCCGTTTGCAAGCGTCCATACAAGCTTGGACCTAATGAGCTGAAGGAATTGAAGAAGCAGCTCGATGAACAAGAGCGTCTGGGTTTGATCAGACCGAGTTCATCTCCTTGGGGTTGTGGTGTTCTTTTTGTCCAGAAGAAGGATGGCACGGACCGACTTTGCGTCGATTACCGTCCATTGAATAAGAAGACTATCAAGAACAAGTATCCACTTTCCAACATCAATGAGCTTTTCTAGCAACTCAAAGGTGCTAAAGTGTTCTCCAAGCTTGACCTTCGTATGGGTTATCATCAAATTCGCATTCGGGAACAAGATATTCCCAAGACAGCATTCAGAACAAGCTTTGGTTCTTATGAATATACTGTCATGTCTTTTGGCCTTGTCAATGCTCCTCCAACATTCTCTCGAATGATGAACTTCATTTTCAACCCTACACCAATGAATTCGTCTTGGTCTATCTTGATGATATTTTGGTCTTCTCCAAGAATAAGAAGGATCATGCCAAACATTTGCGATTGGTGCTCGACAAGCTCAGAGAGCATCAATTCTATGCGAAGTTTTCCAAATGTGAATTTTGGCTTGATGAAGTGCTTTACCTTGGTCACATCATCTCCGCCAAGGGCATCGCTGTTAATCCCGAGAAGGTGTCTGCGGTTGTGAATTGGGAACCTCCTCGAATGTCAAGCGGCTTCATAGCTTTTCTTGGACTTGCAAGCTATTGCCGAAGATTCGTTGAGAACTTCTCTAAGATTGCAAAGCCTCTTTCCAACCTTCTCCAGAAGCATGTCAAGTATGTCTGGACGCCTGAGTGTGACGTTGCTTTCAACACTCTCAAAGAGAAACTCGTCACAGCTCCTGTCTTAACTCCTCCTGATGAATCCAAACCATTCGAAGTTTTCTGTGATGCTTCTCTTCAAGGTCTCGGTGCTGTGTTAATGCAAGAGAAGAAAGTTGTGGCCTATACCTCTCGTCAGCTGAAGCCCAACGAAAAGAATTACCCCACTCACGATCTTGAGTTGGCGGCAGTTGTCCATGCATTAATAACATGGAGACACCTCTTGTTGGGAAGGAAAGTGGACATACTCACCGATCACAAGAGTCTCAAGTATATCTTCACTCAACCCAACCTCAACCTCAGGCAAACTCGATGGGTCGAAATGATTCAAGAGTACAACCCAAGTATTGAATATACTCGAGCAAGGCCAATGTGATTGCAGATGCTTTGAGCAGGAAGGCTTATCGCAGCAGTTTAATTCTCAAGCCCTTCCAACGGACCTTTGTGAAGCTTTCCATAAGCTGAATCTTCAAGTTGTTCCTCAAGGTTTTCTTGCCAACCTCATAGTCTCTCCTACTTTGGAAGACCAAATTCGTGAGGCTCAACTCCTGGATACCATGGTGAAAAAGGTGAAACGTGGTATCGACAAGGGCATTTCCAAGTACAAGTGCTTCCACATTGATGACAAAGATACTCTTTTCTTCGAGGACCGGATTGTGGTTCCAAAGGGTGATCTACGTAAAGTCATTATGAACGAGGCACACAATTCCCTTCTATCCATTCATCCCGGAAGTACGAAGATGTACCATGACCTCAAGCGATCGTATTGGTGGACTCGAATGAAGCGAGAAATTGCTCAATTCGTGAATGAGTGTGATGTCTGCGGAAGAGTGAAAGCGAACACCAACGACCAACCGGTCTCCTCCAACCTCATGCTATTCCGAATGGAAGTTTGATCATATCGAAATGGACTTCGTGGATGGATTTCCAAAGTCCAAGCGTGGAAATGATGCTATCTTCGTTGTCATTGACAAGCTTACCAAAGTGGCTCATTTTCTTCCTATCAAAGAATCTATCACAAAGAAATTTCGGTGGCGAGCTATACACCTCGTAATTGTCTCCTTGCACGGCATTCCACAATTGATATCTTCAGATCGTGGAAGCATCTTCACTTCTAAGTTTTGGGATTCTTTTCAGAAGGCCATGGGCACCAACATTCGTTTCAGCACAGCTTTCCACCCTCAAACAAGTGGCCAAGTCGAGCGAGTCAATCAAATCCTCGAAGACATGCTCAGGGCTTGTGTCATTTCCTTCGGTATGAAATGGGAAGATTGTCTTCCATATGCCGAGTTCTCCTACAACAACAGCTTCCAAGCCCCCGGGCAAGGCCCCATTCGAAATTCTCTACTACGAAAGTGCCGTACTCCTCTCAATTGGTCCGAGACGGTGAACGCCAACTTCTTGGCAACGACTTGATCACGAAGTCAAGAAATGTGCAAAGTCATTCGTGAGAATCTCAAAGCCGCGCAATCGCGCGGAAGAGCTATTATGATGACAAGCACCATGATGTGGCTTTTGAAATCGGAGACCATGTCTACCTCCGTCTCTCCAATGAAAGGCACTCGTCAACCCGGTATCAAAGGGAAGCTTGCCCCTAGATACGTGGGTCCTTTCAAGATCATTGGCAAAAGAGGCGATCTCGCCTATCAACTTGAGCTCCCGTCCAACTTTGCGAACGTGCACGATGTGTTTCACGTGTCACAGCTTCACAAGTGCTTCAAGACGCCTGAGTGCACTATCAACTTCGAAGAAATTGACCTCCAAGAAGATCTCTCTTATCATGAGCACCCCGTTGCTATTCTTGAAGAAACTGAGCGCAAGACTCGCAACAAGTCAATCAAATTCACGAAAGTGAAGTGGTCACACCATTCCGACCGAGAAGCCACACAGGAGCGCGAGGATCACCTCCGTTCGAATATCCGGAGTTCTTTGGTCCTAGATCTCGGGACGAGATCCTCTTGTAGTGGTGGAGTGTTGTAACACCCCGAATGTAACTTTCCATATTTGTAACTCCAACTCTTGCCATTTCCGGCATTGTGATATGATATTCCCTCCGTGGTTGGGTTTTTGTCTTTTGTTTTGCATTTTGTTCTTGTCACGCATCTCATATCATGTCATCATGTGCATCTCATTTGCATACGTGCTCGTCTCATGCATCCGAGCATTTTCCCCGTTGTCCGTTTTGCAATCCGGCACTCCTATGTCCCCCGGCGTCCCCTTTTACATTTCTCCGTGAGCGGGTACTAAACTTTCTCGGAATAGACCGAGGTTTGTCAGGTGGCCTTGGTACACCACCGGTAGACCACCTGTCAAGTTTCGAGTCATTTGGAGCTCGTTTGATACTCCAACGGTTAACCGCATAACCGCAAAGGCCTCTTTTGGGTTGCAGTCTAACACCCCTTCAAAACAGCCCAATAACCCATCTAAGTCACTTCCATGCTCTCCGTCGTCGGATCACGATCGTGTGGGCGAAAACTACACCTCATTTGGAGCTTCCTAGCTCCTCCTACCTATAAAACACCCTCCACGAAATTTCGGATCAACTCCACCCTAAACCTAACCCGCTCCTCTCCGCGCGCCCGGACACGTCCGGATCGGGCCGGCAGCGTCCGTCGCCGCCGCCCGTGAACGCAGCCCATAGCGTGTACGCCGCGCGTCCGCCGCCCTCCCGGCCCTCCGTCAGCCGCCGCCGCCTCCCCAAAGTCCGCGCCGCCCGGCCGCCCGAGCAACCGTCGGCCGCGCGCCCCTCAGCCGGCGCCTCCGCCGGCCGCCGCGCCCGGCTCCCCGTCGCCTCCCGCCTCACGCCCGGCGCCGGATCCGGAGAGATACTGTCGGCCCGCGCCTCCCCCGACCGTCTTCCTCCCCTCCGGCACCAACTCCGGCGAGGATCCGGCCAGCCTCGAAGTCCGTGCCCGGATCCGATCTCGGTTGACTTTCCTTCTCCCCCGAAATCCTGTAAGTCATTATTCTGCAGATTATTTGTTGCATGTTCATCGCATCATAACTCTGTACCCGTGGCTCCGTTTTGGGCGTGTAGCATACCGAAATGTTCGCCTCGATGGGTACATCATTTCATCTCATTGCATCATTTTCATTTGAGCTCATCTTGATGCCCGAAATACTGTTAGAAAAGGGCTATGTGATGTTAGTTTCAGATTCTTATCAGAACTTGCACTTTTGTCATTTTTGCCATGATTGATGTGAGCATCCTATGAACTTGAGTCCTACATGTGTTTTGTAATATGCCATGCCATCTTTACAGGGGTGTATTCCATGTATTTTTGTGATCTCTGTGGTGACTAGCACAGGCTGCAAACTACGCTTCATGATGTTGCTGATTTCAGCTTGTTTCTTGATATTTTTATGCCATGTTAACTTGATGCTACAGAGAGATCCATGCTTATTTTGAGATACTTCAGTAAGGATGTTTTGAACATATGGTTATGCTCTATCCGCCCATGCCCTTGTTTGCAATTATGGATTGCCATAGATTGAGTCAATCGAGCTCTACTTTTGCTAGAAAATGTTTCCTGGCAGATTGTTTACATGTTATTCAATTTTGCCAAGGTTGTTGTAGTTGATCCGTGTATGCTATGATGTTGTTCTTGCCATGTATAGCTTCTATGCCATGTCTTCTTGATGGATGTATGCTTAGTTTATCATGAAATGCTCTGTAGTGAGTGCATCGAACTCGCGAAGATGCCTACATAATTCTGTCAATGTCATGCCCTGTTTGCTGAATCTGTTAACGAAACTTGCTATATTGGCATGGGTTCTATTGCATTTTCTGATCCCTTTTGGCTCATGGTCAGTAAGGGACTTTTGTTCTATGCTTTGAGTAGATTCATGTCATTCCTTGTTTTGCTATTATAAGTTCCTGTAGCGTGTTGTTTGATTGCTCTGAACATTGCTTCCTGATGCTGATTCTGCCATGTTCTGTATTTTCACCAAGTCTGTGAAGCTGATATATTTTGCACTTTTGCCATGCTCGTTTGGACCTGTTATGGTGTGATTTAGCCGTAGCTCAGTGTTCATCTTTTGTCAAGCATCTTGAGTAGATCACTGTCATATGCTTTGTTGGTACGTTTGGGTGCAGTAGCTTAATTTCTTGTTGCTTGCTAAGTGGTATCATGCTGTTAATGGCAGAATTGTGTCATTCTTGTTTTGTTTGTCATTTGCAAACCGTGCATCCGATTCCGGTGATCTTTATATCGATTTCAACCGAAATCATCTCACCTTTCCAGCGGCATACTTGGTTTGCCAAGTTGATGCCTTGTTCATCAGATTCCTTCCGGAGCACGCATATGCATTGCATCTCACATCTCGCATATCATGCCATGTTTTGCATCATGTTGCTTGTGCATTGCACCGTGATTTATTGTGGTTCCTTTGTTTGTGTTCTTGCTTTGGGTAGAGCCGGAGACGCAGTACGTGAACGAGGAACCTGTTAAGAACGCTTACGAGGATCAAGCTTTCGACAACTCTGAGAACTTTGCAGGCAAGATGACCATACCCTCGAAATCACTTTTATCTTTGCTTGCTAGATGCTCGCTCTTTTACTATGCCTATGCTACGATGCCTATCACTTGCTTATCATGCCTCCCATATTGCCATGTCAAGCCCCTAACCATCCTTTCCTAGCAAACCGTTGATTGGCTATGTTACCGCTTTGCTCAGCCCTCTTATAGCGTTGCTAGTTGCGGTGTGAAGATGAAGTTTGTTCCTTGTTGGAACATGGAGATGTTGTTCCTTGTTGGAACATGTTTACTTGTTGGGGATATCACAATATCTATTGTTTAATTAATGCATCTATATACTTGGTAAAGGGTGGAAGACTTCGGCCTTATGCCCGGTGTTTTGTTCCACTCTTGCCGCCTAGTTTCCGTCATACCGGTGTTATGTTCCTTGATTTCGCGTTCCTTACGGTTGGGTGATTTATGGGACCCCTTGACAGTTCGCTTTGAATAAGACTCCTCCGGCAAGGCCCAACATTGGTTTTACCATTTGTCACCTAAGCCTTTTTCCCCGGGTTTCGCGAGCCCGAGGGTCATCTTTATTTACCCCCGGACGGTGCTCCTTCGAGTCTTTGGCCCGAACCGGCAGACCGAGGGGCCACCACGGGCAACTCGAGGGCTGGTTTTACTCGTAGGCTGACCTATCCGGTGTGCCCTGAGAACGAGATATGTGCAGCTCCTATCGGGATTTGTCGGCACATCGGGCGGCTTTGCTGGTCTTGTTTTATTGCTGCCGAAATGTCTTGTAGTCTGGGATTCTGAGACTGATCGGGTCTTCCTGGTAGAAGGAATATCCTTCGTTGACCGTGAGAGCTTATAATGGGCTAAGTTGGGACACCCCTGCAGGGTATTATCTTTGGAAAGCCGTGCCCGCGGTTATGAGGCAGATGGGAATTTGTTAATGTCCGGTTGTAGAAAACCCGAAGTTGACCTTAATTAATACACATCAACCGCGTGTGTAACCGTGATGTTCTCTTCTCGGAGTCCGGGAAGTGAACACGGTGTTGGAGTTATGTTTGTCGTAAGTAGTTCAGGATCACTTCTTGATCGCTACTAGCTTCACGACCGTGCCTTGCTTCTCTTCTCGCTCTCTTTTGCGAATGTAGCCACCATATATGCTAGTCGCTTGCTGCAGCTCCACCTCACAACTCTGTCCTTCCTATAAGCTTAAATAGTCTTGATCTCATGGTGTGAGATTGCTGAGTCCCCGTGACTCATGATTCTACCAAAACGATTGCAGGTGCCGATGATGCGGTCGAGATGACGCAACCGAGCTCAAGTGGGAGTTCGACGAGGAACGTGGTCGTTACTATGTGTCTTTTCACGATGATCGTGAGTGGAGCCCAGTTGGGGCGATCGGGGATCTGTGTAGCATTTGGGGTAGTCTTCTTTTATTTTGGTTCCGTAGTCGGACCTTGAGTGTATTCTGGATGATGGATGTTTATTTATGTATTGTGTGAAGTGGCGACTGTAAGCCAACTATGTATCTCTTTCCCTTATGTATTACATGGGTTGTGTGAAGATTACCTCACTTGCGACATTGCTTTCAATGCGGTTATGCCTCTAAGTCGTGCTTCGACACGTGGGAGATATAGCCGCATCGAGGGCGTTACAGTTTCTAACTCTTTTGTCCCAATGAGTTTGGGTACCATTTTGTTTGTGTTGTTGTTTGTAGGAACAATTGGAGATGCATTGGATGCTCGGCTCACTAACAAGGAAGGTGGTGTCACCATGTGCTTATTGGAGTCAAGCTAGGATGCTCAATGAACTACTATATATTACCTTCAATTGGTTTCTTCTACATCCTTCCAATGATACCTCGGTAACAAGTATCTATTCATGCATTCTTTTCTTGCATTCAACCTTGTGTAGGTTGCATCTTGGCATGATTTTCATTCCATCTTGTGATACTTGTTTCCTTTCTCAAAGCATCTCAACGATGATCTCATGTTGCTAGTTGTGATGTCTTTGATGGGTGTGTGGTAGGGATTCATTTATATCTTTGTAAGACCATATCTAGTCATGTGCTATGCTTCCAAGCAAATATCTTATTGGTATATGTATGACTTCCTTTTGGATATCTTGTTCCTTCGTGTTGTAACTATTTCGGGTGTACATCCTTCTTTGTAGACATATATATATATATATATATATATATATATATATATATATATATATATATCATGATTTCGTCTACCTAGAATCTTATACACTTGAGAGAAGTTGCATATCTAGATGATATCCTTTCTTTCACGTCCACCTTGTCTTTCTTATGTTATTTCTTTGGTGGCTCCGTGAAAGCTTTTGCCTTGAGTGTGTGTCTTCTATCGTAGCATCTTGATGCGCTCTTGTGTGGTGAAGATTATTTTCCTTATGCTTATATTTACGAGGTTTTTTCCATCTTAATTGGTATCCCTCGTCTTGATGAGCCTTTCATCTTCTATCTTCACCGCGGGTTGTCACAAGCATAGGTTCTCTATATGCTTATTAGTAAGCTTGTGAACCCATTTGCTAGTTGTGTGTGGGAATAATAGGTCTTGCACCGTGTGCCTCATTCTTTCAAGACTTTATTGATGCTTAATGCTCTTACATGCATTAGTCTTCTCAAGTGCATTGCCTTGACTCACACACATCTTTTTGGTTGAGCCCACTCTTAAGTTGCCTCTCTTACTTGTTGCTCAACCATGTGTTTGTTGCAAGTACTAGGCTTAGTTTCCTATATTCTCTCTTGCACTTGTTGTAAGTTTCTATTGATTTTGGGGGAGCTATGATCCTATTTTGTGCACTTTGTATCCAAATACAATAATTCTTGATGTGCACAAATCATGGGGAGCTTCTCTAGTTTCTTTAGAACACTGCTCTGCTCTTATCATAATATCCTTTATTCATGTGGCTCGTAGGATCATTGGCCTAGTTGGTTCAATTGGTATCTTTTGATAGCTTGCTTCAATTGGTATCTTTTGATTGCTTGATTGCTTGTTTCTCTCTTTGTTATGTCTTTGTGGCATATCTTCCTTTTGCAATCTTTGGGCCTCAATATAGTTTGTCTTCCTCCAAGTATTTACCGTTGGATATGTGTATTGCATTCCACTCTCTTGTTGAGAAATACACAATTTATGGAGGAACACATTTTATATTGGCCTTCTAAGCTTTTAGCCCATTTTGGCAATCGATGCCAATGGGGGAGAAATTTCAGAGAGTTTTGTGGAGAAGTTTAGAGAGTTGTCTCTTCTGGCTTTGGTTTGTTCCTAAGCATAGGCACCTCCTACGCATGCATTATTGGTTGTTGCATTGCATGGTGATGCATAATTCCTTATATAAACTCTCTTGAAAGTGATTGTCATCAATTACCAAAATGGGGGAGATTGAAAGGACATGCGGTGCCCCCATGTGTGGTTTTGGTAATTGATGACATTCTCTATGAACTAATGGTTGCATTGAGTTATATTTGAAGGATTTTCCCATAGGCATTTCTTGAAGTCTATGTGTTGGTTTCAAGGAGTTTATGGGTTGACCAAGGTGCTATTAAGGAATTATCCAAAGATTGGTCATGTGAGTGTTGAGCTTATTGCAAGCATGTCTTGAAGAAGAAGATTGTGTGATCATTCATGTTTACCTTCAAGACATCATCCAAACGAAGAGAGTTGGAAAGATTTAAGGTTGATCAAGACTAAGTCAAGAGTGAATCAAGTTGATCAACTCACAAAGCGTAGAAGATGTACCGAGAGGGATCAAGTGATCCCATGGTATGGTAAGCATTGTCCATTGCACTTTGTGTACAAACCCATGGTCTATGTGAGAGTCTATGTGGGGTTAGGTACGTGTCCATGGGCTCGCGTCAAGAGGAAGATATCATACAACCCATGGAAAGGATGACATCAAGTGGTGATCGTCATCAAGATTGCCGTGTGCAAGTTCAAGTGGAGCATCACAAAGAGATCAAGTGCTTGAAGCTTGCCATCCATTGTGGTGTCAATGGACTTGTGAAGATGTGTCAAGAGTGGCTCACCCATAGTGGAGTATGGGGGAGCAATCATCTAGTCTCCATCGACCCAACGCAATCAAGAAAGGTGGTCCATCTTGAGGAGGACAAGATCGTCATCATCTAGCTAAAGTGGATCATGTGCAAGGCAAACGTTTGCCCTTGATAGGTTTTCTATTTTACAGGTCTCATGATGGTAGTTGGGAGACCGGGTTATAGGATCAATAGCCGTACTATCAAGGTGGGCTCTCAAGTGAGTAGCTTGATCGTATCATTCGTCGAGAGCTCAAACCATTGCATCCTTGCATCATGTTTCTTGGTTCTTGTTTGGTTCTCTTTTTGAGTCTTAGAGCTTATGGTCATCTTGATGATAAGCTTGAGTTCATCGAAAACGGAGTTCGCATGCGTCTTCTATGATGTTTTCGGTGTTGGAGGTTTTACCGGTCTTATCCGAGGAAGGGTTCTCACCATTTTCTTTTGGGCCTTTTCTCATTTGCTTCTTATTGGTATTTCTATCAAGATTGTGTTATCCCTTGTCGCTAGCTTTCCAACAAACTTGGTTTCGTCGAATTCAGAGTCCGTTTGCAGAAGTTGTGTCAGTTTTGGTGTCCTTAAAAGGGGCTGCTGCGGATGCAATTTTTTAGTACCGCTCTTGGGAGCGGTACTACCGCTTGGAGCGGTACTACCGCGACTACTTCCGTGGCTATTTCCACTCGGGACCAAAAACTCGTCACAAGTCCAGCGGTGGTAGGCACGGATGTAATTTCTTAATACCGCTCGCAAGCAGTAGTACCGCTACCCTTAGCAGTAGTACCGCTATCACTAGCGGTAGTACCGTGAGGTCAAGCGGTACTACCGCTCCGATGGTTCTTCTGGCTTTTTTGCCTCCTCGCGGTTGTGTTTCAAAGGGCTAATACCTCCCTAGCGGTAGTACCACTCCTTGGAGCGGTAGTACCACTCGGTGCGGGCTATGAGCATAACGGTTGGATTTTTCCCCACCTATAAAAAGGGGTCTTCTTCCCCAATGAACCTTATCCTTTGAGCTCGTGTTCTTCCCCCATTGTTGACCTTCTTCGAGCTTGCTAACTCTCAAACCCTCCAATGATTCTTGCTAGTTCTTGAGGGAAAAGAGAGAGGAGATCTAGATCCACGTTTTCACCAATCACTTTCTCCTCTAAGTGAGGGGAACCCCTTGGATCTAGATCTTGGAGTCTTCGTGTTCTTCTTTCGTTCTTCCTCTCATTTTCCTCCCTAGCATTAGTTGCTTTGATGGGATTTGGGAGAGAAGGACTTGGGCACTCCATGTGCCCTTGCCATTGCATTTGGTGCATCGATTTGAGTTCTCCATGGTGATACGTGGAAGTGAAGTTTGAGAAGCTTATTACTCTTGGGTGTTTGGGCACCCTAGAGCTTGTTCCTCTTGGGTGCCTTGGTGCCCTAGATGGTTGGTGGTGTTCGGAGCTCAGTCATTGTGGTGTAAAGCTCAGGCGGCGTCGAGGTCTCCAATTAGGTTGTGGAGATCGCCCGAGCAATTTGATGAGTTCCGTGACCGCCCCAAGGGTTGCCAACGTGTCTGGGTTCGGTGACCGCCCCAATGGTTGCCATTTATGCAGGTTCGGTGACCGCCCTCAAGGGTCCCTTAGTGGAATCACGGCATCATGCATTGTGCGAGGGCGTGAGGAGATTACGGTGGCCCTAGTGGCTTCTTGGGGAGCATTGTGCCTCCACACCGCTCCAAACGGAGATTAGCATCCGCAAGGGTGTGAACTTCGGGATACATCTTCGTCTCCGTGTGCCTCGGTTATCTCTTACGCGAGCTCTTTACTTATGCACTTTACTTTGTGATAGCCATATTGTTTCTTGTCATATATCTTGCTATCACCCAGTAGTTTATCTTGCTTAGCATAAGTTGTTGGTGCACATAGGTGAGCCTAGTTGTTGTAGATTTTGTGCTTGACAAATTAACCGCTAGGTTTATTCCGCATTTGTTCAAGCCTAAACCGTAATTATTTTAAAGCGCATATTCACCCCCCCTCTAGGCGACATCCACGATCTTTCAGTCCCATACCCCTCATCGTGTTACGGACACAAAATCAAGGAACATAACACCGGTATGACGGAAACTAGGGCGGCAGGAGTGGAACAAAACACCAGGCATAAGGTCGAGCCTTCCACCCTTTACCAAGTGTATAGATGCATTAATTAAATAAGAGATATTGTGATATCCCATGATATCTATGAAATCCATGTCTCAACATGGAACACCTGCAACTAGCAACGCTATAAGAGGGGCTGAGCAAAGCGGTAACATAGCCAAACAACGGTTTGCTAGGAAGGGTGAAAAAGGTTAGTGGCTATCATGGCAATTTGGGAGGCTTGCTAACAAGTGATAGGTAGCGCGACATAGCGATAGCATCGAGACAAACTAGCATAGCAATGATAGTAGTGAGATCCAAGGTGACGGTCATCCTGCCTTAAATCCCGCTAGGAAGAAGAACGAGTCCATAAAGAAGACAAACGGACGTAGACGAACGAATCCTCACAACTCCGAAATGAAACCGAAGCTAACAAGAGAAGCAAACCGGAAAGAAGCAAACAACACGGTAAACAACCATCACATCAACATGGCATGATGCACAATCAAGTATGATGCATGTCCGGTTTTAATGAGGCATGACATGACAAAGTGCAACAAACAACACTACAAATTAAGTGGAGCTCAATATGCAACGAGTTGCATATTGGCGAAACACCACATTCAAGTTATTTAGTTCTCTCTCGTTTATGTACCCAACAATATTAACTGCTATTAAACATGGCAAGAGGGTGAAGCATAAATAAACTAACTATTTAGGCAAATTTAAAAGAGGCCGGAACAATAAACAACAATTCCGGTAAATCCCCACATGTCATTTAGCACTTTAATGCAAGCAACAATTTTAAACATTTTATATGTTGTTATCATGATGCGGATGCCATATACAAGTTTATGCATTTTTATGAAAACATTGACGTGAGCATGTTATGAAGCATTTGGCCAACATGGCGGAACGAAAGGGGTGCCACGACAACGACAACGGAAATGGTGCCACGGCAAGATATCAGTTCCGGTAGGTCATGGAGGTACCGGTTCAAAAGGAAGTGTGGAGCGAGTCATGCAATGATTGTGGGGATGATCCCGGATACCGGGTTCCCACGGTCGATGGCATGGCAAACTAGGAGGAACGTGCAATGACAACTCGGACATAACGCAACCACGGGCATCTCATACAACACATGCATTCATCCACGGGCATCATATCAGGGTTATACCTACGAAGCGTGCATTTTCAGAGCGGATCAAGTTTGTTGAGGGAAATAGACGTTCTTGCAACAGTAGTGGAAGTAGTGATACACGTCTCTTAGAGGAACTTGACGTCCACGGAGTCGACGGTAGTGGTACACACCTTGTCGGGGTACTTGACGAATCCGAGTCCCTTCAGGCGTAGTGGCACTTGGCGAAATCCAAGATGGTTTGACGATTCCAAGATGGTTTGACGATTCCGGACATGGCGGTAGAGGTACTTGGCGTCAATGTGGCCTCCAGGGTACTTGACGAAATCCACATTGGATGTAGTCGTTCATATTTGAAGGGGAACTTGGCACGTCCAAAATCTTCGAGGTTCATCGTGTACTTGACATCTCGGTGCTGTAGTCGAACTTGCGAGTCTTGCTGAACTGAAGGGGCATCGAAGGACTAGCAAAGGCCCTGCCTCAGGAAGTCATAGGAGGTGCGTGGAGGTAGCTCGAGCTGCTGGTCGTCGGGGCATGGCCGAGCAGCGGCTGGAAGAAGTGGCCGGTGTTGCCCTTGGCATGAAGCAGGGGAGGCGGAGCTCCTGCTAGGGCGATGTCGGCGAGCAGGCAACGGAACTTGGCGTCGACGTACATGCGCGGCTGGGAGAAGCAACGACTGGACCGTGCAGCGGTGGGCGAGGGACTCCGGGACGGCGCGGAGGTCGAGGAACTTGGCCGGTGGCGCGGCTTGGAGCAGATCCGGCGCGAGGAAGGTGGGAGGCGCCCGAGGCAAACGACGGAGGGGCGCGAAGGGGCGGCGCTCGGCGCGAGGGTGCAGCAGCTGCTGCTGCTGCCGGCGGCGAGGTCAAGGCAGGTTGGTGGCGACGAGGAGAAGCAGGAGGATAGGCGGCGCGGGAGGAGTCTTGGTCGTCACTGGCGGCGAGACCGAAGCCGTGCGCGGGGCGCCACTCCTTTGCGCGCGGGGCGACGCAGAGGCACGGAGGGGGTGAGGAGATCGGGCGCGGGCGCGTGGTTTCTGGGAGTAGCGGCGCGAGGGAGAAGGTGAGGGAGAGATACGAGGGGATCGAGCGAGCTAGGGTTATAGGGATCGCTGGGCCTTGTGGCTGGGCTGGTGGAGACCAACGGCTGGGCCTTGCATAGGTTGCAGCTAGGCTAGGCTCTCTCTCATATTCTTTAGCAGAAAAGAATTAGAGAGAAGAAAAGAAAGATAGGGTTAGGGAAAGGATCTGAGCACGAGGACAATTTTCCTGGACTCAAAAAAATACAAGGAATTTGACAAAAATGACCTGAGGATTTTTAGAGGAAGTAAAATCCACCCGCGTTGGATTAAACTCGGCAAGTTTGAATTTTGAAACCCATTCAAATGAGCTCCAAGTGGGTTGAAACTATAGGAGGTGACCCTACACACCATATGTGATTTATGGGCAGATTTGGAACATTTATGGAGAAGTAAAATTGCAACTCAATTTTACTAAAAGGTCAAAAAGGAAGGATAGGAAGTTGAGTCGGATAAAAGAAGAGTTGAAGAATAATGCAAATGGGTTATGTGATTCCAAGTTAATGGAATATTTATTATAGCCCCCTAATATATTGGGAGGATATGTTATAAAGAGAAATCACCATGCGAATTCCCTCGATTTAAATAGATCAACGATCTATGCAATTTATTTAGCTGAGTTTTTAAAAAGGTTTGTATGATGACATGATGCAAGGCAAATGATGCAATGATGAATGCAACAAACCAACAACTCACACGACGAATCTTGGAATCCATGGAAAGGCATCTGGAGCGCCGATCTAGGGGCGTCACAACTACATTGGTTTGGAGCGTTTCTAATTGTGGTTACAACAGCGAGGTAAATCAATACTGATAGTCTGACGTTTTTAACTAATTTTATTTCTGCCAATAGCAGTATGATTTATGATCACTAATCTGCTTGTTCTCACGTAAATCAATACTTCATCAATAACTTACGTATTCTTGCAGCATATGAGTTTAAATAGAGGTAGAATCAAAGCTGCACAAGTACTCTCATCCCATTTGTCATGTATAGTGATGTCAAGAACAATTTCAAGGCAATGCCTTATTTACAGTTTACTGATGCAAGCTTCTTTCACTAGAAATATAAATGAGTAATCAAGAAGACACAATTGCTTTAAGAGTCTATTGTTGATAACACATATATTTGTAGGTTATAGCCAAGTCCAATGGTTATTTTGGTCTTGAATGACAGGCTTGCAACCCTTTTTACAAGTTTTAAGTTTTGTGGTAAAATATGCTTTTGTATGACCAAACCATTCAGATTTAGTGAAGTACAAATCTCAATGAGGAGTCGAATGTGCAGTCCAACAACGACATGACAAACTCTGCGCCTGCTGGTACCATCAACAATAAATTTGGTGTGTATTCCTCATTTTTGAAGTCTCATGATTTTACATATTACATGATTGCCTCGATCCCTTCCCTTCTGCAAGGGACATCCGTCTTTCATTTTGAGTAGTATATTTCATCTATGAACCTACAAGCTCATCCTTGCCAGTTTTAATGTTGGAACATTAAGAAAAGTTGTTTTACACCTCCTATGTACTCGCAAGCCCATTCTTGTTATTTTGATAACATACCAACTTGTTGTTCTATTGATGGGCATTTTTATTTTGGAGGTTCAACACACTTGATTATCTCAGCTACTTGATAATATACTTGCAGGTACAAGATCTTCACACATCTATTAACTCATTGTATGTGTTTTGTGAAGTGGTAATTACATTCAGAAGTTAAGCTTAAAGAATATCTATGCTAAACACATGAGGAATGTTGTTAGTTTATACTTGTTAGGCAAGATAACTTATTTATCCTACTAAACCATGTTAATACATTCATTTTTTCTACATCAACGTAATTTTGGAACGTATAGCTCCTTAGTTTCGAAGACAGGAGGTTGAATTTGGTTATCCACAACATGATTTGGTCTTCTTATTGATAGCAACGTGAACCTCCAGAAAAATTATTTTAGTTCATTTGCCTTTTTCGGTAGTGGACGTGAAATCTTTTTGTGGCCTTTTTCCTGGTGACTTTTGGGTTATGTAGAGATTTGTAGATATATATTTTCCTGGGTCAGATTTTGTGTTAGATGCTTTTGAACTAATGTGTACTTTTAATTTTATCTTACTTTGTTTGTGAGACGCTAATTTTGTGTAATAGTTTTTGACAGCAAGATCTCCATAATGAGGCATTTATACAGATTTCATTTGTGTTTTTCCGCACAAGTGTACAATTTAACTTGTCATAGTAAGTATTCCGCATCATTGGTACCTTATCATGCTTCTGGAGTTGAAATTTTATTTCCTGGTGTGGTTTTGGCAGTGTTGATGGTACAGGGCCAGCGGTGGGTGCTATGTGAAGTGCAACTCTATCAACAGAGAAAAACTACTCTTGAACTAGCATGTGCATGTGATTCGGTCAACTATGTAATTTTGAACTTGATGGATCCTTAATTCCTGCACTTTGAACATGATGGATCCTTTGTCATTTTTGTTGAAGATTGAAATTGTATCCATCCCTCTTGCTGGCAGTACATGAATTGGACTGACAAGGCAACAAAGTTGATGCATGCTTGTACATTGGGTCTGATGTTATTACCAAGGTATGAGCTGGATAATACATGTATAAAACCATGTCGACTGAAACTGCAATTAGTCTTGCTTGCATCTATACTATTATATGTTGTAGTCCAGTGATAACATATCTAATTAGCTGTCTTTTGTTGACTCATCACTGAAAATCTGAATTCCAGTACCAAACCGCAGACTCATGCCGATGTATATTGCGAAATGGTGTGAAGGCATTTGGCTTCAAACCAAATGGAAGTCTATGATTTTGCCAACAAACAATGGTAGGTGACATAGCTACAAACCAAACAACGGAGACTTTCCACTATCTTGGCCATGCCCTTTTGGTTTGGCAATGCCAATTTTCGGCAGGGCTAGATGGGGTTTAGACAAAATATACCCAATATTATTCCATGTATTAGATGTAAACTAAGCTTTTGATGTCTTTATTTTTGGGTTCTGATTGTTATCCTAAAAAAACAAGACGAGAATTATGTAGGCTAATGAATTTGAAAGCATCTTATCATAGCTGCAGTATTTATTAATGTCTTTGAAAGTTGATTACACACTTTCTGAAATGGCCAAGATATAATTAGTTGTCCCAGTCTACAGTACACACCAACTACGGAAGGCGGTGTTTAAGAGATATCATCACATGAAAAGCACCAAGACCATTGTCTTATCAAGATGTTACACTTTGAGTAATTGCGTAGGTTATTTTAGTGTGAGAGTTTATAATTTTTTAGTTGCGGCTTAGCTACTGTTTGATCTAGTTTATTGTGGCAAACTTTTGGACCAGTCCCACTTTACACCTATGTCTTGTTTTATGATTATTGGATTTCCTTTAGCCCTTCTACATTTCAGTAAGTCACTGTAAAGTATCTTATGTTTCTGCAGATACACAAGTCGGTGTAGTTACATGTCATCTTCAATTTATGTCATCCATATTGCTGCTCTTGGCCATTGTGGGCATCATCAGCACCGAGCACCAACGACAAGAGCCCAGTGGTGAACAAGGCCAAGAGAATCCTAGGAAGCTACAACTGAAAGTAGCACTGGAGGTGGTGCCCGGGAGCAGCAATGCAGGCAGAAGTGGCCTAGAGGAGCGGAAGCGGTGGCTGAGACGAGCACAGGAGGCGGCGGCGCAACAGTTGGGTGCAGCGGGTCCGCGAGAAGTGGAGGAGCTGGTGGACGGGAGCAGAATTGTTGACAGCGAGATCAGAGGAGGCAACAATGGCCGGAGTAGTGCGGGCGGCAAGAAAGGAAACGTGTAGTGAGTTGGCCTAAGGGGCAATTTTATCCATGTACAAAATACGAAGAGAAATGTGTACATGTATTGTTTTAATTGTTAATATAGCTGCACACTTTCTCCTGGAAATTTCTTTCACTTGACATGATTGTCATGATATTTCTTTGTTACATACTCCCTTTGTCCCGAATTACTTGGTCTTAAATTTATCTAGATATGGATTTATCTAGACACGTGTTAGACCCGTATCTAGATAAATGTAAAACAAGTTATTGGGACGGAGGTAATAGAAATTTCATTCTTATATGTGAAGGAACAAATTATTGTATTTCTCTTTAAAATTACATAGTGCAAATTTGATCAGGCTTCTCCTCATATTTCCTTCTATAGCATGATGGCAGACATTTATAGATTTTTCTTTTCTATTATGTTTAAGCCAGCTGATTCAATAACTTGTAGATAGTAAATCAAAATAAACATATTCGCAAAATGTAAACTCATTGTCCTGTTATTTTTTGTTACATTATATTCTTCCATTGGTTGAAGGCGAGATCGCTACAATTATATTGGACGGTCTACAAAAGAAAGCCTTTGTTGAAGGCGAGAATCCGTTATTTTTTTATTATTGCATATAAAAATTTATAATTTTATATCCTAACAGAGACGTGGGTTGCACGTGCATGCTTACTAGTTTAAGATAAAAAAGCGTGTCGCCCGACTTTAAATTAATAAAGCCACCAAGCATCCAGAACAAGTCACACAACAACGTAAGGCAAAAGAACCAAGTAGTTTAGACGGTCAAACCGGCAAAAGAAATACGACACTCAGGCTGGCAGAATACTAGCAAAAGATAAAACAGGGACGACACTAGAGCCCTTCTAGGGATGGTGAGCTTGATCCACGTTCAGGATGGAATTTGTCGTAGCCAGAACCCACAAGATCAAAAGCTCCACCACATCCTTGTCGCTCGATATTGAATTTATTCCATGTTGTCCATAAGGCCCAGCAGAAGGCGGAGAACCCAAACCAAAACAACCTCTTAGTCTGGCCACCCAAGGCGCTGGCAAGAGGCAAGAGGTCACCAAAGGAGTTTGGTGCCCAAGTAACATCGAGACAATCCCTCATGCGGTTCCAGAAGAACCGAGCCAAGGGGCAAGAAAAAAGAATATGATTCGTATTTTCAGCAAGCCCACACAGCGCACAACACTCTGACCCTGGGACGTTTCTTTTCTTGATTTGGTCTGTGGCCGGCAGCCAACCACGCATGGCTTGCCACATGAAGATCTTAACCTTAAGGGGCACTCTGTCACGCCAAATTCCCGAGAAACGCAAAGAAGCCAGCCCAGACGAGAGTTTAACGTAAAGGGATTTGACAGTAAACCTACTAGATGCCGACAGGGGCCACAAAACTGAGTCAGCCGACTCCGAGAGCACCGGGAAGACAACAGCGAGGCGGTGCCACTCTTCCAACTCTTCGGGAGACAACATCCTCCTAAAACCTAAGTCTCAATTCTTGACCGAAAGCTCCGTGATGGAGATCGAAGGAAACGAACAGTAAGAAAACAAGGTAGGAAGGGAAGAAGAGAGAGGGCCATCTCCCATCCAGCAATCTAACCAAAAACGAACAGAGCGCCATCTCCAACCGAGAACTTAACCAGGGACTTGAACTCATCTTTAACATCAAGGAGTTGACGCCAAAACTAGACCCACTAGTCTTAGGGGTGCACAAGGGGCTGCAGTCAAGGAAATTTTTAGCCTTGAGGATTTGAAGCCACAACGCCCCAGGATCCATAGTAAGAATGTGCCACCACCACTTAATAATAAGTCATATGTTCATGAGAGAGGTGTTAATAATGCCTAAGTTCCCAAGCTTTTTCGGCCGACACATGATCTTCCACTTGACCAACCTATATTTCTTTTTGTTTTTTGCGGTGTTCCAACAGAAACCATTCATATGTTTGTCAAAACCGCATGACTGCTCTCAGGCAAGTGATAGAAGCCCGTCAGGAAAGTGGGGAGGGAGGAGAGGCGAGCATTGATCGGGCACACTTTTGTAGGGTGGAACCCTAAGTTGAGATCTTTTCACACTGGGGGGGGGGGGGAGGATGAACAACAAGAACACAAGAGATGAATTAACTCGAAACAAAACCCAATCACACATCCACTAGAATAGCATAGTTGAGATCCACAAGAATACAAGAACAATCCAAGGAAACAAGCACAAAGGTAAGGTTCTTCCCACTCCTAAGGAGGTGAGGTCTTGATGATAGCCTTCTCCAAAAGGAGGTCTTGATATCCACTTGGGATCTTCTCCTAGGAGGCCTTGATCTACAAGAGGAGTGGTAGATGAGCAAATCTTTCTCAATGTCTCACATATACTTTGCTAACCCTAAATAATGTCCTAGGCACGGAATATATATCTAGAGGGAGGTAAGGGGCGACTTGGAGGGCGAAACAGGAAACCCTCAGCCGAAACCTGGGAGGACCATGCGCACGGGGTAAGTGAGGCCCATGCGCACGGGGGTCCCGTGTGCACGGTACACGCCCATGCACACGGAGTGATATAGTGGTGAGGCCCGTGCGCACGGGGTTGTGCATCTTCACTTCCAATAGCTTTCTGGGAGGCCCATGGGAAATGGGTTGGGGGAGGCCGTAGGCACGGGGTTGCCTGGGACTTGGTGTTTCCGACTTGATGAGCTCCCTCTTCTTCCTTGTGGCCTTGGGGTCCTTCTCCTTGCCTCCGGGATGCTCCCTAGCTGCTTGGTGGCGGTCATCCTCGAACGTAATGACACATGGCACATTTTGGTGAGGTAGCATCCAAGTTCCATTCGTATCCATGTCAATCTCGAAGAGGAGAGAGTTCACCTCGGTTTCAATGGCACGTGCGCGAGCTCTTATCATAGGCCCATGTGGTGCTTGATGTGTTGGTGTAGAGTCCATGGGGATGATCGAAGGATAGTTTTTTGATAAAATATGCAATGGGTTGCTTTTCTTGCATTAAAACTCCACCAATACCATTGCCACTAGTGTCACAATGCACTTCAAAAGTTTTGTCCAAATTAGGCAATGCAAGAATTGGAGCATGTGTAAGCAAAGATTTAAGCTTGTCAAATGTGGTAGCTTGTGAATGTCCCCATATGAAGGGTGCATTTTTCTTACTCAAGGCATGCAGTGGTGATGCAATAGTGCTAAAGTCCATAACAAATCGATGATAGAAACCGGCTAAACCAAGGAAACTACACACTTTTTGCAAATTAGTTGGTTGTGGCCAAGTTTTAATTGCTTCAATTTTAGACTCATCAACATGAACACCCTTAGAAGACACAACAAAGCCCAAGAAAACAAGCTTGTCAACACCAAAAGTGCATTTCTCCACGTTAGCATAAAGGCGCTCGTTTCTAAGAACTTGCAAAACATCTCTAAGATGGGTGACATGATCTTCTAGAGATTCGCTAAACACAAGTATATCATCAAGGTAGACCACAACACATATGTCAATGTATTTGCAAAAAACATAGTGCATCACACGCATGAAAGTGTCGGGTGCTTCGGATAAGCCCATAGGCATAACTAACCATTTGTAGAAGCCAGATTTAGTTTTAAAAGTCGTTTCCATTCATCACCTTGTTGAATGCAAATATGATAATAGCCAGTTTTAAGAACAATTTTTGAGAAAATGGTGGATCTGCTAAGCTCATCTAGCATATCGTTAAGGTGTGGAATGGGATGCCTATAGCGAATGGTGATAGCATTTATGTGACAGGAATTGGAACACATGCGAAAACTACCATCTTTCTTAGGCACAAGAATAACCGGAACGACACGAGGACTTAAGCTTTCACGTACATGCCCATTGTCAATGAGGTGTTGTACTTGCCTTTGGATTTCCTTAGTTTCTTCGGGGTTGACGTGGTAGGGTGCCTTGTTTGGTAGAGGCATGTCGGGGATGAGGTCGATTAGGTGTTCGATGCCACAAACAGGAGGCAGGCCGGGAGGTAGCTCATCGAAAAATACGTCTGCGAACTCCTGCAATAGATTAGACAACACTAGAGGTAGATGATAAGAGGTGTTAGTTCTTACCGCTTCGTCTTTGCACACTAGGACATAGTGTATAACACTCGATGGGTTCTCACACCCTTCTCTCATCTATCTTTTGGTGGCTAAGAGCACTAGATTTTTCTTGTCGCTCATCATGGAGGCACTCAATTTGGGCTTGTGGTGCTCATTCTCTTTGTGGTGGTTCATTCTCTCACTATTCTTGGCGATCACTTGACTTGGCGACATAGGTCGTAGCACGTACTCCTTTCCCTTCATCTTGAAGCTATAGTGGTTGGTACGCCCGTTGTGGATGACGCCGCGGTTGAATTGCCTAGATCTTCCTAAGAGGAGATGGCACACGAACATAGGAACCACATCACACTCCAAGGTGTCTTCGTATGCGTCGATCTTGAAGGAAGATTGCACGGTGTGCTCCACCTGAATGGTGCTGGAGTCGCTAAGCCATTGGACCTTGTAGGGGCGAGGATGCTTCATCTTGACCAATTGCAGCTTGGAAAGGAATGTCACTTTATATTGCACCTTATGATAGCAACCTTTATTATGCAGTCTGTCACTTTTATTTTTTTACCATCACAAGTTCGTACAAAGCTTATTTTCCCTTACAATAAAATAGCATACATATTTAGGAGCAATTTTTATTGCTTTTTGCACCAATGACAACTTCTTGAAGGATCTTATTCAATCCATAGGTAGATATGGTGGACCCTTATGACAAGAAACTGGGTTCAAGGGTTTTGGATGCACAAATAGTATTTCTACTTAGTACGAAATTTTGGCTAGCAAAAGATTATGAGCAAGCACCACATGTTGGAGGATCCATGACAATATAACTTCTGTGTGAATATAAGCAAATATAACTCCTTGTGTTGTCTTCCTTCCCAACATATCTTCCTTTCCAACATCAACTACTTGATCAAGCAGAGAATATTTGACGGGGGCTCACAATGATAAAGGATGTCCAACATAGTATAATTATATGTGAGACCTCTCTTCCTTTATTACATTTTCATGAATTGCATCAATGACCAATACTATGTTTGCTACCCTTCAACAAATTTTATCAATTATAATTCTTTTATGTGAAGTAATTACTCCCCATGGGATTAGCATATGATCTTTTTATTCTTTTAGTATTTTTATTGCTAAGATTGAAACAAGAAAGTAAAGTACCGTAGATTAAACTACTCTTTATTATATAACTCTCACACTCGATTACATAGATAGATAGATCATGAAACAAGCACTTCGAACTAGTTTATACTAAAACTTTATTCTTCTAAATCACAAAATAACTAAGGATCGAACTAAGATTAATAATCATGATAAAAATGATGGTGATATGATACCGGGGCACCTCCCCCAAGCTTGGAACAAGCTAAGGATGGTGCCCATACCCGTGTACTTAAGTTTCCTTCTTCGGTGATGATGGTGCAATGTTCTTGGCGATGATCCCCTAAGTGTATGATTTTCCTCTTTGAGCTCATTGACTTGGTGTTTAAGGTCCATGATCTCCTTGCGGACCTTGCTTTTAGCGGTCTGTTCTCCATCAAGTAGTGGAGGTAATTTGGTAGTAGGAGAGTGAATAATGTCTGCCTGCATACGATGGTAAGGGGTAAATCGAGTATTGGAAGGTTTAACCGTGTTAGGCAGACTTGATTTCTTGAACTCCATGTGCATGTCTCCTGGTTGAGGTAAGAGGGTTTCTTCTTCTTCCTTGCTAGAGTCATCCATTCTCTTCAAATCAGCATCCAACTCCTCATCCGTGGGCCACCCATAAGGATCAATATCGCCATCACTACTGCAGGATGCTGCTAACGCGACACTACGATCAGAGACCCTTTGACGAAACTGTGTGTGATGCATTAATCGTGAACGATGATGTAAAATAACCGTCAAAAAAGATGCAAAAATTTTGCGATGAAGGATACATCAAACACGGTTTAGATTTTAGTTGCGTGTGCGATGAGGGGCATACAGTTAAGTTCAATGAGCTATTTGCGATGAGGCAGAACAAAAGAAACAGACAGCCAAATGAAGGCGTGTGCGATATACGGCATACAGTTCACTTGGATAAACTGTTTGTGATGAGGCGGAACAACAGAAACGGGCAGCCAGATGAAGGTGTGTGTGATATACGGCATACAATTCACTCGGATGAACTGTTTGCGTTGAGCCAAGAGAACAAAAAACGGTTCAACTTAACAAGATGTGTGTGATACACGGCAAACAGGTCTGTAATTGGAAATGTGTGGGAAGACCGATAACAACACATACAATTCCTATTAACAAGCCTTGTGTGTTGTGAGCAAATGATTGCTGGTATACAATTGTTAGTGATTGCTGAAATCATCACCGACGGATTCCATTATTTAGTCCGTGTGTGATGTGATTTGCTCTGTCTACAGAGCATCAACATATATACTTAAAAAGACATCATTGCAAAACCAAATTAAGCATACAATTACACAAGTGACTACACACATAACATTTCCACACACCAAAGTAAGCAATTACATGCATACTAAACTAGGAGAAACGAGGATCTAATCATCTACTTATTGTTGCCGCGACGTTTGCCATTGCTCTGCTTCCGGCTGGATCCCTGGCCGTTTTGGGGAAGGAGGCAGTTCCTCATGTCAATGATCCACCTATACATGTCGTGGCTCGTGTACGCCTCCTTGGCCGCATACACGACGTGAGCTTTGTCGAGTTTCTCCATCCAGGCCGAGTGCCAGGCACGCTTGTCCTTGTTGCAGGAATCCTTCATGTCTCTGTAGTTGGGGTCGATGATGGCCTCGACGAGGTGAACCAGTGAGTCCTTCTCATGCTTCTTGATGCCCCAGATCTTGTATTGGCCCCTATATGTCGACAAGATTCTGGCAGGCGATGCCCAAATTCTTGAGCACCTTTACATCGTTGGTGATGTCCACCGTAGCGAACATGTAGTGGGGGCTGTTGACAAACCTGGCGAAACGCTCGCAAGGCCTTGTGGCTAGGCAGTAGTGGTAGATGAGGACGTGGTTGCGCACGCACATCTGGGCGACGACGACCTTGGGACGAGACCCGACACGAGCGCGGGTGTACTCGAGGTCGAACCCGACCACCTTGTACTTCTCCTCGGCAAGCAACATCTCCATGATGTGGATGGAGTGCTCCACCCAGACCGGGTTGTTGGTGTACACATCGAGAGCTCCATGAAACTTCTGTGGGTGTCCACCATGGCATGCATGGTGAACAGCTGCTCGTCGTCAGCAGCCGCTCGGAGCGCCATTGGAGCCGTGCAGGATACCCTCTAAGAATTTTTCGTGGTGGGTGTGCTTCTTGCAGTGGTGGGGCGCGATCGAAAGGTTGAAGAGACACAAGGGTTAAATGGCCGCTGTAATAAATGGGGGCCTGCCGGCCTGTAATCGTCACATCTTGTCACGACGTTCATAGCAGAGTATTCCAATGCACGCTTGACAACACCGCACCGCACGCGTTTCGTTTGACCACGCGTGGGCTCGAAGAGGCGTCAAATGTATCTTCAGTGAGCCTGTTCCCGCGCTACCGCACAGTTCACCGCGCAAGCTTCTCGCCCGACTAGTTTGGCCATGCGTCGGCTAGAAGAGGGACAAATCGTGGGCGTTTATTGGCAAAAAGCTTTGTAAAAACAAAGTGTGTGGAATGACTTCGGTCATAAGTTTACCCGTGGGTGATGAGGTCAAAGTTACACAGAAGGGTGATGATGGACACTCGAATGCGATAATTAATTCTGCGCTCTACAGGGCACACGGTTGAAGAAAACAACTGTGTGCAATAATGCCGAAGATTGTAGTCGAGTTAGCTATACAGATCATGTGCTATGAGATCGACAAGGTAAATAGATTCGAGAATGGTTAATAAAGTCTAAGTCCATTGCATATTAAGGTCAAAATAGTGCTACCAATATACGAGTCTCAATGATTGTACCACAAAAGCTTGAAATATTACAAGGTTAAAATTCCAGAGTTATATGGCTCAAATTCGAAGATTACAAGGTTCAAACTGATACTATAAATGAAATTCAGCTCATCAGCTGCAAAATGCTCGCGCTGATCCGCTGAACATGGATATTAGAGAGGTTCAAACTAATATTACCACTTCTAAGTCTGGTTTTAAAACCTCATAATTTTTGCAAAGGGGGCAGCCACTGAGAAGTCATGTATGGGGTTGACACGATGACTTCCGATTATTCTGTCATTTGAAGTTCCAAAATGAAATTCAGCATTTTCAGAGCCTATTCAATTCTGCTGCAGCCGCCGGCGCTGATCAACAAACCATTCATTTTTGTGAAATAAATGTAGGGCAAACCTCATTACCTTCAGCACCCTTGCTCTGACAACAAAGAACCTGGCGAATATAATCTCTGGTAAGGTCCCTCAGTAGGAGTTCAAAGTAATTTCCGAGACATGCAGATCTAGGCATTCGACATGATTGTTATATTGTATCACAGTATCCACCACCGGGCCTAATCTTATCTGCAAAAGAAGAAAACGTGTTAGTGCCTACATGCAGTTTTGAACACTACTACGGGCCTATTTGGTTTGCAGGATTTGTAAAATGCACTAACATGCCATCTTCGATCCGACATGACTAACAGGAAAGTTCCCTAAGAATCCTAGAAAAATGTAGCCTTTTTCACAAGAGGTTGGAGTGGATGAAAAGTTCCCTAAGAGAACTAGTACAGATGAATCCAAAGGACAAATGCTTATGGATTGTAACCATATGGATCAAGCAACCAATATGGGGGGGCATGTATGTACTGAAATCCTCCAAAAAATCCTTCAGAAATCGCAGTACATTGTCATTGTAAACTTGGAAAAAGGTGTCACAAATTGAACTCCCTTATGGTTACTCCCTCCGTCCCATAATATAAGAGCGTTTTTAAACTAGTGTAGTGTCAAAAACGCTCTTATATTATGGGACAGTGGGAGTAACATTTAACAGGAAAGGAACATCACCTTGATATATAGCTTCTCGAGGCACAAAAAGCATCTTAGGAAATTGACAACTTGCTCCGGGTTGGGGCCGATAGATTCTAGTGCCAAGACCTTCACTGTGCGTAGTTTCGGGGTCAAGCTTGTCGAAATCATTTTCTGGATGATAGACGAACATACATCTTCAAAATTAGAAATAATGTTAATATCTAGAAGGAGAGGTAGAAGGCGGCTGTTGTACCTGAACAGGTGTGGATCCAATAACAAGTTCAGAGTATTTGTCAGACGAGTAGCCCACCACTATCAATTTCGGCGCAGAAATGACATTGATTCTTGTTGGACCTTCTTGATCAACTACAAGTAATCTCTCAAGTGAAGGTGTGTCCTCAATGACCATACCGTGGTATACATCTTGTGATGTCTTCTTGCCGCACCAGCAACACACATAAATAGTCCGGAGAGTCATGGAGTTGATGTGGAAGCTACTCAACCCATTGATCGTCTGAAGACGAAGGTACTCGAGTGCAGTACAACCACGGAGCAGGCGCTCCATGTCACCGTTTGGGAGGCAAATAGCGACGAGCTCGAGGTGCTTCAGTCGTGGTAGAATAAGAGCGGGCACATCATTAAGGGGGATGGCAGTTCTTGAACTTGGCGACGCGCAGCGTGAGCGCCAGACGGAGCGCGGACGTTGGCAGCAAGCGCATATTCCCATCATCAAAAGTGAGCTCCTCGAGCTGATCTAGGGCGGGGATTGAAACCAGTCGTCAAGCTTGGCTTGGTCCTTGCCATTGGAACGGAACTTGCCCATTCTAAGGCCTCTGGTTGGGCCAGGGTGATTGCCGAGGATCTTGGAGAATGCATCCAGGCTTTTGCAATAGCCATGGTAGAGCTCGTGGGTGTCGATGAGGTCGAGAGGGGTGGAGTTCCATAGGGGGCGCCACCATCGGGAAAGGACGGTTATCCGCGCCCCATATTTGATTAGGAGGAGGGAGATGATGACTATCAACATATCATCGGGGAGGCTGCTGATGAAGTCTAGGCCTGCTGGAGTCGCTTGTGTTTCTTGCTCGCCCCGCCTCTGCTTGTTGGCAGCCCCGTTCTCCACCTCCGGAGTCCCCTTGTCAGCGGTGCTTTCTGATAGAAGTGGGAGTACAGGGAATATTTAGTTAAAACGAGGCAATAGAAAAGTGTATTGGTAACTAGAAGTTAGTAGGTAGGAATATAGTAAGAAAATGGAATAACAATTGGTTTCTTAAATACTACACAATTCATTTGATATTGCTGGGTAAGTCAACATGCAGATACTTGAAAAGAAAACTAACTTCAAACAAAGTCTGGACGGATGATATCGTAGGGGAAGTTAGCATATATCTCATGAACAGGCTCTTTTATGTGCAGTGCAATTTTAGTGCCAGCTTTCAGTACATAAAACTTAGAAATTTATTTCGAAAGGCCAGTGCCAAAATAGGAGTCACCACGTTCATCAAGTCTTACTGTAGAAACAATTGTAAATCCATGGTTTGTGTTCAGTATGACATCCCTGCAGTCTTGATTTATATAAAGAGAAAGATTGTGCACTACAAATTTTCTTGCATAGCAAGGGACGCCCTGCAGAAAATGGTAGGATTGTTAAAGAAAATATGGTAACATGCAAATATGGGCCAAAATTGAAAGAACTGTACAACAGTTGAAATCGAAGGACAAAAATCTATAATTAAATAGATAGGGTAAACATGATGTCATGGAAATATGAGAGTAATCGAAAGAACAATACATCATTAATTTGCCTAATACAGAAAGAAGAGGAAAAAACATCCCTTTTGACGTATATGGTGCATGTGGCACCTTTTATCCAAATGTAGCAATATTTAGTATATGTTCAGGAAAGTAGGCCATGCCAACCGATTTAGGGTGAGATTGAACATATCGCGCGCATCCTCAAGTCATCTGGTATGGTGAGATGGAACTCCATGGATGTCTGGAGGAGGCCGCAAAGTCCTGATGTGTCCGTGCACTGTACACTCTATGAATGAAAGAAAACCCTCAAATCAGCTCGAATAAAAATGAATTCACGGCGATTCCGGCTAGGTGATTAAAGGATGCAGATGAACTGGGATAAGAGATGAGATAATATCTCATTAAATTAGTTACCTTGTTGTCCATGAGAAAAAACCCTCAGTACGGCAGATTCCCCAACCGGGCGTAGCTGGGTCGACCGTGAGCAGCGTTGAGAAAGTCGATGGCGATAAGCGGCGGCAAGCAGAAGTGGCGAAATGCGGTGGGGTTTGCCGGCAGCCTGGCGGCGGTGGGCGTTGAGCTAAGTGGTTGCCGCTGCGATAGGCGGTGCCATGCATAGACGCGGAGGAGCTTATGCAGGTGTGAATGGGGACCGGAGGGGGTGGCGGGCGGGGTGAGGGTTTTTGTGACATGGGGATGGTGAGGGTTTTCTTTTTTCTTTTTTGAATTGGGTGGTGAGGGTTTTCTATCCCACAAAGAGTTTTGGAGGCAACGGTTTGCTAGAGCCAACCGTGTGTGATTGACGTAACAGGCAAAATGAAAGTCATTGCACATTGTTCCAATTTTGGAAACCGTGTGTGATTGACGTACTACCTCCGTCCTGGTTTATTGGTCCCCAAATATTTAAGTAACAAATGTTTATGCATGTCACCAAAAATTGTATCATTGAACACATCCAATGATATAATTTTTGCTGACCTGCACTAACATTTTGTCAGTTAAATCTTTGGTCAAAATTTAAAACAAATTACAAAGGGGACCAATAAACCAGGACGAAGGTAGATTCCATCAACCGAACTGATTGCATCCATATCCCACATTTAGACATAAATATAGATTAACATATTCAGACATAGATAATAAGCGTACACAAGCATAGTTCAACCATAAGTACATTGTTCAACCGTCATTAAGACACTACATAGCCATACATAGTTCGATTCCACATCTCATCTCATCTGCCGGCACGATCCTGAAGCTTCTCCAGGTACTCGGCATACGTGCCATGCGCCACCCTGCGAGAATACTTTTGCTTGAAGGATCCAATGACCCGTCCTCTTACATGCACCAGAACGCTTTGATACGCATCATGAAGCTTGTGCTTGCAAAATGGGCATCGATAGCCGCCGTCCCAGGTCCTAATATGCCTGTTATGCATTCCCGCATAAAGCTCCCTCAGGATTTGCCTCTTGTACCTCCTCTGGCCATCTTCATCCTCGCTGTCCACATCGTCACACAACACCTATACAAATAGTAAAAAAATTGGCATCAAATCAATGTTTACATGCCGTGAAGTAGGATTAGGAATTTATGGCTATTGTTTTATACATATCCAGAGATTATGGTTTAAATTTTAAGCACAATCGTCTATGTACAGACCAGTCTTGAAGAAAATAATGGCACAAACATATATGTAGGTCATTCAGATTCAATGGTCAGGTTCTGGCTAGGAATTATTAGCACGTACACTAACCCTAGTCGGATTACTAGCAGAATTCATTTGCACAGACGAAACAACTAATCACTTATCACTTGTACCATTCAAACAATCAATACACTACACGGATCTAACAAAACTTACTCAGATTTCATGGATTGGAAGAACATAACCATAGGATTTCTATTCCAAAAAGGGGAGGTGTCGGTGTCAAAACCGACCGATCTCGGGTAGGGGGTCGCGAACTGTGCGTCTAAGGATCGAAGGTACCAGGAGACAGGGGACACGATGTTTACCCAGGTTCGGGCCCTCTTAATGGAGGTAATGCCCTACTTCCTACTTGATTGACTTTGATGAGTATAGGGGTTACAAGAGTTGATCTACCTCGAGATCGTAATGGCTAAACCCTAGATGT
Organism: Aegilops bicornis; assembly: GCA_021605145.1. NCBI lineage: Eukaryota > Viridiplantae > Streptophyta > Magnoliopsida > Poales > Poaceae > Aegilops > Aegilops bicornis. The sequence goes on along the minus strand of CM038672.1, from coordinate 299,594,534 downwards.
CTAGCCTATGTGATTTATGATATCCTCTACGGACTAAACCCTCCGGTTTATATAGATACCGGAGGGGCCTAGGGTTAAACAAAGTTGGTTTACAGAGAAAGGAAACTATACATCCGGATGTCTGGCTTGCCATCCACGCAAAGGAGAGTCTCATCCGGACACGGGGGAAGGCCTTCTATCTTGTATCTTCACAGCCCATCAGTTCGGCCCATGTTACATAGCCCGGACGCCCGAGGACCCCATAATCCAGGACTCCCTCAGTCTCCCCCGAACTTGCCTTCAATGACGACATAGTATTCGGCTCATGTCTTCGGCTTTGCAAGGCGGGCTCTTCTATAGTCCAGGCCGATGACAATCTGGTAATAATCTTGATGCCTTTTATGATTCCCCCTGCCGATGCTTTGATTTCCGCGTGTTGACTGAATATGAATGGTCCATGCACTTTTGCAAATAAGTCCTTTGCCATGCCCAGATGGCATCTATATAAGGAGATACAGATCTCCAAATGGCATCTCACGTCGCGCAGAAGGAAACCCGCCAAGTTTAGCCACGAACAAAGCCCGCCATCATGACGAGCGCCCCAGGATCTTCTTCGTGCCCTCACGACCCTCAAGAGGGTGATTGGCAGAGTTGCTCCGTGCCTCATCTTCAGTTAAGCTGGCTCCAAACGCAAGGCTAACTCCCCCCCGCGGATCTAGTCTCCATCCGAGAGGGATTGTATTCAGTAGGCGACGATGCAATGGCTGAGAATTTCCCCAATCCCAATAAGGAGGTGAGGGTGTGCTTTGTCCCATTCCTGTTGCCGGGCCTAGGATTTCCAATCCATCCCTTCCTCAAGGGTTTATTGGAATTTTATGGCATCCAACTACACAACCTCACCCTAGGTTCGATTTTGCACATCTCAGGCTTTGTTGCCCTCTGTGAGCTATTTCTGGGCATTGAGGCCCATTTTGAATTATGGAGGAAGTTCTTCTGTCTTGTTCCCCGCCACCGAGGAGGTTCCATATTTGAGGTGGGCGGCGCCGAAGTATGGCGCATACCCAGATCCGGATACCTGGTAGGAACACCTAAAGAGGTTTACCCGCAGTGGTCTTCAGAATGGTTCTATGTGGACGACATCCCACTGCCGGACCCAGTTCGGAGCGGCCTCCCTGAATTTCCTGTGCTCCCTTAAGGAAGCACCTCAACTGGCGTCCCCGCGGTCCCAAAGAAGAGGACAGTGCAGAAATACAGAGGTTGGTCAGTAAGGTCAGGCTGCTGGCCCACTCCGAACTCTCAATAGTCGAAGTCATGGCGATTGCAATAAAGAGGTGCGTGCAACCCCTTCAATCTAGAGTAACTCCTTTATGGTGTTACAATAGAGAAGACGACGCGTCTCGTTACATACAGCAGGGTCCGGATACCCCAGCCAAACTGGCCTCCATCTTGGCCGATCTGTATAAGGGCGAAAAAGAAGATTTTCTCCAGTTAAACTGTCGAGAGGCCTATTCCATGTACACCTCTATTGAATGGGTAAGATCTCGATTCGTCTGTGCTTATTTTACTGTATTGCAGATACTAATCAAATCTACTTTTTATTGCCACCAACTTAGTCATGGAGGAGGATGATCGAGGACGTCCACTGTCCTGCTCCTCAGCCGGAGGATCATAATCGCGACAAAGATCATGGCTTTTGCGAGGATCCGGATATATATATATATAATTCTACGATGGGGTATTCGATCAAGCGAGCCTTGACGGTTCGGAAGTGGCCATCATCGCCGACTACCCTCGCCTTTACCCATTCTGCATCATGAGTATCCAGAGGTTTCCTAAGAAGAGATCCTCATTTGTATCCTTTCCTGTTGTACTAATCCGGATTTTATCAGAATCGGCGCTCCAGGGACCATAACTCCTCGAGGGCGGCCCCCACGCAAGGCCGTCGTTCAAAAAGAAAAGGGGCCGGGAGTACTATGGGCACCTCACAGTCCTCCAAGAGGTATGTATACTTAATGCATGCTCAAGCATGAGTCTGGATTGTTTAAGAGTCTCCCCTTTTTTATTTTTAGGAGGAGTACGCGACAAACGGTGGGAAAACGCCTGATTAGCCAAATGTCTGCTAATCCGGTGCCGGGCTCGTCAGCTAGGACGCCAGCAAATCCCGCGCCCAGTCCGACTCCTCAAGAGGATTCAGATGACGTGTCGGTCACGAATTCCGAATTGGAAATCGTGATGAACCACCGTCGCTTGTAGGAAGCTATACGTGCTCCGGCCTTGTCCGAATAAGGATTCACTGCAGTGAGTTCGACAAATGCCTATATCCGAGCCGCTCGACGGCCTTGCCGGATTTATTTAGCTGTTCTCAAAGAAAATACAGGTAAATTTTGACACAATCTGTATGGTCATAAGCTAGTAGCCCCCGAGACTTGTAGCAGTTGGCCCAACTGATTTAAGGGTCATTATATCTTCAGGTACTGAAGGAGAAAAATAACATATTGTCCAGGGAGCTTGAAGAATGTCAGACCGAGCTATCTGTTGTCACCGCTGAACTGGAAGATTTGAAGAAATCCAAGAAGGCATCTGATCGTAAGTACAACAGTGTCCGGAAAATATGATACCATGCCAACAATGATTGCTAAATATGCTTTGTACAACAGTAGGATCGACAGATCAGTTGGAGGAGCGACTAAAGGCTGCTCAGGCGGACAAACAACATGCGGAAGGGCAAGAAGCCGCTGGTCAACGTATATTGACACGAACCATTGATGAGAAGAACAAACTACAGGATGTAAACATCAAGCAAGCCGAAGAGCTAAAGGACGTACGAGCCCAACTGTCGGATGCCTTGAAAGAGAATAGAAAGCTAAAAGGCGTCATATTCAGTATGTCCTTTAATCTGTCTTTCATATGGTCCTCTGATGGAAAGTTTTATGAAATTATTCCTGTAGGTTTGTTAACTGGGCGGTCCGAGGGAGAAATGTCCGGATTTCAAGGCGACTTGCTGCAAGAGCTATCCCAAGTTCACGAGCGAGCTTGGAAAGCCATGAGGAACATGGCGAAGGCTTTGTGGCCATCCGATTCTCCTTTAGAAATCATGTAGGAGCTCGTGAATTTATTCAAGGGAGCTCGGTGCCACTTTGAACTATGGAAGGCATCAACATGTCGAGAAGGTGCACGAGAAGCCTTGGCCATGGTGAAAATGCAGTATACTGGACTTGATCCGAATCATATGGCCCGAGTCGGACCTCGGGGACCAGACGGACAAGAAATTCCTGTTAGCTTGGTGTACGACCAAGTAAAGACAACCGCCAAATTTTCACAACAGGACTGTAAACTAGACAACCTTATAGATGGCATAGATGAAGAGTAGGCGTTTGATTCCATGTAACAATATACTTTATCATCAAACTCATTTCTGGCCGAATTTTAAAAGATTGTCATGGCAGAACTTCTGCTTCGACCTTCGAAACCCAAGGGTTGGAGTGTTTCCGAATACCATACCTGTGATAAACACCAAGTATGTTCAGAAACCAGGCAATCCGGTCATAGTTGCTTGAATAGACAAGCTGTATTCGGGGAGTTATGTTATATATTTTTAACGTAAGAAACATTTTCTAGAGAGAATAGTTCTGTTAAGGGTTCCTTTCCCTCGGTCAGCATGCTAATTTGTGCACGTCTAAGCTTTGACTCAAAAAAGGCACAGGAAACTTTGTCCTTTGGGAGTTTATATTGTCATGAAGGCAGTTTGTCGTCTGTTTGCCGACCAATTATTCTCTTAAGAATGCTAGGTTTCGGCTTCACCCGTCTGAGGTACATGCCCGGATAACCCGGTTGTAGCAATCGCAGAGGTGCTCCCTTTATGCCCTAGCCGAACAATCGGGAACGTAGGGCATAAGAACAGGAGCCAGACAACCCAGCTTGGCAAAAACTTAAGTCATAGAGGTGCATATAATGGCAAAGAAAGATGTATACTAGCAAACGAGACATATATATGGTGAGATCTAGGCTTAGTAAAATAATAAGCTTCTATTTAGAGAAGCCCCTAGTCATAGTGGGGTGTATACATTTAAAGATGTGTACCCCTCAAGTGTTCGACTGACCTGAACATATACCGGAGATCATGTAAAAAAACAGAAAAAATTGAAAAGGAGAAAAAGGTACGGAAAAAGGGGTATGTCCAGACTTATGCGTAGAATCTTCGGAGTCGAGCAGCGTTCCAAGGATTCAGCTCAAGGCGATTATCCAATGCATTACGAAGGCAGTAGGCTCCTCCAGTGAGAACTTCATCTATAATGATGGGACCTTCCCATTTAGGTTTGAGCTTGTCCTTTTTCTTCTCTAGGAGGCGTAAAATGAGCTCACCGACATTTTACGTCTTTGCCCGCACTTCTCTGCTTTGGTATCTCCGAGCCTGTTGTTGGTAGAATGCGGAACGGGCTTTTGCGACATCGCGCTCGTCCTCCAGGCCGTCTAGATCATCCTGCCAATCGAGGTCGGCTTCTCTCTCTTCATACATGCGCACTCGAGGTGAGTCATGAATAATGTCACAGGGCAAGACAGCCTCTGCGCCGTACACCATGAAGAACGGTGTATATCCGGTCGTGCGGCTGGGCGTGATCCGCAGCCCCTAGAGTACGGAGTCGAGCTCCTCGACCCAGTGTTTATCCGACTCCTTGAGGGATCACACTAGTCTGGGTTTGATGCCACTCATTATCAGGCCATTGGCCCGTTCAACCTGACCGTTTGTTTGAGGGTGATATACGGAGGCATAATCGAGCTTGATACCCATATTAGCACACCAATTTTTTACCTCATCGGCTGTGAAGTAAGAGCCGTTGTCAGTAATAATGCTATATGGGACACCATAACAATGCACAACACCGGAGATAAAATCTATCACCGATCCGACTTCAGTCATTTTTACTGGTTTGGCCTCTATCCACTTAGTGAATTTGTCCATCATAACTAGTAAATATTTCTTCTTATGGCTTCCCCCTTTAAGGGGTCCGACCATGTCTAGCCCCTGGACCGCGAAGGGCCAGGTAATGGGGATTGTTCTTAGGGTTGTGGGCGGCATATGGCTTTGATTAGCAAAAAGCTGGCATCCGACACAATGCTGTACAAGGGCCTGTGCATCTACTCGGGCCGTGGGCCAGAAGAAACCTGTACGGAAGGCCTTGCTTACAAGGGCCCGAGCTGCGGTGTGATGGCCGCCGAGGCCAGCATGTATTTCGGCCAAGAGCTGCCGCCCCTCCTCATCGGAGATACATCTTTGAAGAACTCGAGTAGTGCTTTTCTTGTAGAGTTCTCCTTCGTGAACTTTGTAGGCCTTAGAACGTCGAACTACGCGACGGGCCTCGTTCTGGTCATCAAGGAGCTCCTGCCTATTAAGGTAGGCTAACAAGGGTTCGGTCCATGGAGTGATTACCGCCATGATTACATGGGCGGAAGGCATTGGTTCGGTGCCCGAGCCCCCGATGATATCCGAGTCGTGTTCGGCATCCGGGGATGTGATCGGCGCCGGACTGGTATTTCCACTCTCGTCTTGCCATACCACGGATGGCTTGAAAAGCCTTTTCACAAAGGTGTTAGGCGGGACGGGGTCACGCTTAGCGCCCATTCGAGCAAGGATGTCCACTGCTTGATTACTGCCTCGAGCCACATGATGAAACTCGAGCCCCTCAAACTGAGCTGATATTTTGAGTACTTCGTTGCGGTAGGCCGCCATCTTTGGACCTTTTGCATCAAATTCTCCATTTATTTGAGATATCATGAGGGTCGAATCCCCACGCACCTCAAGGCTTTGTATGCCCATAGAAACGGCCATCCGGAGACCATGCAATAGTGCCTCATATTCGGCCGTGTTATTGGGGTCCGTATACATGATTTGTAATACATAACAGACAGCGTCCCCTGTAGGGGATGTTAGGATGACGCTGCTACCTCCTGAGCTTGCGTTGGATTTCCTCGAAGAGGAGAGGATAATGCAGCAGAGTAGCGTAAGTATTTCCCTCAGTTTTTGAGAACCAAGGTATCAATCCAGTAGGAGGCCACGCGCAAGTCCCTCGTACCTACACAAAACAAATAGCTCAACGCAACCAACACGATTAGGGGTTGTCAATCCCTTCACGGTCACTTACGAGAGTGAGATCTGATAGAGATGATAGATAATATTTTTGGTATTTTTGGTATAAAGATGCAAAGTAAAATAAAAAGCAAAGCAATAATAAAGTGATGGAAGATTGATATGATAGAGAATAGACCCGGGGGCCATAGATTTCACTAGTGGCTTCTCTCAAGAGCATAAGTATTTTACGTTGGGTGAACGAATTACTGTTGAGCAATTGACAGAATTGAGCATAGTTATGAGAGTATCTAGGTATGATCATGTATATAGGCATTACGTCCGAGAAAAGTAGACCGACTCCTGCCTGCATCTACTACTATTACTGCACTCATCGACCGCTATCCAGCATGCATCTAGAGTATTAAGTTAATGAAAACAGAGAAACGCCTTAAGCAAGATGACATGATGTAGAGGGATAAATTCATGCAATATGATAAAAAAAAACCTATCTTATTATCCTCGATGGCAACAATACAATACGTGCCTTGCTGCCTCTTCTGTCACTAGGTAAGGACACCGCAAGATTGAACCCAAAGCTAAGCACTTCTCCCATTGCAAGAACTACCAATCTAGTGGGCCAAACCAAACGGATAATTCGAAGAGACTTGCAAAGATAACCAATCATACATAAAGGAATTCAGAGAAGATTCAAATATTGCTCATAGATAATCTTGATCATAAACCCACAATTCATCGATCTCAACAAACACACCGCAAAAAGAAGATTACATCGAATAGAGCTCCGCGAGAGAGGGGGAGAACATTGTATTGAGATCCAAAAAGAGAGAAGAAGCCATCTAGCTACTAACTATGGACCCGAAGGTCTGAGGTAAACTACTCACACTTCATCGGAGAGGTTATGATGATGTAGAAGCCCTCCGTGGTGGATTCCCCTTCCGGCGGAGCTCCGGAACAGGCCCCAAGATGAGATCTCGTGGATACAGAAAGTTGCGGCGGTGGAATTAGGTTTTTGGCTCCGTATCTGATCGTTCGGGGATACGTAGGTATATATAGGAGGAAGAAGTACGTCGGTGGAGCAACAGGGGCCCACGAGGGTGGAGGCGGCGCTGGGGAAGGCGCCCCTACCTCGTGCCTTCCTTGTTGGTTGCTTGACGTGAGGTCCAAGTCTCTGGATCATGTTCCTGAGAAAATCACGTTCGAAGGTTTCATTCCGTTTGGACTCCGTTTGATATTCTGTTTCTTCGAAACACTGAAATAGGCAAAAAATAGCAATTCTGGGCTGGGCCTCCGGTTAATAGGTTAGTCCCAAAAATAATATAAAAGTGGATAATAAAGACCAATATGGTCCAAAACAGTAGATAATATAGCATGGAGCAATCAAAAATTATAGATACGTTGGAGACGTATCAGACGCCAGCCCCCAACCCGGCTAACATTTTGGAGCCGTCGAAGTACATCACCCAGTTTGAGTATGTGTTGTACTCTTTAGGGAGTTCGGCTTCTGTCCATTCGGCGACAAAGTCGCCCAACACCTGAGATTTAATAGCTCGGCGTGGTTTGTATGTTATTTCAAATGGTAAGATCTTGATAGCCCATTTGGCAATGCGGCCGGTGGCGTCTCGATTGTTTATGATGTCATTGAGTGGTACGTCGTAGGCCACCGTGATCGAGCACTCCTGAAAGTAGTGCCACAGCTTCGGAGATGCCATGAAAACCGCATAAGCTATCTTTTGATAGTGCGGGTATTGAGATTTGCATGGTGTGAGGACCACCGATACATAGTATACTGGTTTTTGGAGTGGGAATTTGTGTCCCTCTTCCTCTCGTTCAACGACGAGCACGACGCTCACCACCTGGTGAGTTGCAGATATGTACAACAACATAGGTTCACCAATGTTGGGTGCGGGAAGGATTGGGTTGTTTGCTAACAAAGTTTTTATTTCTTCCAACCCGGCTGTCGCCGCGTCCGTCCACTCAAAGTGGTCAGTACGTCTCCTAATCTGGGGATGAAGCTGCACAAGGCTGCCACACACCCAACTAGTTTTTGGACCTACTTTAGGTCTGTTGGCGTTGCCAATTGTGACAGGGCTCGGATTTTGGCCTGATTTGCTTCGATTCCTCTATTGGAAACAATGAACCCGAGCAGCTTTCCGACCGGAACACCGAAAATGCATTTTTCCGGATTGAGCCGTATGTGATATGTTCGGAGGTTGTCGATTGTAAGATGTAAGTCGTCCACCAATAACTCGACATGTTTGGTTTTGACAGGGCTCGGATTTTGGCCTGATTTGCTTCGATTCCTCTATTGGAAACAATGAACCCGAGCAACTTTCCGACCGGAACACCGAAAATGCATTTTTCCAGATTGAGCCGCATGTGATATGTTCGGAGGTTTTCGATTGTAAGATGTAAGTCGTCCACCAATAATTCGACATGTTTGGTTTTGATGACTACATCATCTACATATGCCTCCACCGGCTTGCCCATTTTGTTTTTCCAGGCATGTTTGAATCATGCATTGGTAAGTGGCGCCGGCGTTTTTGAGTCCGAAAGGCATAGTGTTGAAGCAGAAAGGCCCATACAGAGTAATGAATGTCGTTGTGGCCTGATCGGATTCCTTCATCTTAATTTGATGGTATCCGGAGTATGCGTCGAGGAAGCATAGTGAATCATGTCCTGCAGTTGCATCAATGATTTGGTCAATGCAGGGCAGCGGGAAGGGGTCCTTGGGGTAGGTCTTGTTGAGGTCTTTGAAATCGACACGAAGGCGCCAGGATTTGTCCTTCTTTGGCACCATGACTAGGTTTGCTAGCCAGTCCGGGTGTTTGATCTCTCTGATGAACTCGGCTTCAAGTAGTTTGGCTAGCTCCTCCCCCATAGCTTGTCGCTTGGGTTCGTAAAATCGCTGCAACGTTTGCTTGACTGGCTTGAGCCCCTTTATTATGTCGAGGCTGTGTTCGGCCAGTCTGCGTGGGATTCCTGGCATGTCTGAAGGATGCCAGGCAAGGATGTCCCAATTCTCGCGCAAAAATGCTCTTAAAGCGGCATCGGCCGTCGGATCCAGCTGTGCTCCAATGGCTGCTGTTTTATTAGGATCCGTCGGGTGAACTTGAAATTTGACTATTTCGTCTGCTGGCTTGAAAGAAGTGGACTTATGCCTCTTATCAAGGTTTACATCGTATCTATCCACTATGGAGCATACAACGGTGAGCTCCTTGGCTGCAAGGGCCTCGAAAAATGCCTCGAGGGCCAAGGATGCAGTTTTATTTTCGGCATGGAGTGCTATGTCCAGATCACTGGTGATAGTGATAAACTCCGTTGGGCCCGGGCATTTTGAGCTTCATGTACCTGTAATGGGGTATGGCTTGAAAGCGTGTGAATGCGTCTCGCCCCAACAGGGCGTGATATTCGCTGTTGAAAGGTGCCACGTGGAAGAGCAACTCTTCGGACCTGTAGTTCTCCGGCGTGCCGAATACCACATCGAGTTTAATTTTCCCCGAGCATCGCGCTTCTCGACTAGGGATATGCCTTGAAAGGTCGTACTGCTTTGCTCGATGCGGCTCTTGTCCATTTGCATTTTTTCGAGGGTGTCCTTGTAGATGAGGTTCAGTCCGCCGCCGCCGTCCATGAGCACTTTAGAGAGCCAAAAGCCGCCCACGATTGGGTTTAAGACCAAAGTGGCTGGTGCGCGGACTGATTGAGCCCTTGGTTCATCGTTGGCGGTGAAAGTTATCGCCTTATCATTCCAAGGATTTACTGTGGCCACTTGGTTGGCTTTGGTGAGGTCGCGGAGCGCCCTTTTACACTGATTATTTGAAGAAAAGGTTTCGAAGACTGTAAAGACATTGAGATTGTTGTCCTCCGAAGAGTATTTCTCAGAGTTCGTATTGGTGAGGATAGCCTCACCGCTCTTAGCCACCTGCCGGAGTACCCAACATGCCCGAAGGCTGTGTGTTGGTTCAGAATTCGGCGTCGTGTGTATCTGACAGGGCTTGTCAAGCCATTCATCAAGGACAGTTCTGTGTCCCATTAAGGGCTTTATTTTCTTGTCTGTGGGATGATGATCAGGTGCCCCGTGAGGGTGCTTCCTTTTTGCCCGTCCGGTGGGTGGCTTAAAGGTAGGCGGTTCCCACCGGGCTGTTTGGGCCTTCCAGGCGCTTTCCATTGCGCAATACTTCTGTACTACGTGTGCCAAATCTGCAAAGTGCAGTATGCAACGTCGGTTGAGGGCATTGAGGATCCCCTCGTCTGTACAGTTGTGGCAAAATAGTGAAACCGCGTCGTCGTCGCAGAAATCTTTAATCTTGTTTTTAACAAGGAGGAATCTGGCCCAAAAGTGATGGACCGTTTCCTAGGGTTGCTGCCGCACATACATTAGGTCGCATATGTCCGAGGGACCGGAATTTCTTGGGGAGTATTGCTTGTGGTGGGTGGGCGGGCTTAAATCCGAACCCGGACCCACTGTGGGATTCGGAGTTTGAAGAATTTCTGAGGTCACTGGCCCAGGATCCGGTGTGTCCTGGGAGTTTTCAGGTTCAACGCCTCGTTCTATGTTTGGAGGACAGAGAGTTTGTTCCCGAAGATGGGTATCCGGCTCGCAAGGCTCGGAGATCCGAACATAGCTTGTTCTCAGCATAGGGGGAGAGGTATCCTCGGCTTGTTCCTCCACAACCGTTACCAGATGGGTGATCGGCGGGGACATGATTTCCCTTTGATCGGGTTTAAGCCCAATCCGATCATAGTCTGTTGCAACCCCTAGGGCGGTGATCTAGCAGTTCGTTCAAAGACGAGACATCTACCGGATCCATCTTATCGGAGTTTTCGAGGCCGATGCAGAGATGATTTTTGGCAATTTGGGGGACCACGGCTTAACAGCCGAGCGGGCACCCATGGTAAAACTGCCGAGCTGGAGGATCTACCCAGGAACTAGGGCTCTTCCAGAGGTGATTTGCTATTGACGACAAGGCGAGCCATCGATCCTTCTATCGACGACACACAGGAACTCTCAATGAAAGCACCAATGTCGGTGTCAAAACCGGCCGATCTCGGGTAGGGGGTCCCGAACTGTGCTTCTGAGGATCGAAGGTAACAGCAGACAGGGGACACGATGTTTACCCAGGTTCAGGCCCTCTTAATGGAGGTAATACCCTACTTCTTGCTTGATTGACTTTGATGAGTATAGGAGTTACAAGAGTTGATCTACCTTGAGATCGTAATGGCTAAACTCTAGATGTCTAGCCTATGTGATTTATGATAGCCTCTACGGACTAAACCCTTCGGTTTATATAGACACGGGAGGGGCCTAGGGTTAAACAAAGTCAGTTTACAGAGAAAGGAAAGTATACATCCGGACGTCTGGCTTGCCATCCACGCAAAGGAGAGTCCCATCCGGACACGGGGGAAGGCCTTCTATCTTGTATCTTCACAACCCATCAGTCCGGCCCATGTTACATAGCCCGGACGCCCGAGGACCCCATAATCCAGGACTCCCTCAGGAGGCCAAAGTAACCAGAGAAATCCTAGGATCTATTTGACACATAAATGGGTATAGATGACTAACTAGTTGTCCATCATCGTCGGAGTTGTTGCCGGAGTCGTCGCCCGAGTTGTCACCGGAGTCGGTGTGGAACTCCGCCTCCGGCTGTGGAAGCTCGACGCCTTCGAGGACGTCAGGGTGCAGCGATACCTCGCCGGCGGTGATGACAACCTCTATCTCCATATCCACACCGTGCTCCGGTGCTTCAGCAGCCCCGGCGTCGCCCTCCCTCCGATGGGGTGCTTCGGCGACATCCTCATACACTGACGGCTTTGAGGACTGAGAGCGGCGTCGAGGATGCAAGCGGAGAGAGAGGATTGTGTGTGTGGCGAGGATGGTGGGTGCGCCCGCTCGGGCACGCCATTAATATGGAGTAGTGGGAGAGAGCCGGGCGGCGGTCAAACCGCTGGCTCGCCTCCCGGTGAGCCTGCGCACTGGACTGCTGGCATGCCTACCGTCGTTTCACGCAGCTACTCGCACGCCTCCCAATGACACTGCACAGCGAGCACGCCTCCCGTCAATTCACACACCTGCACACACACCTCTCGGTCTGCCTGCGCAGTGAACTGTTCGCATGCGTCCCGTCAACTCACGCCTGCTCGCACGGCACACGGGTCGCGTGGCGGCACGCATATTGTTTTTCTATTTGTATGATTAATGCTGCCGCTTTATTGCTTTACCGAAGCATGGCACATATCCTTTGTTGGTCTAACACTCATGGTTCGAATAAATAATCCATTTGGGATATTGGTTCGCAATTATTAATAATCTCCCGTTTGTAAGAAGATAAAGATTACATCCAAACTGGTCTAAAATTTGACAAAAAAGTAGAATGGCACTTTGTATTGGTGTCCATATGACAACACGATAAGTTTTATGAATTTTAAATAAGTTTTGGATGTACTAGAATTTAAAAATCAAGATTCTCAATGTTTGAAATTTCTTGCACGGGGAGTAAACATGCACCCAGTGAGACACAGGTGTTTTTGCAATCCATTTAGGTGCACTGTCACGTGTGCATGTAGCTCAAATTTGATTTTTGCACATTATACCCCTAGAAAATCAATCAATGTACTAAAACGTCTTAATGATCTCTGTTTTTTTTTCAAATTTAAAACGTCGCTCCTTTGGTAACATATGTTCACCGCGGGATAATTTAACATGCATCGTAGTTGCGGTGGACTCGTGGTGTGTGTGTGTGTGCGCGTGTGTGTGTGCGTCTGGGGGTGGCGGGTGGCTCGCAGTACACTACGAGTCGTGAGCCACCGTGTGGGTTGGCCGTTTTGTGAGGCAGGTGCCACATCAGAGTCGTGAATTCTTTATTTAAAACATCACACAACCCTTTCATACATACATGTTTTGGCCACATGCAGTCGATGGTTGTCCTACACGACACTCGATACTCGCGTGTGACGCTTTCTATGGGCCCGCGAGGTCGTCGTCCATCAGTTTTATGAACAACCGATAGTGAGGTTAATTTGACCAGCAAGGTAGAATCTTTTTTGTTTGTGTTATGGTGGGAGTATATATGTAGTACGCGTCGAAGAGGTGGGAGGGGACTAGCATATATACTATACGTACGCGTACGTGAACAAGTACACCTCACTTAGTGTCGGGACTTTTCGGTTTACGAGGCACGTGCCACATCAAAGTTGTGAAATTGGCTATTCAAACATCACAACACCTCTTTGGGCCACATGCATGCAGGCGGTGGTTATCCTAGGACACTCACATGTGACACTTCCATCTGTGGGCCCACGAGGCCATCATCGATGCATGCATCACTTTGACCTACATCGGGAGAGGTTAATTAATTTCACCATCAAGGAGGATTCTTTTTGGGTTGTATTACGGTAGGAGCATATAGTATGCGTCGAAGAGGGGGAGGGGACCATCATATGTAGTACGCTTCATGAACCTCACTTTGTGTGGGGACTTTACGGTTTTCGAGGCATGTGCCACATCAAAGTTGCGCATTTTGGGTATCGATCAACATAGGTTTGTCCCACATGCAAAGCGATGGTGGTTGTCCCGTCGCACCCACTTAAGTGGTTATCAGCGATATCGATGCTTTCCATATGTGGGCCCGCTTGGTCCATCACTACTTTGCCTGACAACGAGAGAGGTTAATTTGACTTAGGAGGGGATTATTTTTTTGTTTGTAATACGATGTATATATAGGTCATGCTCTGGGATGACATAATATAGTTTGAGCACACACATGCATGTGTATGCATGAATCCCTCCCATCGTGTCGAAGTGGCTAGTACCACGACACGTCATGAACCGATCTCGCTCTATGTGGGGACTGTACGATTTTCGACGCATGCGCCACATCAATGTTGTGAAATGGTATTCAAACATGCATGCACGCATCACCTCCATACATATGCATGTAGTGGTTGTCTTTGAACGGTACACTCCCTGGCGTGGTTATCGGCGACAAGCCTATATATTTGTGGGCCCATGTGGACATCCATGATCACCTTGACCGACAACAAGAGAGGTTACCATGGCGGATTCTTCCTTTGGTTCGTGTTATCGTAGTATAGGTCATGGTCAGATTCAGACCTAATTAAGTTTGAGCGCATATTATGCACGCATGCATGCATGAATCCCCGTCATCGGCTTGAAGTGTAGTGTGATATACATATGCATCGTCAACCTAACCCTCACTCAGTGTGGGCATTTCTGGTTCGAAAGCACGATGACACATCGAAGTTGTTCCATTGTGTATTCAAAACACACCTTTCCATACATATGTTTGGGCCACACGCAGCCAGTGCTTGTCTTCGGGAACTAGCGACTTGTGTGATTATTGGCGAGCTAGCCCATCTTCGGGGTCGCATGGATGGCCATCACTTTGACCAATGATGTCGGCTAGGACTACGTCGGTATTTCCCCAAAGAGGAAGGGATGATGCAACACAGCGATGGTAGGTATTTCCCTCAGTGATGAAACCAAGGTTATCGAACCAGTAGGAGAACCAAGCAACACAACATAAACAGCCCCTGCACACAGATAACAACTACTCGCAACCTGACTTGTAAAAGGGGTTGTCAATCCCTTCCGGGTAACGGCGCCTGAAGATAGGCAAACAGACGTGAGATAAATTGTAGTAGATTGAAATATCGAACGCCAAATAAAATAAAGTGCAGCAAAGTATTTTTGTATTTTTAGTTTAATAGTTATGAAAATAAATGCAAAGGAAAAGTAGATCGCAAAGGCAAATATATGAGAAAGAGACCCGGGGGCCGTAGGTTTCACTAGTGGCTTCTCTCGAGAAAAATAGCAAAAAGGTGGGTGAACAAATTACTGTTGGGAAATTGATAGAACTTCAAATAATCATGACGATATCCAGGCAATTATCATTATATAGGCATCACGTCCAAGATTAGTAGACCGACTCCTGCCTGCATCTACTACTATTAATCCACACATCGACCGCTATCCAGCATGCATCTAGTGTATTAAGTTCATGGAAAAACGGATTAATGCAATAAGAGCGATGACATGATGTAGACAAGATCTATCTATGTAGAGATAGACCCCATCATTTTATCCTTAGTAGAAACGATACATACGTGTCGGTTCCCATACATCCTTTGGGATCAAGCACCGTAAGATCGAACCCACTACAAAGCACCTCTTCCCATTGGAAGATAAATAGATCAAGTTGGCCAAACACAACCCAAATATCGGAGAAGAAATACGAGGCTGTAAGAGATCATGCATAAAAGAGATCAAAGAAACTCAAATACTTTCATGGATATAAAAAGATAAATCTGATCATAAACTCAAAGTTCATCCGATCCCAATAAACACACCGCAAAAGAGCTACATCATATGGATCTCCAAGAGACCATTGTATTGAAAATCAGCGAGAGAGAGGAAGCCATCTAGCTACTAACTACGGACCCGAAGGTCTACAAAGAACTACTCACTCATCATCGGAGAGGCACCAATGGAGGTGGTGAACCCCATCTGAGATGATGTCTAGATTGGATCTGGTGGTTCTGGACTCTGTGGCGGCTGGATCAATATTTCGTCGGCTACCCTAGGATTTTGGGGTATTTATAGAGCAAAGAGGCGGTCTGGGGGGCACCCGAGGTGGGCACAACCCACCAGGGCGCGCTTGGGCCTTGATACGTCCATTTTGCATCATGTTTTCTTACTGTTATTTATAATGTTTTTATCCATAATAATGCTTTTTGGAGTAATTCTAATGCCTTTTCTCCCATAATTTGCAAGGAACACACCAAGAGGTAGAATTTCGGCAGCTGGAAATCTGGACCTGGAAAAGCTACGTCAAGTCACCTATTCTACGCAACTCCAAATAAGCTGAAACTTCACGAAGATTTTT
This sequence comes from Aegilops bicornis, assembly GCA_021605145.1. Lineage (NCBI taxonomy): Eukaryota > Viridiplantae > Streptophyta > Magnoliopsida > Poales > Poaceae > Aegilops > Aegilops bicornis. The sequence goes on along the minus strand of CM038672.1, from coordinate 299,578,568 downwards.
TATGGATTATTTAAAAAATACTGGAGCCAATAACCATCAGAGGGGGGCCACCAGGTGGGCACAACCCACTTGGGCGCGCCAGGCCCCCCAGGCGCGCCTTGTGGGTTGTGGCCTCCTTGGCCCACCTCCGGTGCCCATCTTCTGGTATATAAGTCATTTTGACCTAGAAAAAATAAGAATAAGGCTTTCGGGATGGAGCGCCGCTGTCTCGAGGCGGAACTTGGGCAGGAGCACTTTTGCCCTCTAGTGGAGCGATTTCGCCAGGGGAACTTCCCTCCCGGAGGGGGAAATTATCGTCATCATCATCACCAACAACTCTCCCATCTTGGGGAGGGCAATCTCCATCAACATCTTCAACAACACCATCTCATCTCAAACCCTAGTTCATCTCTTGTATTCAATCTTGTTACCAGAAATATAGATTGGTGCCTGCAGGTGAATAGTAGTGTTGATTACATCTTGTAGTTGATTACTATATGGTTTATTTGGTGGAAGATTATATGTTCAAATCCATTATGCTATTTAATACTCCTCTAATCATGAGCATGTTTATCATTTGTGAGTAGTTACTTTTGTTATTGAGGTCACGGGAGAAATCATGTTGCAAGTAATCATGTGAACTTGATATGTGTTCGATATTTTGATAGTATGTATGTTGTTATTCCCTTAGTGGTGTCATGTGAACGTCGACTACATGACACTTCACCATATTTGGGCCTAAGGGAATGCATTGTGGAGTAGCAATTAGATGATGGGTTGCGAGAGTGACAGAAGCTTAAACCCCAGTTTATGCGCTATTCCGTAAGCGACCGATTGGATCCTAGAGTTTATTGCTATGCTTAGAATTTATTCTTAATACTTTTATCGTAGTTGCGGATGCTTGCGGGAGGGTTAATCATAAGTAGGAGGTTTGTTCAAGTAAGAACAACACCTAAGCACCGGTCCACCCACATATCAAATTATCAAAGTAACGAACACAAATCAAACCAACATGATGAAAGTGACTAGATGAAATTCCCGTGTACCCTCAAGAACGCTTTGCTTATCATAAGAGACCATTTTGGCCTGTCCTTTGCCTCAAAAGGATTGGGCTACCTTGCTGCATACTTTTTACTATTATCGTTACTTGCTCGTTACAAAATACCTTGCTATCAAACTACTCGCTACTTACAATTTCAGCACTTGCAGACATTACCTTACTGAAAACTAATTGTCATTCCTTCTGCTCCTCGTTGGGTTTGACACTCTTACTTACCGAAAAGATCTACAATTGATCCCATATACTAGTGGGTCATCAAGGCTATTTTCTGGCACCGTTGCCGGGGAGTGAAGCGCCTTTGGTAAGGAAACATTTATATAGTGTGGTGAAATTTAATGTCACTTGTTACTATGGAAAACAATCCTTTGAGGGGTTTGATTCGGGGTATCTTCACCTCATCCGGAACCACAATTAGATACCCCTCAACCTACTACACCTACTGAAAATATTGAATATGAAATCCCTTCGGGTATGATAGAACAACTGCTAGCTAATCCTTATGCCGGAGATGGAACAGAACATCCCGATATACACTTGATATATGTAGAAAAAATTTGTGGATTGTTTAAGCTTGCAGGTTTACCCGAAGATGAGGTGATGAAAAAGGTTTTCCCTTTATCTTTGAAGGGAAAAGCATTGACATGGTATAGGCTATGCGATGATATTGGATCATGGAATTGGAATCGTTTGAAATTGGAATTCCACCAAATTTTTTATCCTATGCATTTAGTTCATCGTGATCGGAATTATATATATAATTTTTGTTCTCGTGAAGGAGAAAATATCGCTCTAGCTTGGGGGAGGCTGAAGTCAATGTTATATTCATGCCCCAATCATGAGCTCTCAAGAGAAATTATTATCCAGAATTTTTATGCTCAGCTTTCTCGTAATGATCAAACCATGCTTGCTACTTTTTGTGCTGGTTCATTCATGAAGAAGACTATTGAATTTTGGTGGGATCTTTTTGAAAGAATTAAACGTAACTCTGAAGATTGGGAACTCGACAAATGTAAAGAGTCAGGTATTAAACTTAAGTATGATTGTGTTAAGTCTTTTATGGATACCGATGCTTTTCAAAAGTTTAGCACTAGATGTGGACTTGACTCTGAGATAGTAGCCTCCTTTTGTGAATCATTTGCTACTCATGTTGAACTCCCTATGGAGAGACTAGCAACGAGAGAGAGGGGATCGTTGCAGAAATTAAACAAATTTCCATGCATCACCAAGATAAATCTATGGAGAGACTAGCAACAAGAGAGAGGGGAGTGCATCTTCAGACCCTTGAAGATCGCGATGCGGAAGCGTTACAAGAACCCGGATGAAGGAGTCGTACTTGCAGCGATTTAGATCGCGGTTGATTCCGATCTAAGCGTCGAACAATGGTACCTCCGCGTTCAACACACGTACAGCCCGGGGACGTCTCCTCCTTCTTGATCCAGCAAGGGGAGAGGAGAAGTTGAGGGAGAGCTCCGGCAGCACGATGGCGTGGTAGTGGAGCTTGCAGTTCTCCGGCAGGGCTTCGCCAAGCACTATTACGGAGGAGGAGGTGTTGGGGAGGGAGAGGGCTGCGCCAGGGAAAGGGGTGCGGCTCCCATGCGCCTCCCCACTATATATAGGGGTGGAGGGGGCTGGTTTCTTGCCCTCCAAGTCCATTGGGGCGTTGGCAAAGGTGGGGGAAAGAAATCCCATCATTTCCCCTCCCCACCGATTGTTATCCCCCTTTTTAAGGGATCTTGATCTTATCCCTTTGGGATATGATCTTATTCCTTCTAGGGGGGGGGATCTTGGTGCACCTTAACCAGGGGTGTGGAGCCTTGCCCCCACTACCCACGTTCATGTGGGTCCCCCCATGCAGGTGGGCCCCACTCCGGAACCTTCTAGAACCTTCCCGGTACAATACCTATCCCGAACATTTTCCGGTGGCCAAAATAGGACTTCCCATATAGAAATATTTACCTCTGGACCATTCCGGAACTCCTCGTGACGTCCGGGATCTCATCCGGGACTCCGAACAACATTCGGTAACTGCACACTAATTCCCATAACAACTCTAGCGTCACCGAACCTTAAGTGTGTAGACCCTACGGGTTCGGGAATCATGCAGACATGACCGAGACAGCTCTCTCGCCAATAACCAACAGCGGGATCTGGATACCCATGTTGGCTCCCGCATGTTCCACGATGATCTCATCGGATGAACCACGATGTTGGGGATTCAATCAATCCTGTATACAATTCCCTTTGTCAATCGGTACGTTACTTGCCCGGGATTCGATCGTCGGTATCCCAATACCTCGCTCAATCTCGTTATCGGCAAGTTACTTTTACTCGTTCCGTAACACATCATCCTGTGATCAACTCTTTGGTCACATTGAGCTCATTATGATGATGTCCTACCGAGTGGGCCCAGAGATACCTCTCCGTCACACGGAGTGACAAATCCCAGTCTCGATTCGTGCCAACCCAACAGACACTTTCAGAAATACCCGTAGTGTGCCTTTATAGCCACCCAGTTACGTTGTGACATTTGGCACACCCAAAGTATTCACACGGTATCCGGGAGTTGCACAATCTCATGGTCTAAGGAAATGATACTTGACATTAGAAAAGCTTTAGCAGATGAACTACACGATCTTGTGCTATGCTTAGGATTGGGTCGTGTCCATCACATCATTCTCCCAATGATGTGATCCCGTTATCAACGACATCCAATGTCCATAGTTAGGAAACGTAGTAATTTCAAAAAAAAATCCTACGCACACGCAAGATCATGGTGATGCATAGAAACGAGAGGGGAGAGTGTGTCCACGTACCCTTGTAGACCGAAAGCGGAAGCGTTAGCACAACGCAGTTGATGTAGTCGTACATCTTCATGGCCCGACCGATCAAGCACCGAAACTACGGCACCTCCGAGTTCTTGCACACGTTCAGCTTGATGACGTTCCCCGTACTCCGATCCAGCAGAATGTCGGGGAAGAGTTCCGTCAGCACGACGGCATGGTGACGGTCTTGATGTTCTACCGTTGCAGGGCTTCGCCTAAGCACCGCTACAACATTATCAAGGAGAACTATGGTGGAGGGGGGCACTGCACACGGCTAAGAGATCAAGAGATCAATTGTTGTGTCTATGGGGTGCCCCCTCCCTCATATACAAAGAAGTGGAGGAGGGGGCCGGCCAAGGGGGGTGGCGCGCCCTAGGGGCGGAGTCCAACTCCCACCAGGAGTCCTAGGACTCCCCCCTTTCCTATTAGGAGAGGGAGAGGGAAGGAAGAGGAAGGAGGGAGGAAGGAAAGGGGGGCCCGGACCCCCTCCCAATTCGGATTGGGCTTGGGAGGGGGGGGTGCCCCCTCCCTTTCTCCTTTCCCCTCCTTTCCACTAAGGCCCAATAAGGCCCATATACCTCCCGGGGGGTTCCCATAACCTCCCGGAGCTCCGGTATTGTCCCAATCTCACCCGGAACCTTTCCGGTGTCCAAATATAGTCGTCCAATATATCGATCTTTATGTCTCGACCTTTTTGAGACTCCTCGTCAAGTCCGTGATCACATCCGGGACTCCGAAAAACCTTCGGTACAGCAAAACTTATAAACTCATAATAAAACTGTCAATGAAACCTTAAGCGTGCGGACCCTACGGGTTCGAGAACTATGTAGACATGACCAAGACACATTTCCGGTCAATAACCAATAGCGGAACCTGGATGCTCATATTGGCTCCTACATATTCTACGAAGATGTTTATCGGTCAAACCGCATAACAACATACGTTGTTCCCTTTGTCATCGGTATGTTACTTGCCCGAGATTCGATCGTCGGTATGCAATACCTAGTTCAATCTCGTTACCGGCAAGTCTCTTTACTTGTTACGTAATGCATCATCTCGTAACTAACTCATTAGCTACATTGCTTGCAAGGCTTATAGTGATGTGCATTACCGAGAGGGCCCAAAGATACTTCTCTGACAATCGGAGTGACAAATCCTAATCTCAAAATACGTCAACTCAACAAGTACCTTCGGAGACACCTGTAGAGCACCTTTATAATCACCCAATTATGTTGTGACGTTTTGTAGCACACAAAGTGTTCCTCCGGTAAGCGGGAGTTACATAATCTCATAGTCATAGGAACATGTATAAGTCATGAAGAAAGTAATAGCAACATACTAAATGATCAAGTGCTAAGCTAACGGAATGGGTCAAGTCAATCACATCATTCTCCTAATGATGTGATCCCGTTAATCAAATGACAACTCATGTCTATGGTTAGGAAACTTAACCATCTTTGATTTCTGAGCTAGTCAAGTAGAGGCATACTAGTGACACTATGTTTGTCTATGTATTCACACATGTATTATGTTTCCGGGTAATACAATTCTAGCATGAATAATAAACATTTATCATGATATGAGGAAATAAATAATAACTTTATTATTGCCTCTAGGGCATATTTCCTTCATTACGGTCTCCGGTTAATACAATTATAGCATGAACAATAGAAAATTATCATGAACAAGGAAATATAATAATAATCATTTTATTATTGCCTCTAGGGCATATTTCCAACAGTCTCCCACTTGCACTAGAGTCAATAATCTAGTTCACATCACTATGTGATTGTAATGAATCCAACACCCATGGGGTTTGATCATATCTAGCTAGTGAGAGATGTTATTAGTCAAGGGGTCTGAACCTTTCAGATCCGTGTGTGCTTTACAAATCTCTATGTCATCTTGTAGATGTAGCTACCATGCGCTACTTGGAGCTATTCCAAATTACTGCTCTACTATACGAATCTGGTTTACTACTCAGAGTCATCCGGATTAGTGTCGAAGTTTGCATCGACGTAACCCTTTACGACGAACTCTTTGACCACCTCCATAATCGAGAAAATTCCTTAGTCCACTAGTTACTAAGGATAAGTTTGACCGCTGTCATGTGATCCTTTCCTGGATCACTCTTGTACCCCTTGATTGACTCATGGCAAGGCACACTTCAGGTGCGGTACACAGCATAGAATACTGTAGAGCCTACGTCTAAAGCATAGGGGACGACCTTCGTCCTTTCTCTCTCTTCTGCCGTGGTCAGATCTTGAGTCTTACTCAATGCTCACACCTTATAACACAGCCAAGAACTCCTTCTTTGCTGATGTATTTTAACTCCTTTAAAATCTTGTCACGATATGTATTCATTTGAAAGTACTATTAAGCGTTTTGATCTATCCTTATAGATCTTGATGCTCAATGTTCAAGTAGCTTAATCCAGGTTTTCCATTGAAAAACACTTTTCAAATTACCCTACATGCTTTCCAGAAATTCTACATCATTTCTGATCAGGAATATGTCAACAACATATACTCATCAGAAATTCTATAGTGCTCCCGCTTGTTGGGGAACGTTGCAGAAAATAAAAAATTTCTACGGTTTCACCAAGATCTATCTATGAGTTCATATAGCAACGAGAGAGAGGAGTGCATCTACATACCCTTGTAGATCACGAGCGGAATCGTTCAAGAGAACGGGGTTGAGGGAATCGTACTCGTCGTGATCCAAATCACCGATGATCCTAGTGCTGAACGGACAGCACCTCCGCGTTCAACACACATATGGTTGAGGAAGACATCTCCTCCTTCTTGATCCAGCAAGGGGGAAGGAGAGGTTGACGGAGATCCGGCAGCACGACGGCGTGGTGGTGGATGCAGTAGTGATCTCGCAGAGCTTCGCCGAGCTTCTACGAGAGGGAGAGGTGTAGCAAGGGGGAAGGGAGGCGCCTTTGGCATGGGTGCGGCTGCCCTCCCTCCCCCCTTTATATAGGCCCCCTAGGGGGGCGCCGCCCCGGGAGATGAGATCTCACGGGGCGGCGGCCAAGGGGAGGCTTGCCCCCAAGGCAGTGGGCGCCCCACCCTAGGGTTTCCAACCCTAGGCGCGGGGGGCCCAGGGGCGCACCAGCCCACCAGGCTGGTTCCTCCCCACTTCAGCCCATGGGCCCTCCGGGATAGGTGGCCCCACCGGTGAACCTCGGACCCTTCCGGTGGTCCCGGTACAATACCGGTGACCCCCGAAACTTTCCCGATGGCCGAAACTGCACTTCCTATATATAATTCTTCACCTCCGGACCATTCCGTAACTCCTCGTGACTTCCGGGATCTCATCCGGGACTCCGAACAACTTTCGGGTTACTGCATACTAATATCTCTACAACCCTAGCGTCACCTAACCTTAAGTGTGTAGAACCTACGGGTTCGGGAGAGATGCAGACATGACCGAGACGCCTCTCCGGTCAATAACCAACAGCGGGATCTGGATACCCATGTTGGCTCCCACATGCTCCTCGATGATCTCATCGGATGAACCACGATGTCGAGATTCAAGCAACCCTGTATACAATTCCCTTTGTCAATCGGTACGTTACTTGCCCGAGACTCGATCGTCGGTATCCCAATACCTCGTTTAATCTCGTTACCGGCAAGTCACTTTACTCGTACCGTAATGCATGATCTCGTGACCAGACACTTGGTCACATTGAGCTCATTATGATGATGCATTACCGAGTGGGCCCAGAGATACCTCTCCGTCATACGGAGTGACAAATCGATCTCGGTTCGTGCCAACCCAACAGACACTTTCGGAGATACCCGTAGTGTACCTTTATAGTCACCCAGTTACGTTGTGACGTTTGGCACACCCAAAGCACTCCTACGGTATTCGGGAGTTTCACAATCTCATGGTCTAAGGAAATGATACTTGACACTTGGTAAAGCTCTAGCTAAACGAACTACACGATCTTTGAGCTATGCTTAGGATTGGGTCTTGTCCATCACATCATTCTCCTAATGATGTGATCCCGTTATCAATGACATCCAATGTCCATAGTCAGGAAACCATGACCATCTGTTGATCAACGAGCTAGTCAACTAGAGGCTTACTAGGGACATGTTGTGGTCTATGTATTCGCACGTGTATTACGATTTTTGGATAACACAGTTATAGCATTAATAACAGACTATTATCATGAACAAAGAAATATAATAATAACCATTTTATTATTGCCTCTAGGGCATATTTCCAACACCGCTCACTTCTTTGGAAATACAAGTTTCTCATAAACTTTGTATAAACCCAAAATCTTTGATCATTTCATCAAAGCATATATTCCAACTCCGAGATGCTTACTCCAGTCCTTAGAAGGATTGCTGGAGCTTTGCATACTTGTATCATCTTTTAGGATTGAAAAAAACCTTCTTGTTGTATCACATACAATCTTTCCTCAAGAAAATTGTCGAGGAAACAATGTTTTGACATCCTATCTGCAAGATTTCATAAATAACGCAGTAACTGCTAATACAATTCCAACAGACTCTTAGCATCACTACGAGTGAGAAAGTCTCACCACAGTCAACTCCTTGAACTTGTCGGAAAACATCTTAACGACAAGTCGAGCTTTCTTAATGGTGATACTTACCATCATTGTCCGTCTTCCTTTTAAAATCCATCTGTACCCAATAGCCTTACGACCATCAAGTAGTTCTTCCAAAGTCTATACTTTGTTTTCACACATGGATCCTCTCGGATTTTATGGCCTCGAGCCATTTGTCAGAATCCGGGCCCACCATAGTTTCTCCATAGCTCGTAGGTTCATTGTTATCTAGCAACATGACCTCCAAGACAGGATTACGCACCACTCTGAAATAGTACGCATCCTTGTCGACCTACGAGGTTTGGTAGTGACTTGATCCGAAGTTTCATGATCACTATCATCAGCTTCCACTTCAATTGGTGTAGGCGCCACAGGAACAACTTCCTGTGCCCTGCTACACACTGGTTGAAGTGACGGTTCAATAACCTCATCAAGTCTCCACCATCCTCCCACCCAATTCTTTCGAGAGAAACTTTTCCTCGAGAAAGGACACGTTTCTAGAAACAACCACTTTTGCTTTCGGATCCGAAATAGTAGGTATACCCAACTGTTTTGCATGTCCTATGAAGATGCATTTATCCGCTTTGGGTTCGAGCTTATCAGGCTGAACCCTTTTCACATAAGCGTAGCAGCCCCAAACTTTTAATAAATGACAGCTTAGGTTTCTCTAAACCATAGTTCATACGGTGTCATCTCAACGGAATTACGTGGTGCCCTATTTAAAGTGAATGCGGTTGTCTCTAATGCCTAACCCATAAATTATAGTGGTAATTCGATAAGAGACATCATGGTATGCACCACATCCAATAGGGTGCAGCTATGATGTTCGGACACACCATCACACTATGGTGTTCCAGGCAGCATTAGTTGTGAAACAATTTCCACAATGTCTTAATTGTGTACCAAACACGTAACTCAGATATTCATCTCTATGATCATATCATAGACATTTTATCCTCTTGTCACGATGATCTTCAACTTCACTCTGAAATTACTTGAACCTTTCAATAATTCAGACTTGTGTTTCATCAAGTAAATATACTTAGAATCTACTCAAATCATCTGTGAAGTAAGAGCATAACGATATTCACTGTGTGCCTCAGCACTCATTGGATTGCACACATCAAATGTATTACTTCCAACAAGTTGCTCTCTTGTTTCATCTCACTGAAAACGAGGCCTTTCAGTCATCTTGCCCATGTGGTATGATTTGCATGTCTCAAGTGATTCAAAATCAAGTGAGTCCAAACGATCCATCTGCATGGAGTTTCTTCATGCGTATAAACCAATAGACATGGTTCACATGTCTCAAACTTTTAAAAAATGAGTGAGTCCAAAGATCCATCAACATGGAGCTTCTTCATGTGTTTATACCAATATGACTCAAATGGTAGTGCCACAAGTATGTGGTACTATCATTACTATCTTATATCTTTTGGCATGAACATGTGTATCACTACGATCGAGATTCAATAAACCATTCATTTTAGGTGCAAGACCATTGAAGGTATTATTCAAATAAACAGAGTAACCATTTATTCTCCTTAAATGAATAAATGTATTGCGGTAAACATAATCCAATCATGTCTATGTTCAACGCAAACACCAAATAACAATTATTTAGGTTTAACACCAATCTCGATGGTAGAGGGAGCATGCGATGCTTGATCACATCAACCTTGGAAACACTTCCAACACATATCGTCATCTCACCTTCAGCTAGTCTCCGTTTATTCCGTAGCTTTTTATTTCGAGTTACTAACACTTAGCAACCGAACCGGTATTTTAATACCCTGGTGCTACTACGAGTACTAGTAAAGTACACATTATAATGTATATCCAATATACTTCTGTCGGCCTTGCCAGCCTTCTCATCTACAAAGTATCTAGGGTAGTTCTGCTTCAGTGACCGTTCCCCTTATTTCAGAAGCACTTAGTCTCGGGTTTGGGTTCAACCTTGGGTTTCTTCACTAGAGCAACAACTGATTTGCCGTTTCATGAAGTATCCCTTTCTTGCCCTTGCCCTTCTTGAAACTAGTGGTTTTACTAACCATCAACAATTGATGCTCCTATTTGATTTCTACTTTCGCGGTGTCACGAACAGCTCAAGGATCATCATATCTATCCCTGATATGTTATAGTTCATCACGAAGCTCTAGTAGCTTAGTGGCAGTGACTTTGGAGAACCATCACTATCTCATCTGGAAGATTAACTCCCATTCGATTCAAGCGATTGTAGTACTCATAGAATCTGAGCACATGCTCAACGATTGAGCTTTTCTCCTTAGTTTGCAGGCTTAAGAAACTTGTCAGAGGTCTCATACCTCTTGACGTGGGCACTAGCCTGAAATCCCAATTTCAGTCCTTGGAACATCTCATATGTTCTGCGATGTTTCAAAACGTCTTTGGTGCCTCAATTCTAAACCATTTAGCATTACGACCTTTGAACTATCATGTAGTCATCAAAAGCGTGTATGTCGGATGTTCGCAACATCCACAACCGGGCGCCGAGGTTCAACACACACGAGTGGTGCATTAAGGACATAATCTTTCTGCAGCAATGAGGACAATCCTCAGTTTACGGACCCAGTCCGCATAATTGCTACTGTCAACTCTCAACTAAATTTTCTCTAGGAACATATCTAAAACAGTAGAACCAAAGCGTGAGCTAGGACATAATTTGCAAAGACCTTTTGACCATGTTCATGATAATTAAGTTCATCTAATCAAATTATTTAATGAACTCCCACTCAGATAGACATCCCTCTAGTCATCTAAGTGATACATGATCCGAGGCAACTAGGCCGTGTCCGATCATCACGTGAGACGGACTAGTCATCATGGGTGAACATCTTCATGTTGATCGTATCCACTATACGACTCATGTTTGACCTTTTGGTCTCTTGTGTTTCGAGGCTATGTCTGTACATGCTAGGCTCGTCAAGTCAACCTAAGTGTTTTGCATGTGTAAATCTGGCTTACACCCGTTGTATGCGAACGTTAGAATATATCACACCCAATCATCACGTGGTGCTTCGAAACAACGAACTTTCGCAACGGTGCACAGTTAGGGGGAACACTTTCTTGAAACTTTATGAGGGATCATCTTATTTATGCTACCGTCATTCTAAGCAAATAAGATCTAAACATGACAAACATCACATGCAAATCATAGAGTGACATGATATGGCCAATATCATATCGCGCCTTTGATCTTCATCTTTGAGGCGCGGCATGATCACCTTCGTCACCGACATGACACCATGATATCCATCATCATGATATCCATCATCGTGTCTTCATGAAGTTGTCTCGCCAACTATTACTTCTACTACTATGACTAACGGTTAGCAATAAAGTAAAGTAACTACATGGCGTTTTCAATGACATGCAGGTCATACAATAAATTAAGACAACTCCTATGGCTATTGCCGGTTGTCATACTCATCGACATGCAAGTCGTGATTCCTATTACAAGAACATGATCAATCTCATACATCACATATATATAATTCATCACATCCTTTTGGCCATATCACATCACATAGCATACCCTGCAAACAAGTTAGACGTCCTCTAATTGTTGTTGCATGTTTTATGTGGCTGCTATGGGTTTCTAGCAAGAATGTTTCTTACCTACGCAAAAGCCACAGTGGTGATATGCCAATTGCTATTTACCCTTCATAAGGACCCTTTTCATCGAATCCGATCTGACTAAAGTGGGAGAGACTGGCACCCGCTAGCCACCTTATGCAACAAGTGCATGTCAGTCGGTGGAACCTGTCTCACGTAAGCGTACGTGTAAGGTCGGTCCGGGCCGCCTCATCCCACGATGCCGCCGAATCAAGATAAGACTAGTAACGGTAAGCAAATTGAACAAATCATCGCCCACAACTACTTTGTGTTCTACCCGTGCATAGAATCTACACATAGACCTAGCTCATGATGCCACTGTTGGGGGTCGTTGCAGAAATTAAAAAAATTCTACGCATCACCAAGATCAATCTATGGAGAGACTAGCAACGAGAGAGAGCGGAGTGCATCTTCATACCCTTGAAGATCGCGATGCGGAAGCGTTACAAGAACGCGGATGAAGGAGTCGTACCCGCAGCGATTCTGATCGCGGTTGATTCCGATCTAAGCGCCGAACAACGGCGCCTCCGCATTCAACACATGTACAGCCCGGGGACGTCTCCTCCTTCTTGATCCAGCAAGGGGAGAGGAGAAGTTGAAGGAGAGCTCCGGCAGCACGACGGCGTGGTGGTGGAGCTTTGCAGTTCTCCGGCAGGGCTTCGCTAAGCACTACTACTACGAAGGAGGTGTTGGGAGGGAGAGGGCTGCGCCAGGGGAAGGGGTGCGGCTCCCATGCGCCTCCCCACTATATATAGGGGTGGAGGGGGCTGGTTTCTTGCCCTCCAAGTCCATTGGGGCGTTGGCAAAGTTGGGGGAAAGAAATCCCATAATTTCCCTTCCCCACCGATTGTTATCCCCCTTTTTTAGGGATCTTGATCTTATCCCTTCGGGATAAGATCTAATTCCTTCTAAGGGGGGATCTTGGTGCACCTTGACAAGGGGTGTGGAGCCTGGCCCCCACTACCCACGTTCATGTGGGCCCCCCATGCAGGTGGGCCCCACTCCAGAACCTTCTAGAACCTTCCCGGTACAATACCGAAAAATCCCAAACATTTTCCGGTGGCCAAAAATAGGACTTCCCATATATAAATCTTTACCTCCGGACCGTTCCGGAACTCCTCGTGACGTCCGGGATCTCATCCGGGACTCGAAACAACATTCGGTAACTACACACTAATTCCCATAACAACTCTAGCGTCACCGAACCTTAAGTGTGTAGACCCTACGGGTTCGGGAATCATGCAGACATGACCGAGACAGCTCTCTGGCCAATAACCAACAGCGGGATCTGGATACCCATGTTGGCTCCCACATGTTCCACGATGATCTCATCGGATGAACCACGATGTCGGGGATTCAATCAATCCTATATACAATTCCCTTTGTCAATCGGTACGTTACTTGCCCGAGATTCGATCGTCGGTATCCCAATACCTCGTTCAATCTTGTTACCAGCAAGTCACTTTTACTCGTTCTGTAACACATCATCCCGTGATCAACTCTTTGGTCACATTGAGCTCATTATGATGATGTCCTACCGAGTGGGCCCAAAGATACCTCTCCGTCACACGGAGTGACAAATCCCAGTCTCGATTCGTGCCAACCCAACAGACACTTTCGGAGATACCCGTAGTATGCCTTTATAGCCACCCAGTTACGTTGTGACATTTGGCACACCCAAAGCATTCATACGGTATCCGGGAGTTGCACAATCTCATTGTCTAAAGGAATGATACTTGACATTAGAAAAGCTTTAGCAGACAAACTACACGATCTTGTGCTATGCTTAGGATTGGGTCGTGTCCATCACATCATTCTCCTAATGATGTGATCCCGTTATCAACGACATCCAATGTCCATGGTCAGGAAACCGTAACCATCTATTGATCAATGAGCTCGTCAACTAGAGGCTTACTAGGGACATATTGTGGTCTACGTATTCACACATGTATTACGGTCTCCGGTTAATACAATTATAGCATGAACAATAGACAATTAGTTCTAGCTCGTTTTAAAGAGCTTATAGAGGTAGTTTTGCCCAGCGAGCGAAGGAGCGAGCCAATTCCTCTGTTCCACAAGCCTTCCCATGCTCGCTAATTGAACCGTCCGTCTTCATCTTAATCCATTCGTTTCCCGGTGGTCAACACACAATAGAATATGTTTGTTTTTGATCGGATTGAGACAAAAGTACCATTTTTTAGGATGTTCGCCGATTCTTCCTCTTCTTTCTCATAATAATAACCATTTTATTATTGCCTCTAGGGCATATTTCCAACACCTTCTGCTTATATTGAGAAACCACCTTTCCCTGTTAGGATAAAGGAACATGCTAAAGTTTCAACCGAGGTTAACAAAAGCTATATTAGAACACCTAAACCTGATGAACAAATTAAAGTAGAACCTAGCATTGCTATGGTTAAAGATCTCTTGGAAGAAGATATAGATGGGCATGTTATTTACTTCTATGCAAAAGCTGCTAGAATTGCTAAACCTGATAGAAAAGATAAACATAGACCTGTTGTGGGCATGCCTGTTATTTCAGTTAAAATAGGAGATCACTATTATCATGGTTTATTGTGACATGGGTGCTAGTGTGAGTGCTATTCCTTACACTCTTTATCAAGAAATTATGAAAGACATAGCACCTGCAGAGTTAGAAGAAATAGATGTTACTATTAAACTTGCTAAGAGACACCATATCACCATTTGGGATTGTTAGAGATGTTGAAGTCTTGTGTGGGAAAATAAAATACCCTACTGATTTTCTTGTTCTTGGTTCCCCGTGATGACTTCTGTCCCATTATCTTTGGTAGACCTTTATTGAACACAGTTAATGCTAAGATAGATTGTAAGAATCAAACTGTCAGTGTTAGCTTTGGTGATGAGTTTCATGAGTTTAAATTTTCCAAGTTTAGTAGAAATCTTCATGAAAAAGAATTGCCTAGTAAGGATGAATTAATTGTTCTTGCTTCTATTGTTGTGCCACCTACTGATCCTTTTGTCGGTGTACTAAAGTAGGGGCACTCCTTTGTACCCCTTTACTTGTGCACGGACAGTCAGAGCCGCGCCCACGGCCACACTTAGTAGGGCAGAGGAGGGAGTCCGGGGAGAAGCCAGACCACAAGACGGTCAAGGAAATGCCAAGACCAAAAACACCAAAGAGCAAGAGGGCGAGGTGGACTCCTCAAGGCCCTTTGCCAGAAGTCGCCTCCCTAAGAAGAGCCTTGCCGGGGCAACTTGCCCAGTACCAGCAGAGCGAGCCACCCTCGAGCCCAAGAGTTCAAAACGCCGTCAACGACTACGTTGGAACCAAGGATCGGGAGGCACCCCCGTGGTGGCATGCAGATCTTTGTCAAGATCATAAACACACAAGATCAGATGAGGACCAGAAGACGGCGACCCTCGGCGGGATCCTAGCCGAGGAGATCGATAAGACCCCCGGCTAGCGTCTTGTCGGGGAAAATCTGACGCCACGGCAAGACCCTTGCCGGGCCCCTGCAAGGCCCTTTGCCGAGGGCGCCAAGAGGGCCACCGCAGACCGCACCAGCCAAGGCTCGCCGCCATTCGCATGCATGCCAGCCCCAACCAGGTGAGGAGGCACTGCGTGGCAACACGCGGCTTCCAGACCGACTTCAAGAAGCACTGCGTGGTGGCATGCAGATCTTCATGAAGACCCCGCCACCGCCACCTCAAAGAGCTGCACGCCTACATGGCACCGCAGGCATCGCTAGCCTGGGCGCGTGTCGAAGTGAGATGGAGCGGCGATGGACGGGACGGGCCTCGTTCCCGTCCCCGATAAAGGTAATGGACACCTAAGTAGCGCATTTAATGCGCTTTGTCCCGTAATGCCGGGCGATAAGCTCATGCACTGTACGCCTTTCCACCTCCTGTGTGCCATTGTGAAAACCCCTTTTTGACTATAAAAGGAGGACCGAGGCATACTGGAGAGGGATTCGGCTCTTTGGAACTACGCAGCCACCGTAGCTAGTTCGAAAGCTCAAGAACACTGAATACATCCACCAAAGCAGGACTAGGGTATTACGCATCCTTGCGGCCCGAACAGGGGTAAACGATCTTTGTGCTGGCTCCTGGACCTGCTCTTCTCACAACCCCGCGCCCGCCGACCATAGAAGGGATTCCAGTGATCCCATAGGTGTCGTTCCCACCGACATCTTTGGTGCGCCAGGTAGGGGATGGCGCAATTGTGAGAATCTGGTCTAGCGGTTAGCCTAGCAGTTCTTCGTCGCCATGGCTCCCAAGAAGAAGACGATCATGACGATCGGCTCGTGGGGGGCCGAGCGGCCCGCGCTAGTGCGGGCGAGCAGCGGACCAGTCGCGGATAGAGCCCGAGCCGCGGCCTGCAAGCACCAGCATCGCCCCGGCAGTCAGAGCCTGGCGAGCGGCGTCGTTCGTGCACCAGACGACGAGCTGCACGCCGCCAGATCCAAAGACGGGGCTGGGCCCCCCGCAGGCGATGCGGGGCCCTCCAGGGGCGTCGCTGTGCCCCCTACAGGCGGCGCAACAACCTCCAAGATGCCCACCCCGGAGCCCACAGCGCGCTCTTCCCATGGTGTGAGCGACGAGCAGCGTCACCACGCCGGTGACCCTGGACACCGCCGTGGGAAGAGCCCTGTGCATCGTCCGCGGGACGAAGGAGTCCAGCATACCCGCTGAAGTGCTGGCAAAAATGGCACGCAACCACTTGGTCGTGATAGAGCTCCTTCTGACGTGGTTAGAAGTCGAAGCGCGCCACGGTCCACGCAGCTGTCGCCACCACCCACGCCAGCAAAAGCTTTGGCGCGCGCGCAGCTGCTCCTCGACTTCCCTCCTGCCGCGGAGAAGCTTGACGAGTGGAGAGCCACCATCCGGAGCCTCATCGCCGTCGCCAATAAAGATGATCCGCGACCGGTGGGGCCCTCAGGCTGGCGCTCCATCGAGCCACCACATGTCAGCGATGGGAGGACCGGGGGAGCTGCAGCCACAGTACACTCTCCTCCCCCGCGCCAGCTGCCGCCGGTGTCGATCCGTCGTGACGACGCATGTGATAACATTTCCATAGCTTCGTTCGACCCACGGACTGTCGGGGTAAACGACACCTATGGGATCACAAGAATCCCTACTACGGTTGCCGGGGCACAGGGTTGCGAGAAGAGCAGGATTAGTAACCAGCACAAGGATCGTTTACCCAGGTTCGGGCCGCGAGGATGCGTAAAACCCTAGTCCTGCTTTGGTGGGTGTATTTCAGAGAGTTCTTGATCTCTCGAACTAGTTGTGGTGAGTGCGTGGTTCCAAAGAGCCGAATCCTTCTCCAGTATGCCATGGGCCTCCTTTTATAGTCGAAAGGGGTTGCCACAGTGGCACACAGGAGATGGAAAGGCGCACAGTGCTATGAGCTTATCACTCATTTTACAGGACAAGATGATGCGGAGCATCCTACGGTCATCCCCATGTACACTTCGACTACTCCCCAAGCCCCAAGAGGACATATGAAGAGACCTCGACCATACGCCATTGGGCACAAGGTTACTCATGTACACTTCGAACCGTCACTTTCCTCATGTGAGACATGGCTACTACCTCATGCATGGACCTTGCATATACTCAGGTACAACCGAGACGACCATGGAGGATCCAAGGACCAAGGCCAAGCATGGAAGAGGAGAAGGAAGAAGAAGCAGGAACAAGCTTCTGGAAAGCCCGGAACTTCCGGCCTCAGCCCGGAACTTCCAGCACCCGGACCCTCCGGCCTGCCCGGAACCTCCGGCCCCCGAAGTCCAGGCCAACCCCGAGCGCGCCAACTCTCTGGATAGCCCAGAACCTGCCCAGAACATCCGGAGCCCGGAACTTCCGGCCCTGCCCGGAACTTCCGGCCTGCCTGCGTGCAAAGACTCGGGCCGAAGCCCATGTAACCCTTTCCCACTTACCCCTTCGTGGCTTAGACTATAAATAGACCACCCCCTCCTCCTAGTTAGGGTTAGCAAAGTAGTAGCTCATTAGAGATAGAGCTTTGCTCATCCATACCGGATCTACTCCATGAGAGAGACCGCGACCCCTCTACGGAGACGATCCTCTTGGATTCAAGACCTCCTTTACAGAGAAGACCCCCATCAAGACCTCCTCTCGGAGAAGAAACGGTTACCTCTTGTATCGTCCTTTGTTGACTTTGGATCTTGTATCTCTCTTTGTGTTCATCGATCTAGCGCATGTGTGATCTATTCTTGTTGGTTGAGTGTTCTTCTTGTTTTCCCCCGTGATCTCCCTCGTGTTCTTCCGCTCGTTCTTCGTGTTCCTCGTAGGGATCCTCTCCAAACGTGAAAGATCGGCCGTACGGAGTTCCACTCCACATCATCTTGGTATCATGAGCCACACTGATCACGTTTTTTGAGCCCCTACCCTTGGTTTTCTAGCTTGATTTTGTTGATTTCGTCCTAAATCCGAAAATCCCCACCAAAAATAGCCCCCAATTTTTTTTGTGATTTGTTGGTTTTGATGATGTTTTGTTGATTTTGATCCATGGATTTGCTTGGTTTCAAGTGGATCTAGCATCTCCCCAAGTTTCCCCACTTTCTATCCACAAAATCTCCCCAATTTTGACCTTGGAAATCGAGTTTTTCCGCCCCCGTTCTCAGATCTGGAATTTAGGGTTCGTCCCGGAAGAAATTCCACGACCCCCGGAACTTCCGTCCTACCCCCGAAACTTCCGGGCTAAGAAGAAAGTTTACCCCAAAAATCCCCAGACTCCCCACACTTTTTCCGCGACCCCCGGAACTTCCGGCCACCCCCCAGAACTTCCGGCCCTAACCCCGGAACTTCCGGCCTAACCCGAAACATCGCACAGTAATTTCAAAGATCAGCCTTCTTCACCGTTTTCATCATAACTTTTCACTCCGAACTCCGATTGGGGTGTTCTTTGGCTCGTTTTGAAGCTATCGACGTGCCCGAGGTCCTCAAGTTGGTTTTACCACCTTTTGACTCCATCAAAATTTTGAAACTTTGGAATCTTTGCCTAGGCCTTCCACCATAACATCCGCATTGCCACCACCGACTTCCGCAACCTAACCCATTTTGTTCCCCATTGCATTTGAGGTTGTTTGAGTAGTGACTTGAGTATCCTAAGGTGTTTAGGCTACTTAGGGATGGTTGCTTATTCATCAACCACCACCATAACTTCCGCATAGGCTTGCACACCATGCACTTCCGCCACCCCAACTTAACCCAATTTTGTTGTGTTGAGAGTTGTGTCTCCTAAGGTGTTTCAGCTACTTAGGGACGTGCTTTCAAATTTGACTCCGTGTATATCCCATCATACGCTTCCACCACCATAACCCGGTCAACTTCGGCTACTCGGGTTTCCACCAATACTTCCGTTTTGCCAAGTGCAAACCACCACCGCATTCCCGCTACCACCATTTTGACATTTGACGTTTGAGATTTTGAGTTTGCGGTTTTTCCGTTTCCTAAGGTGTTTCGGCTACTTAGGGACGAGACTCCATCATCTTGGTTTCTACATCAAGAACACCGCCACTCATCATCGCCGGACGGTAACCTCCATATTGAGACTAGCCATTGCATTGTATATTCCTTTGTATATTCCCCTTGCCATTGCATTGTTAACCCCTAGCCCATTTTGCGTTACTTGCCTATCGAGACTAGCCATTTGAGTATTGCCGGCAATGTTACTTGTGCACATTAGTGATCATACTTCCCATAGCATACATACCATATCATCGTGGTGCATATATTGCTATCATATCTTGTGTCACAAGTTTGTTCCCGCATATACACAATTGCTATCTTGGTTTGTGCATTGTGCAAAAGTGGCCATACAAAAAAAAGAGAATAAGCTTTTAAGCAAAAGGAAGAGAGCAAAGAAGCTTGTAAGCAAGTGTCATAGCATCATACCACATTGCATTAAGATTGTCATATCCGATCATCTTGGATCAAACACCGGGAACCATACATACATAGCATACTTGGGATAGAAAGTTTATCCATTTTTGCATCTTATAGGTTGTGCACAAGTGTCGTATCCGCCTATTGAGCAATCGTGCTAGCGTCTCTCTTGAGTTTTGCAACAAGAGCGTTTTGGTGGATTCCACATTTTGAGCTCAGTCCGTGGTTGCACGGCCCCATTTATCTATCCGTGTGTGCGTTTCCGTGTGCCATTCATTGCTATTGGTCTACTTGTTTCACTTGCAAATTTGTGAATCTCTTTCAACATTATTGACTCTTGCTAACATTTTGCATCAAATTTTTGTGCCACTATCCTCACCGAGCTCCACCATAAGCCTTACTTGTGTAGGTGTGAGAACCGAAAAGGATTGGTACCAATAATGCTATTTCATTGTCCGCATTTGAGTGAACTTGATTCATCGTCAACATCGGTCAAGGTACATTTGGTATAAGTTCTTCTCTTTCTCCCACTCATATTTGCTCGAGTCTTGTGATGAATAGGCAAGGCATTTCATCTCCGGTCTTCGACAACAACGACGGCGTGAACAACTACATCTCCAAAGCATCCATCTTCGATCTACAACGACAAATGCAAGGCGCACAATCAAGATTGCGAGAGCGCATCGAGAACATCTCCATCGACATTCGTCACTCCGAAGCAAGGAAAAGGGACTACATCGACAAGAAGCTTTCCGCACATAAAGAGGAGAAAGATGCAAGGATGGAGGAGATTAGAGCCTTGATCAAGTCTTCTTCCCCTTCGTCATCTTCAAGGCGGCGACATTCAAGCCACAAGTCTTCGGAGCGCGACAACGATGCAAGCGCAAATCGTCCTCATCCACATCAATATGGCGACCACCATCATGTTCGTGATCAACATCGTCATGAAGGGCAAGTCACCTCCAAGCATCATGTGCACGGCATTTACGATTTAACGACATCTACTACGAGCTCAAGCACGACAACGACATCATCATCATGAAGATGCTCCACAAGCGCAAATGCACATGTCCCAACAAGCCCTACTTTACGCCAAGTCCAAGCTTCATGAGCATAAGAGAAGACCGCGAGACGAGCACCACAAAGACGGTGCTACGACTAAATCAACCACTTCGGCATCTTCGCCAAGTGTTCTCAAGGAATCTTCGCCTTTGGACGTACGACATCTTCGCCTACTTCCCACGTGTACGCCTACATCGACTTCATCAAGTCCAAGGCGACTACCTACGAGCGAGGGCGACACTTCCATCTTCGGAAGCCCCTCAAGGAAGATGGCCGAGCATGGGAAATTCCCTTCGGTCATGGAGACGAGCTACGAGGTGCCACATCATATGGGCCTCATACAAGACGGCGATAAGAAGGTTGAGCATGGGACTATCCCTTCAACCAAGGCGGCGATAGGAGTTGATCACGGAGACATTTGCACCAACATCTCTCCAACACCCACATATCATGAGATGACCCAATTGCCATGTGAGGAGAGCCACCAACCCATGAGTGAGATGAGTGACTCCACCCTATATGACATTGAGTGCATTTCCTATGAGAGGATGAGTGTGACCACCACTAGTCCCACACTTGAGAGCATGCCACACATCCTATGTGAGGTTGAGAGCCATTTGAGTGACTCCACCAACCATACGAGTGAGAGCATCATATTGGGAGTGAGTGAGCCACAACACTTTGCGAGTGAGGTAGTTGACACGGCATGTGAGGCCACTATGATTTATAATGACTTAACCTCTACTCCTAGTGTGTTTTCTTCTTTGGTGCTAGGTCTCCTACATGACGACATACCTATCCTCGACGAGTCCATCCCTCCAATGGAGAAGACGATGGCCATGGTGGACAATGATGCACCCCCCACATGGTTCCATCAAGATGAAGTTGACCACGACTTGGTCTTCAACACCTCACCTACAACACATGAGCGACCTTCCAAAGGTAACATAGGTGATGGTACTTCTCTTGTCCCACTAGTGGACTATCTTGACATCGATTGCTTGCATGATGTTGATCCACCTATTCCCATGCTTCATGCTAGTGCGATTTCTTCATGTCATGACTTACCTATTTATGATGATGAGCATATTGAATTGCCTAGTTGTGATGCTATGCTCCATAGGATATCATGTGAAAATTCTATTGGTCACATCATGTTTGACAATCCATTGAACTTGTCATATGCTATGAGTGAGATCTCCCATATTGCATCATTTCAATCTCAACATAGTAACTATGCATGCCCCATTAAAATAAATCCCATTTGCACTTATGGCATAGATGACGAGATGATGGTCATTGGCTTTTGTTTTTCATGTGATGATATTGCCATGCTTCCTTTACATGATTTGTGCAATTCATCTACTATACCATGCCATGATCACATTGTTCCAAATATGCATTGTTTTGGATGTTGTCAATATTCTCCATGCGATGTTTCCATTAATGCTCATGAGGAGACCCCCATAGTTTCCTCATACATATTAGGAGATTTTGATGCATTCCATACTTTGCATGATTTTCATAATTGCTTGCACCATATGCATCCCACGCATAACAATGCTCTACATATTTCCCATGATGCATTACACAATTTGAGTCTCCATTATGCTATACATAACGACAAACCTATCATGATGGATGACATGTTTCTATATCACACATCTCATTTATTTGCTCATTGGATATTTGGTGCTAACCAACACAAGAACGTATGCATCATGATGGATGATGCGTACATCTGCCACGCACACACAAATTTCCCTTTGTCTTTGTTTTGTGTAGGTACTCACGTATACTCGTCAACCTCTCAATCCCAAGAGTTGACGAAACGAGCTCTTGAGAGCAATGATGACGTGGGATTCCATGGACTATCATTCCCACCATTCCTTTTGTGCAAGGACTACGCGCATCTCTTTTACTTGTCTCTCACGGCTATGGGCTATTTACCACTTGTCACCTTATGCTCATTTTCCCGTGTTCACTTTGCATGTTATTTTTACTCCTCTGCCTTTGCCATGCAATTGTGACCCTTGCTTGCATCTACCCATGATTCATCATTATGATAATTCTATGTGTATTTGCATGCTTGGTGGAGATACTAGTAGCTATTGCCATGATTTCTTTGTGCCCCATGCTATTGATGCTTGTTGTGTTGGGAGAGTCATAATGCCCCGTTGCTACCTACATATGGTTTCTCACCAATACATTCATGCTATTGTCCTCATATCTTGCTTTCATGTTTGTGCTATGTCATGTGAATTACTCATGCCCACTATTTGCACACATGACATGTTTGCCATGATTCCTTCTAGTACGTTGCATCTTCGCACTACTAGCTTGCTTGACTTGACCACTATGATTACTTGCTTGGTTGCATCACCCATGTTCCACTCTTACTCGCTTTCTTGGGTTGATGACATATATGTTCATGCCTCTCACATGATATATCTTGTTCATTGTCGATTGCCTCGAATTGTTGCATTTATGCTTATTCATCTTGGAGACTATGACACTTTACTTGTGATGCATGCTTGTTTGATTGAGCCTATTGTATTTGGTTGTTCTCGCATCATATGCCCCCATACTATGAAATGCTCCCTTGTTCTTTCTTATGATGAGCATGATGCATACACTTGTTGGGTATCTTACGCCATTGGGCACAAGGTGATCCCCATGTACACTTCAACTACTCCCCAAGACCCAAGAGGACATATGAAGAGACCTCGACCATACGCCATTGGGCACAAGGTGAACTCACTCCTCTTCGAACATTCACTTTCCTCATGTGAGACATGGCTACTACCTCATGCATGGACCTTGCATATACTCAGGTACAACCGAGACGACCATGGAGGATCCAAGGACCAAGGCCAAGCATGGAAGAGGAGAAGGAAGAAGACGCAGGAACAAGCTTCTGGAAAGCCCGGAACTTCCAGCCCCCGGACCCTCCGGCCTTCCCGGAACCTCCGGCCCCCGGAGTCCAGGCCAGCCCCGAGCGCGCCAACTCTCTGGATAGCCCGGAACCCGGCCGGAACCTGCCCGGAACATCCAGAGCCCGGAACTTCCGGCCCTGCCTGCGTGCAAAGACTCGGGCCGAAGCCCGTGTAACCCTTTCCCACTTACCCCTTCGTGGCTTAGACTATAAATAGACCACCCCCTCCTCCTAGTTAGGGTTAGCAAAGTAGTAGCTCATTAGAGATAGAGCTTTGCTCATCCATATCGGATGTACTCCACGAGAGAGACCGCGGCCCCTCTACGGAGATGATCCTCTTGGATTCAAGACCTCCTTTACGGAGAAGACCCCCATCAAGACCTACTCTCGGAGAAGAATCGGTTACCTCTTGTATCGTCCTTTGTTGACTTTGGATCTTGTATCTCTCTTTGTGTTCATCGATCTAGCGCATGTGTGATCTATTCTTGTTGGTTGAGTGTTCTTCTTGTTTTCCCCCGTGATCTCCCTCGTGTTCTTCCGCTCGTTCTTCGTGTTCCTCGTAGGGATCCTCTCCAAACGTGAAAGATCGGCCGTACGGAGTTCCACTCCACATCACAAGATGCATTTAATGCGTAGCTTAGGTGTCCCCTTGCTTTATTAGGGACGGGGGCGAGGCCCGTCCCGTCCGTCGCCGCTCCTCCTTGCTTCGACACGCGCCCTAGCCAGTGACGCATGCGGCGCCACGTAGGCAGGCAGGCAGCTGAGGTGGCGCGGTGGTGGAGCCTCCACGAAGATCTGCATGCCGCCACGCAGGCGCTTGTTGAGTTGGCCTGGGAGCTGCATGTTGCCACGCAGGTGCCCGCCCAGCTGGTTGGGCCGGCAGCTGGATGTGAACGGCGGTGGAAACTTGGTTGGCGGGCTGGCGATTAGCCTATGTCGTCTTTGGCGAGGGCCTTGCCGGGTGGCGAGGGCCTTGCCGTGACGCGCTGTCGTCCCCGGCAAGGATCTTGCCGAGGGTCTCGTGGCCTTCCTCGGCAAGGATCTTGTCGAGGATCATCGTCTTCTAATCCTCACCTGATCTTGGGTGTTCCTTGTCTTCACAAAGATCTGCATGCCACCATGGAGGTTCCTCCCGAGCCCTGGCCCAATGTGATGTTGGAGACCGTGGGCTCAAGGGTGGCTCGCTCTGTTGGTGTGGGGCGAGCTGCCCCGGCAAGGGTCTTCTTGAGGGAACTTCGGGAACCTGCTGTCCCTCTGCTCTTTGTGGTCTTGGCCTTGGCGTTGCTCTGATTATCTTGGGCTTCGGTCTTACCTTGGCTCACCTCCCCTGTTCTGCTTGGTGTGACCGCGGGCGCGGCTCCGACTGCCCGTGCACAGGTAAAGGGGTACAAAAGTGCGCCCCTCCTTTTGTACACCGACACGGACCCACCGCGACCAGCGCCAAGTTCTTCGAAAACGAGCCCATGAAGGTGCTCGAACCACTATCGAGCGTCGGCGCGATACACGCCACCAGTCGGATTGTCGGTGTACAAAAATAGGGACGCATTTTTGTACCCCTTTTCCTGTGCACGGGCAGTCAGAGCCGCGCCCACGACCACACCAAGAAGAACGAGGGAGGTGAGCCAAGGTAAGATCGAAGCCCAAGACAATTAAAGCAACGCCAAGGCCAAGACCACAAAGAGCAGAGGGACGAAGCAGGTTCCCCCGGCAAGACCCTTGCCAGGACAGCTCGCCCCGCACCAATAGAGCAGCCACCCTTGAGCCCACGGCCCCCAGCGCCATCATCAGCGTGGGGCCAGGGCTCGGAAAGGCACTTCTGTGGTGGCATGCAGATCTTCATGAAGACATATTCAAGGTCAGATGAGGATTAGAAGACGACGATTCTCAGCAAGATCCTTGCCGAGGAAGGCCACGAGACCCCCGGCAAGATCCTTGCAGGGGACGACAGCATGCCACGGCAAGGCCCTCGCCAAAGACGCTGGTGAGGTCACCGCCAAGCCCATGTCAACCAAGCTTCCACCGCCGTTCACATGCAGCTGCCAGCCCAACCAGCTGGGCGGGCACCTGCGTGGCAACATGCAGCTCCCAGGCCAACTCATCGAGCACCTGCGTGGCGGCATGCAGATCATCGTGAAGGCTCCACCACCGCGCCTACTCAGTTGCCTGCCTGCCTACATGGCACCGCATGCATCCCTGGCCAAGGCGCGTGTCAAAGCGAGGCGGAGCGGCGACGGACAGGACGGGCCTCGTGCCCCGTCCCTGATAAAGCAAGGGGACACCTAAGCTATGCATTAAATGCACCTTGTCCTGTAATACGAGGGATAACCTCGTGCCACTGTAGACCTTTCCACCTCCCGTGTGCCACTGTGGCAACCCCTTTTTCCTATAAAAGAAGGCCCGAGGCGACTAGGAGAAGGATTCGGCTTTTTCGAACCGTGCACCGACCACAGCTAGTTCGAGAGCTCAAGAACTCTCAGAAATACACCCACCAAAGCAGGACTAGGGTTTTACGCATCCTCACGGCCCGAACCTGGGTAAACGATCCTTGTGCTGTCTACTAGCCCTGCTCTCCTCACAACCCTGCGCTTCGGCAACCGTAGTAGGGATTCTTGTGATCCCATAGGTGTCGTTCCACACCGACATCTTTGGCGTGCCAGGTAGGGGGTGAAATTGTGAGAATCTGGTCTAGTAGTCAGCCTAGCAGTTCTTTGTCGCCATGGCCCATAAGAAGAAGACGACCACGGCGGTCGACTCGTTGGGAGCCGAACGACCCGTGAAGGTGCGGACGAGCAGCGGACCGGTCGCAGATAGGACCTGGGCCGCGGCCCGTGAGCACCAGCATCGCCCAGGTAGTCGGAGCCTGGCGAGCGGCGTCGTTCGTGCGCCAGACGACCGGCTACGCGTTGCTGGATCCAAAGACGGAGCTGGCCCCCCCCCAGCAGGCGGCGCGGGGCCCTCTAGGGGCGTCGTTGTGCCGACTCCGGGCGGCGCAGCGACCTCCAGGACGCCTACACTGGTGACCACCACACGTTCTTCCCATGGTGTGCGCGCCGAGCAGCGTCACCACGTTGGTGACCCTGGGCACCACCGTGGGAAGAGCCCCGTGCGTCATCGGCAAGATGAAGGGGTTCAGCACGCTCGCCGAAGCGCGGGTGAAAATGGCACGCAACCGCTGGGTTGTGACGGAGCTCCTTCTAACATGGTTAGAAGTCGAAGTGCGCCGCGATCCACGCAGCTGTCGCCGCCGCCCACGCCAGCGGAAGCTTTGGCATGCGCACAGCTGCTCCTCGACTTCCCTCCTACTGCAGAGAAGCTCGACGAGTGGAGGGCCACCATCCGGAGCCTCGTCGCCGTCGCAAACAAAGACAATCCGCGACCGGCGGGGCCCTCGGGTCGGCGCTCCACCGAGCCACCACATGCTAGCGCTGGGAGGACCGGGGGAGCTGCGGCCATGGTGCACTCTCCTCCTCCTCGCCAGCCGCCGCAGGCGTCGGCCCGTCGTGACTATGCTTGTGATAACATCTCCATAGCATCGTCCGACCCGCGGACCCTCCGCGACCAGCGCCAGGTCCTTCGGGAGCGAGTTCACGAAGACGCTCGAACCACCGTCGAGCACCAGCGGGAAACGCGCCGCCAGTCGGACAAGCAGGCAGGACCCGCTATGGACCACCCGGCGCGGGGGGCCCCGGTGGCCTACCTTACGAGGTGGGCTGCCCGGCTTTTACCTGTGAGCTGAGGCAATTACAGTGGCCGTCCCACCGCACGTTCAAGCCCGGCGTCGGCGAGAAGTACACTGGCAAGACCCATCCGTCCGAGTTCCTCAGCATCTACACCATCGCGATGCAGGCCGCTGGGGCTCGCGATGACAAGGTGCTTGCCAACTATTTCCCGCTGGCGCTCAAGCCCAATGTGATGTCTTGGTTGATGCACTTGCCGGTGGATTCCATTTCTTCTTGGTCAGATCTGTGCCATGAGTTCGTTGGCGCCTTCACAGGAGGCCACCAAGCTCATGTCCATGCCAGTGATCTGCATATCATTCCCCAGAAGGAAGGGGAGACCCTGCGCAAGTACACCTAGAGATTCAGCCGGGTGCAGTACAACATCCCCGATGTTCATCCTGCCGCTGTGATTAGCGCATTCCACCAGAACGTGCGCAATCGCAAGATGCGCGAGGAGCTGGCGATGACCAAGGTTAAGGATGTGGCCGAGCTCTACGTTCTGGCCGATAGGTGCGCCCAGGCTGAAGAGGGAAGGAAGTATCCCGGCGAAGACTCCGTCACGGAAACCGACTCTACCGATGAAGATGTTGCCACCCCGACGAAGAAGAGCCGACATCGGAACAGGAAACGCAAAGGCAAGGCCGTGCTTGCCGTTGAGAGATCTGATGATACCAGTGCTGGCAAGAAGGTCAAGGCAGATGTCCCCGGCAAGGAGGTTGCGGGGTGCGCCGCCTGCCGGGCCCTGGAGGCTACCGACAAGCCAGGAAGCTCCGACAAGCAATACTGCAAGATCCACCGCACCAAGGGCCACGACCTCCAGAACTGCCGACAAGTCGAGCTGCTTGCTGAGAAGCAAAAGGCTGAGTACGAAAAGCGGGACAAGGAGAAGGACCAGGACGATACTGAGGGATCCGCAAGAAGCATGGCGGCCAAGGAGGCCGCCTCGACAAGGACAACCAGCAAGAGAGGCCCGCCTGGGGCCGCGACAAGAAACAAGAAGACGACGATCACGACGAGGACGACGAGTCTGGTGAGCAAGGGTTCCAGAAGGCTACGGAGGCCATGTGTGTCGATGGCGGCGCCTCGCTGCATACCTCTCACTGCCAGCTCAAGCAGTGGGCGCGTGAGATTACGGCAGCAGAGCCGTTGTTCGACGCTCAGAAGCCGCTGAAGTGGTCCAGCACACCCCTCATCTTTGACGCCGAGGACCACCCGGACCGCACTACTGAGGTCGGGTGTTTTCCATTGTTGGTCTCGCCAACGATACACAACCTTAGGGTGAGCAAGATGTTGGTTGACGGCGGGGCCGGCCTGAACCTGATCTCGCCTGTCGTGATCAAAAGGTTGCAAATCCCTGATGGAGACCTCGAGGAAACGGGCAAGTTTCAAGGGGTCAATCCGGGGAGGAGCCAGCCGAAGGAAAAGGTCACACTGCCCATGACATTTGGAGGAGAGTTGAACTACAGGACGGAGAGGATCATCTTTGACGTGGCCGAGATCCCCTTGCCCTACAACGGGATCCTCGGCCACCCGGCACTAACCAAGTTCATGGCGGCATCACACTACGCCTACAACATGCTAAAGATGCCCGGGCCGTTGACCATCATCTCCGTACCCTCCGACAAGAAGGACGCGCTGATCTGCGCCGACCAACTCTACCGGGAAGCAGTTGTAGCAGCTACCGTCAAGTCACCTGCTCCTGCCGCTGAAGGCCCAGGAGGGAAGAAGGAGCCCGTCAAGACCTCTCGCACCCACTCCGGCAAGCGCACCTCCTCGGAGTGTTGTGCTACCGTTGAGGACGTGGCAGAGAGCTCTACCGACAAGAGTAAGAGATCCAGAGCCAAGCAGCCGCAGACCAAGAAGGTGCCCGTCGGGGAGGATGGCACGGGAGGGGCCTTCATCATAGGCTCCACCCTCGATAGCAAATAGGAAGACACACTCGTCACCTTCCTATGGGAAAATGTCGACGTGTTTGCATGGCAAGCGTCCGACATCCCCGGTGTTCCCAGGGAGGTGATTGAGCACCACCTAGCTGTCTACCCCCACGCGCGGCCCGTCAAGCAGAAGGTCAGAAAGCAGGCTCTGGAAAGGCAGGAGTTCATCACAGAGGAGATCAGGAAGTTGGAAGCGACAGGTTTGGTGAGAGGGGTGCTCCACCCGACGTGGTTGGCCAATCCGGTAGTGGTGCACAAGGCGAATGGGAAGTGGAGGCTGTGTATTAATTACACAGATATTAATAAGGCTTGTCCTAAGGACCCCTTCCCGACCAAATTGTTGACTCCATAGCCGGGTGTGATCTGTTATCATTCCTCGACGCCTACTCAGGCTACCACCAAATCTTCATGACAAGAGAGGATGAAGAGAAGACATCATTCATCACCCCATGTGGTACGTATTGCTTTTTAAGGATGCCTTTTGGGTTGAAGAGTCTTTGGCTCAACGTTTGCAAGAGCAGTCCAAATTGGTTTTGAACCTCGGCTCCATAGAAATATGGAGGCCTACATGGATGACATAGTGGTCAAAACCAAGGGCGGGCCAACTCTTGTGCAAGACACGGAAGAGACATTTGCTAACTGCGCAAGATCAACCTCAAGCTGAACCCTGAGAAGTGCGTCTTCGGCGTTCCATCCGGCAAGCTTCTCGGGTTCTTTGTGTCGCAGCGCGGGATCGAGGCAAACCCAGACAAGATCAAGGCTATTGAACAGATCAAGGCACCCAAGCGGATCAAGGATGTGCGTCGGCTCACCGGCTGCGTTGCCACCATGAGCCGATTCATGTCCAAGTCCGCCGAGCGCGCCCTTCCCTTCTTCAAAATCTTGAAGAAGGCAGGCACAATAGAGTGGACCCCAGAAGCCGAGGCAGCACTGCAGGATCTGAAGAAATACCTTTCCTCCACGCCAATACTGGTTGAGCCTAAACCACAAGAGCCGTTCTTCTTTGTCTGGCGGCGATGAATCAAGTGGTCAGCGCCGCACTGGTGGCACAGAGGGAGGTCGACGAGGAGGCAACAATGGCGGCAGAACCAACGGATGGCAAGCCAAAGATTCCCCCGGCAGGGCCTGGTGCCCACAGGGCGCAGACCCCGGCAGAGTCTGGTGCCACCAAGGCAATGCCCGAGCAGTCGGGTGAAGTGGTGCCAAAGAATAAGATGATGCAGCACCCGGTTTACTTTGTCAGCTCCCTCTTGCAGGGGGCTAGGTCGAGGTATTCCAGCGTGCAAAAATTGCTCTTCGGCCTCCTTATGGCCTCGAGGAAGCTACGTCACTACTTCCAGGCCCACGAGATCACTGATACGTCTCCAACGTATCTATAATTTTTGATTGCTCCATGCTACTTTATCTACTGTTTGGACTATATTGGGCTTTATTTTCCACTTTCATATTACTTTTGGGACTAACCTATTAACCGGAGGCCCAGCCCAGAATTGTTGTTTTTTGCCTTTTAGGTGTATCGAAGAAACATAATATCAAACGGAGTCCAAACGGAATGAAACCTTCGGAAACGTGATTTTCTCACCGAACGTGATCCAGGAGACTTGGACCCTACGCCAAGGAACAAAAGAGGCGGTCACGAGGGTGGGGGGCGCCCCCCTAGGGCGCGCCCCCTGCCTCGTGGGCCCCCTGTTGCTCCACCGATGTACTCCTTCCTCCTATATATACCTACGTACCCCCAAACGATCAGAACAGGAGCCAAAAACCTAATTCCACCACCGCAACTTCCTGTATCCACGAGATCCCATCTTGGAGCATGTTCCGGAGCTGCACCGGAGGGGGCATCCACCATGGAGGGCTTCTACATCAACACCATAGCCTCTCCGATGAAGTGTGAGTAGTTTATTTCAGACCTTAGGGTCCATAGTTAGTAGCTAGATGGCTTCTTCTATCTTTTTGGATCTCAATACAATGTTCTCCCTCTCTCTCGTGGAGATCTATTTGATGTAATCCTCTTTTTGCAGTGTGTTTGTTGATACCGATGAATTGTGGGTTTATGATCCAGCTTATCTATGAATAATATTTGAATCTTCTCTGAATTCTTTTATGTATGATTGAGTTATCTTTGCAAGTCTCTTCGAATTATCCGTTTGGTTTGGCCAACTAGATTGGTAGTTCTTGCAATGGGAGAAGTGCATGGCTTTGGGTTCAATCTTGCGGTGTCCTTACCCAAAGGATGTAAAGGGTTGCAAGGCACATATTGTATTGTTGCCATCGAGGATAACAAGATGGGGTATTTATCATATTGCATGAATTTATTCCTCTACATCATGTCATCTTGCTTAAGGCGTTACTCATTTTTAACTTAATACTCTAGATGCATCTTTGGATAGCGGTCGACTGGAGTAATAGTAGTAGATGCAGAATCGTTTCGATCTACTTGTCACGGACGTGATGCCTATATACATGATCATACCTAGATATACTCATAACTATGCTCAATTCTATCAATTGCTCAACAGTAATTTGTTCACCCACCGTAGAATACTTATGCTCTTGAGAGAAGCCACTAGTGAAACCTATGGCCCCCGGGTCTATTCTCATCATATCAATCTCCATCACTTTTATACTTGCTTTGTTTTACTTTGCCTTTTACTTTTCACTTTGCATCTATATACCAAAAATACCAAAAATATTATCTCTATCAGATCTCACTCTCGTAAGTGACGGTGAAGGGATTGACAACCCCTAATCGCGTTGGTTGCGAGTAGCTATCGTTTTGTGCAGGTACGAGGGACTTGTGCGTGGCCTCCTACTGGATTGATACCTTGGTTCTCAAAAAACTGAGGGAAATACTTACGCTACTGTGCTGCATCATCCTCTCCTCTTCGGGGAAAACCAACGCAAGCTCGAGACGTAGCAAGAAGGATTTATGGCGCCGTTGCCGGGCAAAAGTCAACATACCAAGTACCCATCACAATCTCTATCTCTCGCATTACATTATTTTCCATTTGCCTCTCGCTTTCCTCTCCCCCACTTCACCCTTGCTGTTTTATTCGCCCTCTCTTTCCCAATCTCCTCCTCTTTTTCCCGTTGCCTTTTCCTCATCCGTTTGTTTGCTCGTGTGTTGGATTGCTTGTTTGTGGCAATGGCTCAAGATGCTACCAAATTGTGTGACTTCACCAATACCAATAATAATGATTTCCTTAGCACTCCGATTGCTCCTCTTTCAAATACTGAATCTTGTGAAATCAATACTGCTTTGTTGAATCTTGTTATGAAAGATCAATTCACCGGCCTTCCTAGTGAAGATGCCGCTACTCATCTGAATAGCTTCATTGATTTATGTGATATGCAAAAGAAAAAAGATGTCGATAATGATGTTGTTAAGTTGAAGCTATTTCCTTTTTCTCTTAGAGATCGTGCTAAAGCGTGGTTTTCTTCTTTTCCTAAAAAATAGTATTGATTCTTGGAACAAGTGCAAAGATGCTTTTATCTCTAAGTATTTTCCTCCCGCTAAGATTATCTCTCTTAGGAATGATATTATGAATTTTAAGCAACTTGATCATGAACATGTTGCACAAGCTTGGGAGAGAATGAAATTAATGATACGTAATTGTCCTACTCATGGTTTGAACTTGTGGATGATTATACAAAAATTTTTATGCGGATTGAATTTTGCTTCTAGAAATCTTTTAGATTCGGCCATGGAGGCACTTTTATGGAAATCACTTTAGGAGATGCTACTAAACTCCTAGATAATATTATGGTTAATTATTCTCAATGGCATACTGAAAGATCTACTAATAAAAAAGTGCATGCGAAGAAGAAATTAACGTTTTGAGTGGAAAGATGGATGAATTTATGAAATTATTTGCTACTAAGAGTGTTTCTTCTGATCCTAATGATACGCCTTTGTCTACTTTGATTGAGAATAATAATGAATCTATGGATGTGAATTTTGTTGGTAGGAATAATTTTGGTAAGAACGCATTATAGAGGGAATTTTAATCCTAGGCCTTATCCTAGTAATCCTTCTAATAATTATGGAAATTCCTACAACAACTCTTATGGAAATTTTAATAAGATGCCCTCTAAATTTGAGAATAGTGTTAAAGAGTTTATGAATTCACAAAATAATTTTAATGCTTTGCTTGAAGATAAATTGCTTAAAGTTGATGATTTGGCTAGGAACGTTGATAGAATTTCTCTTGAGGTTGATTCTTTAAAGCTTAGATCTATTCCTCCTAAGCATGATATCAATGAGTCTCTCAAAGCTATGAGAATTTCCATTAATGAGTGCAAAGAAAGAACCGCTAGGATGCATGCTTCCAAAGATGCCTTTATTAAAGCGTCTTCTTCTAATTCCTATGAAAATCAAGATGAAGATCTAAAAGTTATTGATGTGTCCTGATGCAGAGCATCCTACGGTCATCACCATGTCAAGAGTCCGTTTGGCAAGTGACACGTGCGACCTCTACTTCTCATACATAAAGGTGAATCTTCTCCTTTACACGTGCTCACTTGACCCCTTCGAGGATGGTATACTACTTGACACTTCTCCCGTGTGCATGCATAGGTATTGTCGGAGCTTCACGGATGTCAAGGAGGAGTGCAAGTGCCAAGGAACGACTACACCATCCGCGAGGGAGGCATGGAAGCGAAGACGGAAGAAGAAGGTGTTGCGGAGTCTACAGCGACCGGACGACCGGAAGCCTCCGGACGTCCGACCCTCTACAGCGCCCGGACGACCGACCAAGACCGGACGTCCGACACCTCCCAGGCCACGGACGACCGAGCGCCTCCGGACGACCGGAGCCGCGGCGACAGAACAGAATTTACGGATGTCCGAAGACTTCCGGACCGTCCCGAGCTTCCGAACGTCCGACCCCTTCCGGACGTCCGACGCTTGTGTGCGCAGCCGCGGGCCTTTGGCCTTGTATCCCTCTCCCACTTACCCCTTCGTGGCTTAGACTATAAATAGACCACCTCCACCTCCTTTCTAAGGTTAGCAAAGTGATAGCTCATTTGTATGTGAGCTTTGCTCCTACCTTCCTCTACTCTTGAGAGAGAGAGACCACTACTCCATTGGAGGCCAAGACCTCCATCTAGGAGAAGATCCTGCGGGATATATCATCAAGACCCCCTCTTGGGCGGCCCCCTTCAAGACCTCCTCACGGAGATGAACTCTACCTTGTATCTTTCCTTTTGTTGTTCATGTACCTTGTGGATCTTGTGTGTTTGATTGTCTAGTGGATGTGTGATTGGACTTGTTCTTGAGTGTTTCCTTGTGATTTCTCCCGTTCTTCCCGTGTTCTTCGTGATCACGAGGGATCCCACTCCAAACGTGAAAGATCGGCCTACACCGGGTTAGCCCGCATCATATGGTATCATGAGCCACGTTGATCATGTTTTGGAGCCCCTACCCGTGTTTTCTAGCTTGATTTTGTTGTGTTCTTCCCCAATTTGAAAATTCCCACCAAAAATAGCCCCAATTTTTTTGTGATTTGTTAGTGTGATGATGTTTTGTTGATTTTGATCCATGGATTTGCTTGGTTTTGAGTGGATCTAGCATTTTCCCAAGTTTCCCCATCTTTCATCCACAAAATCCCGCGAATTTTGACCCCGAAATCCCTAATTTCCGTCCAAAATCGCGTCCCGGACTGAAATTTCGCGTTGACCCGACCACGGACGACCGACGATTCTGGACGTCCGGACCCTGAAGCTAATCGGACGTCCGACCTTTTCCGGACGACCGGAACCCCTAACCCGAACTGAATTTATGGATTTCCGACTTTTCCGGACGTCCGACGCCCCGGATATCCGACCTTTTCCGGACGTCCGTAACCTGTAGATTCCCACTTCGGCTAATTTTGGTTTTGTCCACAACTAATTCATCCGAACTCCGATTTTGACGTTCTTTAGCTCGTTTTGAAGCTATTGACATTCCCCTTCCCACAAAAATACCACCAACATCATTTGACTCCATCAAATTTTTGGAACTTTGGCATCTTTGCCTAGGGCTTCCACCACATCATCCACATAGCCACCACCGACTTCCGCAACCTAACCAATTTTGTTCCTCATGGTTGT
The DNA here is from genome assembly GCA_021605145.1 of Aegilops bicornis. Classification (NCBI taxonomy): domain Eukaryota; kingdom Viridiplantae; phylum Streptophyta; class Magnoliopsida; order Poales; family Poaceae; genus Aegilops; species Aegilops bicornis. Next base: position 299,542,853 of record CM038672.1, on the reverse strand, counting down.
TTGAGTTGTGATTCAAGTCTCCTAAGGTGTTTCGGCTACTTAGGGACGGTTGCTTCTTCATCAACCACCACCGCCACTTCCGCATAGGCTTACCCACCATACACTTCCACCAACCCAACTTAACCAAATTTTGTTCTGTTGTGAGTTGTGTCTCCTAAGGTGTTTCGGCTACTTAGGGACCGTGCTTCCAACTCCGACACCGTGTATAGTTCACCATCTTACTCTCCACTTCCGCATTGCGTACTCCATTACCCATCATTGCATTTCCGCAATCACATTGAGCTTCTGCAACCACCACCGCATTCTCGCTACCACCATTTGGCATTTGTCATTTGAGATTTTGAGTTCGCGGTTTTTCCGTTTCCTAAGGTGTTTCGGCTACTTAGGGACGAGTTTCCATCATCTTGGTATCTACATCAAGAACACCGCCACTCATCATCACAAAGGACGGTAACCTCGACGACACCATTGTATATTCCCTTGCAATTGCATTGATAACCTCTAGCCCATTTTGCGTTACTTGCCTATCGAGACTAGCCATTTGAGTATTGCCGGCAACGTTACTTGTGCACATTAGTGATCATACTTCCCATTGCATACATACCATATCATATTGGTATCATATCTTGTGTCACAAGTTTGTTCCCGCATATACACAATTGCTATCTTGGTTTGTGCATTGTGCAAATTGGCCATATCAAAAAAAGAAAGAAAAAGAGAATAAGCTTTTAAGCAAAGAAAGAGAGAGAGAGCAAAGAGCTTGTAAGCAATAGCCATAGCATCAAAATATATCATATGGTATCATATCCGATCATCTTGGATCATCTTGAGAGAAACACCAGGAACCATACATACATAGTATACTTGGGATAGAAATTTTATCCATTTTGCATCTTATAGGTTGTGCACAAGTGTCGTATCCTCCTATTGAGCAATCGTGCTAGCGTCTCTCTTGAGTTGTGCAACACGAGCGCTTTCCGTGGATTCCACATTTTGTGCTCATTCCTTGGTTGCACGACCCCATTTATCTATCCGTGTGTGTGTTTCCGTGTGCCATTCATTGCTATCGGTCTACTTGTTTCACTTGCAAATTTGTGAATCTCTTTCAACATTATTGACTCTTGCTAACGTTTTGCATCAAATTTTTGTGCCATTATCCTCACCGAGATCTACCATAAGATTTACTTGATAGGTGTGAGTGAACAAGTCCGGTACCAATTCCACTATTCTTTCATCTCACATTGAGTGAAACGGGATACATCCTCAACTTTGGGAAAAGGTAACTTGGTATTGTTTATCTCATTTCCTACTCACCTCTACTCGAGTCTTGTGATGGATAGGCAAGGCATTTTACCCTCGGTCTACAACAACAACGACGAGTTCGATGCCATGAACAACAACTCCGACGCCAAGATGCAAGCTCAAATGGAGGAGATCAAAGCCCTCATCAAGTCCTACAAGCGATCTTCCTCATCTTCGAGAAGACGCTCAAGAGCACATGCCTCCGAGCTACCATCTCCGGCAAGATCACATTGGCATCGACACCATCACCATCGACAAGAACGTGAAGGTCATGAGCTATACATCAACAACCGCTCAATGCCTTCGCCATCTCCCTTGGCATCTTTGCCAAGCGACTTCAAGGCATCTTCGCCTACGGACATACGGCATCTTCGCCAACAAGCACCCCAAGACTACGCTCAAGAGAAGCTACCCAAGCTCAAGTCCGCTACTTCCACGAGCTACTACGACCTCGACATCGACCACGCGATTCCTTTCTATGGGACTCAAGAACCCGAGGAGTACCTCGAGTGGGAGCGCTTAATGGACGACTACCTCAAGCTACATCAAGTTCCTCCCGAAGATCAAGTGAAGTGCGCCACAAGAAACTTCCACGACTACGCCTCAACTTGGTGGCTTCACACACCTTCGGAGTACTACGACATGAGTTGGCCCAAAGGCGAAGAGAGCTTTGCGGCGAGAGTTTGTGCCTCCAACCTACGGAACAACTTCTTCGCCAATTGGAGAACACCATCCAAGGATCCAAGTCCATCGAAAAGTACTTCTAGGAGATGAATATTGCCTTTCGTCGAGCCGGCGTGGACGACCCCATTTCGATGAAGTTCCACTTCATGATGGGATTGAACAACGACATCTCCAAGACTATCTTCCTCGAGAACTACAAGTCCATCGATGACTACTACATTGGTGCTCTCAAGGCGGAACAAGAACTCATGAAGGCCAAGGCTTCTCCACCCCAAGCACACTTTGCGGCGACCAAGCTCTACGACAAGCATGAGGCTAGTACCACCACGATGTCCAATCCCGACAAGCCCCAAGACGATGCTCCCAAGTGCGACTTCACCGCCATCCCTCTTTGTGGCATTGATGATGCCGAGTCAACCTTGACTCTTTTTCAAGATGGTGCGGCGACAAGTACGACTACGGAGACCTTCAAGGACCAAGCTTTGGAGGCGAGTGACAAGGTGGCGAGCAAGGATGATGCTTCCATCTTTGGAGGCGAGAGTGATGATGTGCCATCTTCGGCCTTCATCAACGGCGACGGTGACGAGATGATCGAGCATGGGATTTTCCCTTCGGTCATGGAGGAGAGTGATGATGTGCCATCTTCGGCCTTCATCCACGGCGACCACGACGAGATGGTTGAGCATGGGATTTTCCCTTCAACCACGGCGAAGTATGATGACTTGAGTGACTTGTGCCACCATATTGAGAGTGAGAGTGCCTTCACCACTAGCCCTATATATGATGTGTTTCCACAAATCCCATGTGAGGAGAGCCACAACCACCACTTGAGTGAGATGAGTGACTCCACCATATGTGACATTGAGTGCACCTACTTTGAGGGAGTGAGTGAACCACCACATGGAGAGAGTGAGATAGTTGATAGGTCTCGTGAGGCCATTTCCATTTCTAACAACTTGACCTCTACCTCTATTGTGTCTTCTCATTTGGTGCTAGGTCCCATTTATGATGACGAGCCGATCCTCGACGACTTCGTCCTCCCTTTGGACAAGACGATAGCCATGGTGGAATATGACGCACCCCCCACATGGTTCCATCAAGATGAAGATGACCACCATTTGGTCTTTCCCACCTCGCCTACACCACTTGAGTGGAATGACAAAGGTAACAAAGGTGACGATGATGCTTTAGTCCCACTAGTGGACATTCTTGAGATTGATTGCTTGCATGATGTTGATCCACCTAGTACCATGATTCATGCTAGTATGATTTCCCCATGTGATGATTTGCCCATTTATGATGAATATGATGATTCTCATGTGGAGTCTATTAGTTGTGATGCTATGTTACATAGGATTCCTTGTGACAATTCTTTAGGTCACATCATGTTTGCTAATCCGCTTGACTTGTCATATGCTATGCATGAGATCCACCATATGTCTTATTTGCAATCTCTCCATAGTGACTATGCATATGCCATTAAAATAAAGCCAACTTGCACATATGGCATAGATGACAAGCCCATGGTTATTGGCATTTGTTTTTCTTGTGATGATATTGATATGCTTCCTTTGCATCATTTATCTCATATACCATGCCATGCCCACCTAGCTTCGGATATGCATTGTTTTGGATGTTGTCCATTTTCTCCAAATGATGTTTCCGATATTGCTCATGAGGAGACCCCCATAGTTTCCTCGTACATTTTAGGAGATTTTGATCCATCCCATTCATTACATGATCCCCATACTTGTATGCACCATATGCTCCCCACGAATAAACATGCTATTGATGTGCCATACACTTGCATTCTCAATTTGTGTCCCCATCGTGTCATACATAATAATTATTCTTTCATGATGGATGACATGTTCATATACCATGCATCAAATTTCTTTGAGCGATGCTTATCTTGTGCTAACTCTATTGTGCACATACACATCATGATGGATGATGTGTACATTTACCACACGCACAATTTCTTTGGTTTGTGTCTCTTTTGTGTAGGTACCCATGAATACTTGTCAAACTCGCAATCCCACGAGTTGACAAAACGAGCTCTAGAGAGCAATGATGATTTGGGATCCCATGGATTGCCTTTCCCACCGCTCTCTTCGCGCAAAGACTTCACGCATTTCTTCTACATGGCCCTCACTTGGCTATGGGTTGTTGTCCATTACATATTCTATGCCCATCTTGCCATGTTCACTTTGCATGATATGCCCATTCCTATGCCTTTTCCATGCATTTGTGACCCATGCTTTGCTTTACACATGATGATTGACTCTCATACATTTATGTGTATTTGCAAGCTTGGTGGAGATATTGCTTGTTCTTGCCATGTTCCTTTTGCGCACCATTCCTATGATGATACTTCCATCTTGCTTTGTGTTCGTGCTTGCGATATGTCATGTGCATTCCCTATGCTTATTATTTGCTCACATGACATGATTGCCATGATTTACTCTAGTGTGTTGCATCTTCGCTCCACTAGTTTGCACGACTTGATCTCTATGCTTGCTCATGTTGCATCACCCATGATTCATACTTGCTCATCTCATGCGGTTGATGACAACCATCTACATGCTTTGCACATGATTGTTATTGCTTCTTGTCACATATCTCCATATGTTGCCTCTCTCATGCTAGATTTGCCATGTATTGAGTGCAACCATGTTATTAGTCTTGCTCATGAGTTTGCCCCCCTAGCATTCTCACGTATGATTGAAGATTTTGACATAATTCTTGTGAAGCATGCTTGTCTTACTTCTTTGCACCATATACCTAGTGCCATGAATATTGCCATTGTTGCATCATATTATTCATGCACTTGTGCTTCTAATGGTTATGTGCAAAAGATGAGAACCATCATGATGGAGGATGTGTTCATCTACCATGCAAATACGTTCTTTGTTTTGTTTTGTGCATGTGTAGGATGCTTGGACTTTGTGTCGACTTCCACTTCACGTGAGTTGACCATTCGAGCTCTTGAGAGCGAGCCTCATACATTCTACCATGACTCGCTTCTACACCGCATTTGCTTCCACTTCGGCATTGTGAAGAATGCACAAGGACACGCCTTCAAGGTGACATCCTTCTTGAGCTTGGATATTGTGGATCATACTTCATGTGTTGCTTGCACCATTTGCACGCATGTTCGAGATATTGCTTTCACCCATGATTGCCACATTTCCATGCTTCATGATATATATACCTTGTGTGTTGCATCCAATTCTTGGTCTACTTGCTAATATCATATGATTGGTTGCACCAATATCATTTCTTCACATATGCCATGTCCCTTTACTTGTCACATGATTCCCTTGATTGCCTCACACATGACGAACAATTGCTCTTTCTATTGTGTTGAGTGCCACTCCATCTTCACTACACCCTATGCACATTATGCTTGGATTGTCTTGCACTTGTCCCATGTGTTTAGACACTTCATTTTACTTGGTGTTATGAATGATTCATATGCCTACCATAGACCTTTCATTGAGCAATTTATGAATGCTTGCTATGAACTTGAGGTAGATGCTTATTCTCTTGACACACATATATGCATCTCTACCTCCCATTTACATGCTTGTCCCCATGATATCTTTGATTGTGCTCAATTTATGCGCTTACATGCCATGTCACAATCCTTTGTCACACCATTTGCTATGCTTGATGACGACACTTATTTGGTGAATCACCTATTGAATGCTTGGTTTTGCACTAACGCTAACCACATTTGTTTTTCCAAGTGTTTGTTCCATTTGCTCCTTTTGAAGGAATCACAAGATGGTGCGACATTGGAGAGTGCCCATTTCGAGCTACTAGACGATGAGTGCTTGGTGATCGACCACTTCGACACGGCACCACCATCTCTTTCCCATGGTGATTTGGTTTTTGATCCGAGGTCGGATCTTTTCCAAGGGGGAGGGGATGATGCGGAGCATCCTACGGTCATCACCATGTCAAGAGTCCGTTTGGCAAGTGACACATGCGACCTCTACTTCTCATACATAAAGGTGAATCTTCTCCTTTACGTGCTCACTTGACCCCTTCGAGGATGGTATACTACTTGACACTTCTCCCGTGTGCATGCATAGGTATTGTCGGAGCTTCACGGATGTCAAGGAGGAGTGCAAGCGCCAAGGAACGACTACACCATCCGCGAGGGAGGCATGGAAGCGAAGACGGAAGAAGAAGGTGCTGCGGAGTCTACAGCGACCGGACGACCGGAAGCCTCCGGACGTCCGACCCTCTACAGCACCCGGACGTCCGACACCTTCCAGGCCACGGACGACCGAGCGCCTCCGGACGACCGGAGCCGCGGCGACAGAACAGAATTTACGGATGTCCGAAGACTTCCGGACGTCCGGACCGTCCCGAGCTTCCGGACGTCCGACGCCTGTGTGCGCAGCCGCGGGCCTTTGGCCTTGTATCCCTCTCCCACTTACCCCTTCGTGGCTTAGACTATAAATAGACCACCTCCACCTCCTTTCTAAGGTTAGCAAAGTGATAGCTCATTTGTATGTGAGCTTTGCTCCTACCTTCCTCTACTCTTGAGAGAGAGAGAGACCACTACTCCATTGGAGGCCAAGACCTCCATCTAGGAGAAGATCCTGCGGGATATATCATCAAGACCCCTCTTGGGCGGCCCCCTTCAAGACCTCCTCACGGAGATGAACTCTACCTTGTATCTTTCTCTTTGTTGTTCATGTACCTTGTGGATCTTGTGTGTTTGATTGTCTAGTGGATGTGTGATTGGACTTGTTCTTGAGTGTTTCCCCTTGTGATTTCTCCCCGTTCTTCCCCGTGTTCTTCGTGATCTACGAGGGATCCCACTCCAAACGTGAAAGATCGGCCTACACCGGGTTAGCCCCGCATCATGTCCCCTATTAAATCTTTGTTTGGCAATATGAATCTTGATGAAACTGAATATGATCTTCCTTTACCTAGAAGGCGTTCTAAGAATTCGGAGTTTTTAGATCTTGATGATGAAATTGATAAAAGTGGGATTGAAAGAAATAAAAATCTAGATATTGCTAAACCCACTATTTTGGATCTCAAGGAATTTAATTATGAAAATTGCTCTTTAATTGATTGTATTTCCTTGTTGCAATCCGTGCTAAATTCTCCTCATGCTTATAGTCAAAATAAGGCCTTTACCGAACACATTGTTGATGCCTTGATGCAATCTTATGAAGAAAACTTGAGTTGAAAGTTTCTGTCACTAGGAAACTCTATGATGAGTGGGAACCTACTATCAAAATTAAAATTAAGGATTATGAGTTTAATGCTTTGTGTGATTTGGGTGCTAGTGTCTCTACTATTCCCAAAACTTTGTGTGATTTGCTAGATTTCCGTGACTTTGATGATTGCTCTCTAAACTTGCATCTTGCGGATTCCACTATTAAAAAGCCTATGAGAAGAATTAATGATGTTCTTATTGTTGCAAATAGGAATTATGTGCCCGTAGATTTTATCGTTCTTGACATAGATTGCAATCCTTCATGTCCTATTATTCTTGGTAGACCTTTCCTTAGAACGATTGGTGCAATTATTGATATGAAGGAAGGGAATATTAGATTCCAATTTCCATTAAAGAAGGGCATGGAACACTTTCCTAGAAATAAAATAAAATTACAATATGAATCTATCATGAGATCCACTTATGGATTTCCTACCAAAGATGGCAATACCTAGATCTATCCTTGCTTTTATGCCTAGCTAGGGGCGTTAAACGATAGCGCTTGTTGGGAGGCAACCCAATTTTATCTTTAGTTTTTGTTTTTGCTTTTGTTTAGGAATAAATAATCCATCTAGCCTCTGTTTAGATGTGCTTTTATCTTTTAATTAGTGTTTGTGCCAAGTTAAACCTATTGGATCCTCTTGGATAATAGTTATTTGTTCTTGCTGTAATTTCCAGAAACTTTGCGCTCAGTGCCCGAATTGTTACAAATTACCAAAATGTGATAAAATACTGATTCCAATTTCTGCTGATCAATAAACAAATTTTCTAGGCGTCTAATTTTGGTAGAATTTTTTGAGTTCCAGAAGTTTGCGTTAGTTACAGATTACTACAGACTGTTCTGTTTTTGACAGATTCTGTTTTGCGTGTGTTGTTTGCTTATTTTGATGAATCTATGGCTAGTTAAATAGTTTATGATCCATAGAGAAGTTGGAATACATTAGGTTTAACACCAATATAAATAAATAATGAGTTCATTATAGTACCTTAAAGTAGTCTTTTGTTTTCTTTCTCTAAGGGAGCTCACGAGATTTCTATTGAGCTTTGTGTTGTGAAGTTTTCAAGTTTTGGGTGAATTCTTTTGATGGATTATGGAACAAGGAGTGGCAAGAGCCTAAGCTTGGGATGCCCATGGCACCCCCAAGACAATCCAAGGACACCAAAAAGTCAAAGCTTGGGGATGCCCCGGAAGGCATCCCCTCTTTAAATCCACTTCCATCGGTAATTTACTTGGAGCTATATTTTTATTCACCACATGATAAGTGTTTTGCTTGGAGCGTCTTGTATTATTTGTGTCTTTGCTTGTTAGTTTACCACAATCATCCTTGCTGTACACACCTTTTAGAGAGCCATACATGAATTGGAATTTGATAGAATACTCTATGTGCTTCACTTATATCTTTTGAGCTTGATAGTTTTGCTCATAGTGCTTCACTTATATCTTTTGAGCGTGATAATTTTTGCTCTAGTACTTCACTTAGATCTTTTAGAGCACGGTGGTGGATTTGTTTTAAAGAAACTATTGATCTCTCATGCTTCACTTAGATTATTTTGAGAGTCGTTAATAGCATGGTAATTTGCTTAATATTAATATACTTGGTATTCAAGATATGTGAAACTTTCTTTTGAGTGTGTTCAATACTAAGATAAGTTTGATGCTTGATAATTGTTTTGCGATATGGAGGTGATAATATCAAAGTCGTGCTAGTTGAGTAGTTGTGAATTTGAGAAATGCTTGTGTTGAAGTTTGCAAATCCCGTAGCATGCATGTATGGTTAAAGTTGTGTAACAAATTTGAAACATGAAGTGTACCTGGCTTGTGCATCCTTATGAGTGGCGGTCGGGGTGGCGATGGTCTTTTCCTACCAATCTATCCCCCTAGGAGCATGCGCGTAGTACTTGATTTTTGATGACTTCTAAATTTTTGCAATAAGAATATGAGTTCTTTTGACTAATGTTGAGTCCATGGATTATACGCACTTTTACCTTTCCGCCTTTGCTAGCCTCTTCAGTGCCGCGCATTGCCCTTTCTCACCTTGAGAGTTGGTGCAAACTTCGCCGGTGCATCCAAACCCCATGATATGATACGCTCTATCACACATAAACCTCCTTATATATTCCTCAAAACAGCCACCATACCTGCCTATTATGGCATTTCCATAGCCATTCCGAGATATATTGCTATGCAACTTTCCACCGTTCCGTTCATCATCATGACATACTTTACTTTTGTCATATTGCCATTGCATGATCATGTAGTTGACATCGTATTTGTGGCAAAGCCACCATGCATTATTTTTCATACATGTCACTCTTGATTCATTGCACCATCCCGGTACACCGCCGGAGGCATTCATATAGAGTCATAACTTGTTCTAGTTTCGAGTTGTAATCCTTATGTTGTAATCAATAGAAGTGTGATGATCATCATTATTAGAGAATTGCCCAAAAAAAAGAGAAAGGCCAAAAAGAAAAAAAGAAAGGCCAAAAAAAGAAAATAAATAAAAAGGGCAATGCTACTATCTCTTTTTCCACACTTGTGCTTCAAAGTAGCACCATGTTTTTCATATAGTGAGTCTCATATATTGTGCTTCAAAGTAGCACCATGTTTTTCATATAGTGAGTCTCATAAGTTGTCTTTTTATACTAGTGGGAATTTTTCATTATAGAAATTGGCTTGTATATTCCTACGATGGGCTTCCTCAAAATGCCCTAGGTTTTCATGAGCAAGCAAGTTGGATGCACACCCACTAGTTTTCTTTTGTTGAGCATTCATAGCTCTAGTGCATCCGTTGCATGGCAATCCCTACTCCTCATGTTGACATCAATTGATGGGCATCTCCATAGCCCGTTGATTATCCTCATCAATGTGAGATTTTCTCCTTTTTTGTCTTCTCCACACAATCCACATCATCATATTCTATTCCACCCATAGTGCTATATCCATGGCTCACGCTCATGTATTGCGTGAAGGTTGAAAAAATTTGAGATTATTTAAGTATGAAACAATTGCTTGGATTGTCATCGGGGGTATAGAAGTTGGGAACATCTTTGTGTGACGAAAATGAAACATAGCCTAACTATATGATTTTGTAGGGATAAACTTTCTTTGGCCATGTTACTTTGAAAAGACATAATTGCTTAGTTAGTATGCTTGAAGTATTATTATTTTTTATGTAAATATGAACTTTTGTCTTGAATCTTTCGGATCTGAATATTCATACCACAATTAAGAAGATTTACATTGAAATTATGCCAAAGTATCACTCCGCATCAAAAATTCTCTTTTTATCATTTACCTACTCGAGGACGAGCAAGGAATTAAGCTTGGGGATGGTGATCGTCTCCAATGTATCTATAATTTTGATTGCTGCATGCTACTTTATCTACTGTTTTTGGACTATATTGGGCTTTATTTTCCACTTTTTATATTACTTTTGGGACTAACCTATTAGGAGGCCCAGCCCGAATTGTTGTTTTTGCCTTTTTGAGGTGTTTGAAGAAACAAAATATCAAACGAGTCCAAAGCGGAATGAAACCTTGAGCGTGATTTTCTCACGAGCGTGATCCGGAGACTTGGACCCTCATGCCAAGGCACAAGAGAGGCGGTCACGAGGTGAGGCGCCCCTAGGCGCGCCCACGCCTCGTGGGCCCCTGTTGCTCCACCGACTTACTCCTTCCTCCTATATATACCTCGTGCCCCCCAAACAATCGGAACAGAGCCAAAACCTAATTCCACCGCTGCAACTTCCTGTATCCACGAGATCCCATCTTGGGGCCTGTTAGGAGCTCCACCGGAGGGGCATCCACCATGGAGGGCTTCTACATCAACACCATAGCCTCTCCGATGAAGTGTGAGTAGTTTACTTCAGACCTTGGGTCCATAGCTAGTAGCTATATGGCTTCTTCTCTCTTTTGGATCTCAATACAATGTTCTCCCCTCTCTCGTGGAGATCTATTCGATGTAATCTTCTTTTTTGCGGTGTGTTTGTTGAGACCGATGAATTGTGGGTTTATGATCCAGCTTATCTATGAATAATATTTGAATCTTCTCTGAATTCTTTTTATGTATGATTGAGTTATCTTTGCAAGTCTCTTGAATTATCCGTTTGGTTTGGCCAACTAGATTGGTAGTTCTTGCAATGGGAGAAGTGCATGGCTTTGGGTTCAATCTTGCGGTGTCCTTACCCGATGTGAAAGGGTTGCAAGGCACGTATTGTATTGTTGCCATCGAGGATAACAATATGGTGTATTTATCATATTGCATGAATTTATTCCTCTACATCATGTCATCTTGCTTAAGGCATTACTCATTTTTTAACTTAATACTCTAGATGCATCTTTGGATAGCTGACGATATTTGGAGTAATAGTAGGAGATGCAGAATCGTTTTGATCTACTTGTCGCAGACGTGATGCCTATATACATGATCATACCTAGATATACTCATAACTATGCTCAATTCATCAATTGCTCAACAGTAATTTGTTCACCCACCGTAGAATACTTATGCTCTTGAGAGAAGTCACTAGTGAAACCTATGGCCCCCGGGTCTATTCTCATCATATCAATCTCCATCACTTTTATACTTGCTTTGTTTTACTTTGCCTTTTACTTTTCACTTTGCATCTATATACCAAAAATACCAAAAATATTATCTCTATTAGATCTCACTCTCGTAAGTGACCGTGAAGGGATTGACAACCCCTAATCGCGTTGGTTACGAGTAGCTATCGTTTTGTGCAGGTACGAGGGACTTGTGCGTGGCCTCCTACTGGATTGATACCTTGGTTCTCAAAAAACTGAGGGAAATACTTACGCTACTGTGCTGCATCATCCTCTCCTCTTCAGGGAAAACCAACACAAGCTCGAGACGTAGCAATCACTGTCGTCACCCGCCTCCCATTGCAACGGATACTGCACAACCCGGACGCAACCGGAAGGATTGTGGAATGGGCCTTGGAGCTGTCAAGCTTCGGTTTAAAGTTTGAAAGTACCTCGAAAATTCAGAGAAGAGTCTTGGCGGAGTTCATCGCAGAATGGACCTCAACGCATGACGAAGAAATCGAGGAGACCACTCTCCCCGGCAAGGAAGCAGACCGTGACTGGATCATGTACTTTGATGGGGCTTTCTCGCTGCAAGGCGCCGGTGCCGGTGTGCTGCTCGTCGCACCCACCGGAGAACACCTCAAGTACGTGATCCAGATGCACTTCCCCAGGGAGATGTCCACCAACAACACCGCTGAATACGAGGGATTGCTTGTCGGTCTTAGGATCGCGGAAGACCTCGGGGTTAAGAAGCTCATCGTCAGGGGTGACTCGCAGCTCGTTGTCAGGCAGGTCAACAAGGATTATCAGAGCCCATTGATGGAAGCTTACGTAGATGATGTGAGGAAGCTGGAGGAACGCTTTGACGGTATCCAGGCGGAGCACGTCCCCCGAGCGGAGAACGACATCGCCGATTACCTGTCAAAGTGTGCCGCATTCAAGCTACCTGTGGAACAAGGTACATTTTTGCTCCGATTAACTCAACAATCCGTCGAACCATCAGCGGGGCAGAGCAAAGGGATAAAATCAGGTCCCGGCAAGTACTTTCCTACCGAGCCCTCTGGGGCTGCCGGCAAGGGTGTTGCCATGACGCGCCTGCCAAAAGCAGCGGCTCGTGAGGCGTCAAGCCCTGGCCGTAGAGACAGCCGCTCCCATGGCGGAAGAGATGCCTTTGGTCTTTGCCGTCGAGCCCCAGGCTCCGGCATGGGCGCAGCATACCGTCCAATTCCTCCAAACCGGGGAGCTTCCTAAGGAGCAGGAAGAAGCGGAGAAAGTAGCCCGTTGATACATCTCCAACGTATCTATAATTTTTGATTGCTCCATGCTACTTTATCTATTGTTTTGGACTATAGTGGGCTTTATTTTCCACTTTTATATTATTTTCGGGACTAACCTGTTAACCGGAGGCCCAACCCAGAATTGCTGTTTTTTGCCTATTTCAGTGTTTCGAAGGAACGGAATATCAAACGGAGTCCAAACGGAATGAAACCTTCGGGAACGTGATTTTCTCACCGAACGTGATCCAGGAGACTTGGACCCTACTCCAAGGAGTGCCAGAGGCGGTCACGAGGGTGGGGGGCGCGCCCCTCCCCCCTGGGCGCGCCCCCTGCCTCGTGGGCCCCCTGACGCTCCACCGACGTATTCCTTTGTCACACCCTGCATTTTGTAAAATTTCATTTGCATCAATAAAGTATGAAAATTTGGACCAACAGAAACTTTTGCATTATTTGGCTTTTAACCGGAGTTGGATTTTCTCTCTGTTTTTCCAAGTGCTCTTTAAAGTCAACACAACTCCACCTTATATACTTCATCTCCTTGCCCCAAACTTCTGCCCAATGATCATGCCATGTGTATAGTGCAATATAGTATTTTCTTACAAAAATAATTTGGCCAAATAGTGTTTTCAAAAATTAGTTTTCCAAAAACCCCTGAATTGAGGTTTGCACTACAAGTACTTGATTTGGGGTATGAAAAATATTTCAAAGAGTATATTTGAAACCTATTAGATATAGTACTTCCATAAACCACAAAAATATAATTTTAAAAGTTATTTTCCTATTTTATTTAAAGGCTTTTTCTTAAGGCCAGAAATGGTCTTTAATAGGTTAAAATTATTTTAAAGCTTTAAAAATATTTGAGAAAAATTAGGGAGACTCAATGGACATGTATTTACCATATATATGAGTTTCAACACATGGTCATGATCAAAATATTGGACAAAACCTCCCAAAACCATTTACGCTCATTTCAAGGATTTGAAATATTTCTACATGAAATATTTTATAAAAATCCAAGAAAATTCTAACAAGTCACATATGAAATTTTTGATGATCTTGGCAAGTATCATGTCATGGAGAATAATATAACCCCATGAAAATTCCCCCAAAATCCCCTCTGGCCAGAATCAAATTTGAACTACTTTGTACTACCAACTTTCTCTCCTTGATCCCAACTTTTTTGAGAATGATCACATGACCAAATGAGGCCACCACACCAAGTGGTGCATCAAGGAGAAGTGATTTACTCAACTAGATCTGCACAAGTCCATTCCTGCCAGTTTCTAGGATTTACAAAAGTTGCATTGGCAACTTTGCCCAAATAAACTCCAAATTGGTGAAAGGCCCTAATTATATGTGACATTTCACCCTGTGGAGTCTCATGACAAGTGAAAGTCATCTACTTGCCCAAACCATCATCAAACACCTTCTGGCAGAATTTTAAAATGCAAATTCCAGCCTCTTCTACTAATCTCCTTGAGCCACCTTTTTTACCACAACCCCTCCTAGTTCCCCTCTATCACCAGGATGCTTCCCTGCCCGAGGAAGCAATGATGAAGGAGGGGAACCCCATTTTTCTTCTACGGACAGCAGATTTCCTCTCTCTCTCTCGGCCTCCTTCTCTCCCCTCGGCTTTCCAGAGCATCCAAGGCTCTCCCGGCTTTGCCCACACCCCCTGCAGCCTCCAGACACTAGTGGACGCCCGCGGACGTGGGAAAACCGCGGATGCCGGCCAAAGTCGTGCTCTGGAGTGCCTGGCAGGGCACCCGACCGTTGACGCCGCGTCTCCCGGCCACCTCGATCCTCCCCCGCGCGCCAGTCGATGCCCCTCGACGTCCGCTCCACGCCAGCAGGCCGCCCACTTGCTCCCGTGCCCTCCTCTCTCTCCTGCAGCTCGCGCCAAAGCGCCGCCCCGCTCGGCCAATGCTCGTGCCACTCCTGTGGCCCGCATGCAGCTCGTCCCGCGCCTCCTCTCTCTCCCTGGCACCCTACACCACTCCCATGAACACCCTCAAGCTCTCCATTCCCTCTCTAACGGCCACCCGAGCCGATCCCGCGGAAACCCGTAGGCCGCGCCCACGATGGACCTCGGTCAGCCTATAAAAGGTGACCCGAGCCTCCCTCTCACCTCCTGTCGCTCCCCACGCGCCTAATCCACCTCCTGCACCACCCAGTTGCCTCCAGAGCTGCTCGAGCTCGAGATCGAGCTCGAGCCCCGCCGCCTCGGCTCGTCGGCGTTCGCGCGGTACAAGCCTCCTCCGCCCTTGTTCTCTCTCGATCTGGAACCGCAAGGCGTCACTGACCCTTTCCCCTCTCTTTCCCACTCTTTTTGCAGCCGGGAACGACCGGAACCATCGACGTCCGAAGCACCTCCGCCGCGTGACCTCGTCGCCGGCGAACCAGGCTGCTCCAGCGACAATCTCCACCACCACCCGAACGGCGACATCCTCCCGAGTCCAACGGTACCACCCATGCACCCTCCCGTGCCCTGTATCGCCGCCGGAGAGCTCGCCGTTCCCTCTGGACGGAGGTAGACGACGACGGCCGTGGGCCCCGCCGTCGACCTCACGCCGACGGGTGGGATCCACCGTCGAGTTTAAACGCGACGCAGGCGGTTCGCCGTCTGAAGGCGTGCCGCCTTTTACGCCTTCGACATGGCGGCCTCGCTGGCTGATTTCCCTCCGGGCTGTTGCCCGTGGCCTCTACGGCCCAAAGGCACAAAGGCCGCTTTTCTTTTTTCTTTTACGCTTGTTTTACAAAAATTCCACAGACAGAATACTTATCCAAATGAAATAATTCCAACTCCTAAAATCTCAGAATAATCCCACCTATTTATTGATGTAACTTTCATGCACATCCATTACACTTTTCTTTCTGTTCAAATTTAAATTCAAATTTGAACAATAGAGCCTCTGTTTGAAAATCCACAACTCTGTTTCCCTAGCTCCAAATCCAAAACCAAGAATTTTCCCTTCCTAGTTTTCCTCCTAGTATTTTACAAAAATAAGTTGACATTTTTCTGAGCACTTTGACTTTTCTGTTTTATTATTGCCTTATTTTTTACTCGTTATTATTTTGCGACGATAGATTGCGTGGCTGACGAAGGAGTTGGACCAGAAGACTTTGAAGACCCAGAAGACTTTGTTGAGCCAGGCAAGCAACCCTTTGACCATGCCCATGAAACCCTTTTCATGCATGTCTTATAGCACTTATTATTGTTGCATCGGAATCATGATGAGATGGTAAACCACGTTGGTTGGTTGCCTCTGTTAATTCCTCGTTGATACTTGCATTGTGCATGACCCTACCTTCCTATGAAGGTTTTGCCGGTGGGAGTAGACATGATGCTAAAGTAGATGCTACGCAAAAAGGGACGGGTATATGCATGGTGAAGGAGTCAAAGCATTTTCAAAAGACTTTTCGAAAACCCCGTCGGGTGCCACTTATGCCCGAGGGAGAGGATGAGGTGGGTAACCACTTGGCGAAGTGGTGTACCGAGGCAAGTGTGTGTTGTTTTCGAAAACGGATTAGATTAAGATTTGTCGACTGTCCCAACCTTACATGCGCAACCACTCTACCCTTATATGGGAAAGGGCATTATTGATTACCTAGGCCGATACTAGCTTGGAGCTCGCATTACTAGTGACGGGGGAGAGTTGATGCTCTCTCTCGGGACGGGGTCGTGCCAGGTAGGGCGGCCATGACTGTTTTCACAGGGCGCCGGATACATCATTGTGTCCCCTCTCGGATGTTACGATCTCGAGTGAGTCTCGTATGATGTACATCGTGAGGATTCGGAACAACGAGTGGACTCCTTGTTAGTGTCGTCTAGGGAAAGGTAGTGATCGGGTGCTTACCGGGTACTTGAGGTACCGCAGGTCGTGGATGACACGGAAGTTCCCCGGATCTTGTGGGTAAAGTGTGCAACCTCTGCAGAGTGTAAAACTATTCGAATAGCCGTGTCCACGGTCAAGGACAGTTGGGCGGTGCTGCTTAAACTACGTCCAGAGCTATGCAAACCAGTGTGTGTGTTGATAAAACTACTTGGGTCAAGTCAAAGGACTTGACATGATTGAGTTGGGTTGGTGCCCACTCTATTTATGTTGATATCTGTAACCTGTTCTCATGGTTACTTGAATTCTCCTGACGCATGTCTTGCAAGTTGTTGAACATGTCATTGCACTCAAAACTAGCTATCCGCAAAAAAATTTACCTATATCATGCATTGTTATATCTGGAACCGAAACATGGGTTGCTTGCGAGTACATTCAAAGTACTCATTGGCTTGCCACTGGTTATTTAATTGGCCAGGCATGGAAGAACCGGAGTTCGAAGAAGAGTTCTATGGAGACGGACATGCGAACTAGGACGTTTCCCAATCAGAATGCCTGTAGGGTTAAGGCAGATGGCATGGGTTTATCTTATCAACGAAGATTTCCGTTGCTTGTGTTTCATTTGATGTTCAGCCCCCTTAAGGCTTTATCAATGTAAGACTTGACCATAATGGTCATAATTTGTGTAAGACGTTATGTATGGATGTAAGACTCTTGTTATTCAGCTTCTGTGTGTTCAGTGAGCATTGATCTCTGGGATCACTGTACACGTGCATTCGGTGATCACGACATATGAGTCGGGGTCCCCACAGAGCTGGTATCAGAGCCATCCTGACTGTAGGAAGCCTTAGTTAGCATGGACGTTAGTTAGAGTGAGACTATCTACAAAAAATTACCTATATACCTACGTTTTCTAAAAATATCCTAAACATAGGTCACCTTTCCTCTATTGACCCTTTCCCTTCCACTTTTATAGATGATCGTTGTACCCGAGGACCTCCTGACCACCGGGTTTCCCGTACTTCTCGAGGACAGCCTCAAGAAGTGTCAGTTTACTCGAGCCCCCACCTTCTCCTACCACGAGCACTGGATCAACAGTACTAAGAAGGAGTATCACGTGGAGGTAGTCATGAGGGCGAACGACGCCCCGACGAGCTGGTTCTTTGAGGGACCCGGATGGCGACCGTGCTTCTCGGCCGTTGAGGCTGCTGCCCTCAAGGCTGACTTCGCCGGGACCTTCTGCCCGAGATGGCAAGTGAGCCAGCCACTCGTTACCTGCCTTATCGTAAGGAAGGAGATGACGAGAGCAGCGCGCCAGCCCCACCCATGGACGGAGGACTTTCCCTCCGCTTCCAGACGTACTTCAGCCTGTGTGCCGACAGCCTGGCACAACACCTGGCCTCGGAGTTGATGGAGCTTCGGAAGGAACTCCACGAGACCAAGGAACTCCTTCGCCTAGCTCAGACAAAGGCGGACATGATCAAGAAGGATGGTTCACCCCCTAGACAGCCCGTTGTAGCCTATCGAGGCGGGCGACCCCCACAGGACACGCATGCCAAGGGATCACCTCAGCCGCGCCGTATGACGGCGAAGGAGTATCGCAACCTCTTCACGGCGCCACCGGCGAAGCAGCGCCGTGTTCAGCTCCTCCACTCCCCCACTCCCTCAAGTGACGAAGATACTGAGACAGTTGAAGGTGAGGAGGAAGACCCAGAGGAGCCGGAATCTGTGACCGAGCATTCCACCACTTAGACACCGTTCGGGACTAGGGTAGGCGGTCTGTAACCCTTAAGGTAGGATAGGTCGTGTACCCCTTATGCGAAGTCGAGTCCGTGTAATGGTTCAAATGAAACCATGTTATGTTGTGCTTGCTTTCAACTTGCTTTGATGAAGTCGTACTTTCCTTCGGGAACTTGTAGCGACTACATCCCCGTTTGGTTTTAATGCATGAGTTTGGCCCTTGGCCCTTGTTTAACTTAAAATTGTGTCACGCCCACCCCTTACTAGGCACCCCACCTATATTGCTTTCCCTCATGAGCCCTTGACCGCTCCAACAGGATGCTGTTGTAACACGTCTTGGTACCTCTACCCAAAGACAGAAGCCGGGGCGAGAGCCACTCGGGACCAAGCCCAAGGACAAGCTCCACCCCGCCACCACCTCCAAACATGGACATGGCTCAACTCCTCCAAGCCTTCCGAGAGGAACGCCAAGCCAACACAGCAGCCCTCCAGATGATTGCTCAGGCTGTCAACCGCCAACTGGCGGGGAACGGCAATGGATGTTCCACGTTGGCAGAGTTCAAGAAGCATGCACCACCCACCTTCATCGAGACTGCTGAACCCCACGGATGCGCACGAATCGGGTCCGCACCATTGAGGACCTGTTGGAACTAGTTGGCTGCTGAAGACCATGAGAGGGTAGCATATGCTGCCTTGTCTCGGGGGTACCGCCAGAGCTTGGTGGGATGGATTCAAGGTCATGCGCGCTGGGCAAGACATCACTTGGAATGACTTCAAGGCAGAATTCCGCAAGGCCCACATTCCTTCTGGGATTATGGCCATCAAGAAGCGTGAGTTCCGGGCCCTGAAGCAAGGTAGTAGCACTGTCAAGGAGTACATGCAGAAGTTCAGTGTTCTATCAAGGTATGCTCCTGAGGATGTCAACACTGATGCTGCCAAAAGGGAGCGCTTCATGAAGGCCTTAACCAGACTCTATAGTACTCGCTTGTTGTGTATGACTGCCCAACCTTTCCTGATCTGGTGAACAAGGCACTCATGCTTGAAGACAAGCGACGCGCTTTGGATGATACCCGTAAGCGCAAGATGATCATCAAGGGTAGCTCCAAAGAACGGAAGCCTCGCCTGTGGCAGCCAGCCCCGGTCAAGCCAACCTATCAGCAGCCAAGAGCTCTTGCACCCCGCACCAACTATCCACCTCGGTATGCCAACCCCAGGCCAGCTTACAACAACCCCAATAACAATGCCGGCAAGAGCATCAACCCCAACCAAGTTACTTGCTTTGGATGTGGTCAGCCAGGACACTACTCCAAGAATTTCCCCAACAAGAAGCCCGACGCCCTGCGCCCCAAAGCGCAGAACCCAGGACAAGGCCGTGGAATGCCACCAAGGAACCAAGCTCCCCGCAACCCGCCCAACAATGGCAGGGGTCGTGTGAACCATGTCACTGCAGAAGAAGCCCAGGAAGACCCGGACGTCGTGTTGGAGTGCGTTCCTTGTCAACTCAAAGGCACCAAGAACTATTTTGTTTGATTCTGGAGCCACGCATTCATTTGTCACCCAAAAGTTTGCATTAAAAAGTGGCATGACCACTACACCCCTGAATAACCCTATGGTGGCACAAACCCCCGGAGCAGAGATGAGAGCCAAGATAGGATGTGAAGGAGTCGGAATTGTCATTAATGGGGTAGACTTCCTAGCAAACCTTATCATCTTAAGATCGCAAGGCTTGGATGTGATCTTAGGAATGGATTGGCTCATCAAGCACCAAGGCTTGATAGATTGCGCCAACCGGACTGTCACTGTGACCAATGAGCAAGGAGTCAAAGTTAAATTTGCCTCCAACCCCTCCTCTGCTCGAGCCAACCAAGTCAACTGTCTAACTGAAGTTGGGTTGGAGCAAGTGCCGAAAGTATGCTAATACCCCGATGTTTTTCCTGATGAGCTACCGGGAATGCCTCCTGATCGAGACATTGAGTTCATCATCGAGCTCCTGCCTGGAGCAGGACCCATCTATAAGAAGCCTTATAGAATGGGATCGGAAGAGTTAGCAGAGTTGAAGAGGCAACTGGAAGAGCAGTTGAGGAAAGGATTCATCCGCCCTAGTGCCTCCCCTTGGGGATCACCTATTCTGTTTGTGGCAAAGAAGGACGGTACCATCCGCTTGTGCATTGACTACCGCTCCCTCAATGAAGTTACAATCAAGAACAAGTATCCACTTCCCAAGATTGAAGATCTGTTTGATCAACTCAATGGGGCCAAGGTGTTCTCCAAGATCGACCTCAGATCTGGGTACTACCAGCTAAAAATAAGACCCCAAGATATTCCGAAACGGCATTTGTAACCAGATATGGCATGTATGAGTGCACGGTCATGTCCTTTCGATTGACCAATGCCCCAGCTTACTTCATGTATCTCATGAATAAGGTCTTCATGGAATATTTGGAAAAGTTTGCCGTCGTCTTCATTGATGACATTCTTGTCTTCTCGAAGACGGAAGAAGAGCACGAGCAACACTTGAGGATGGTCCTAGACAAGCTTCGAGAGCACCGACTGTACGCCAAGTTCAACAAGTGTGAATTTTGGCTGCATGAGGTTGGATTCTTGGGTCATGTATTGAATGCCGAAGGGTTGTCGATGGATCCCACCAAGATCCAGGCCGTGGATCGAATGGCAAACCTCGAGCAATGTGAAGGAAGTCAGAGCTTCCTCGGACTCATGAGGATATTACCGCAAGTTCGTTGAAGGATTTTCAAGCATTGCCCGACCTATGACCCAGCTCTGAAGAAGGACAAGAAGTTTGAGTGGACACCAAAATGTGAAGAGAGCTTCCAGGAGCTAAAGAAGAGATTAACCACCGCCCAAAGATCTTGGCCACACTGATATTCACAAGGAATTTGTGATATATTGTGATGCGTCGAGAACCGGACTGGGAAGTGTTCTGATGCAAGAGGGCAGAGTCGTAGCTTACCTTTCAAGGCAACTACAGCCTCATGAAGAGAACTATGCTACTCATGATCTTGAGTTGGCAGCAGTGGTTCAGGCCCTGAAGACCTGGCGACATTACCTTCTAGGGAAGCGATGTGAGATATACACGGATCACAAAAGTCTGAAGTATATTTTCACTCAGAAAGAATTGAACATGAGGCAGAGAAGATGGCTAGAGTTGATCAAGGATTACGACCTCAGTGTTCAATACCACCCTGGGAAGGCTAATGTGGTAGCAGACGCCTTAAGTAGAAAGGCTTGTTCCTTGAACGCTTTGATTAAGGAAAGACTACTCGCCTTATATGAAGAACTTGAAAGCTTCGGATTGGAACTGGTTGCACCAGGATTCTTGGCCAACCTCGAAGTTAGGCCTACCCTGATGGATGATGTTAAGGAAGCCCAGAAGGGAACGAAAGTATTGAAGGCATCAACAGGAAGATCAAGGCAGGCAAAGCCCCAGGATTCTCAGAGGATGAGCAAGGAATTGTGTGGTTTGGGAATCGCATTTGCGTACCCAACAGGATTGAGCTCAAGAATTTGATCTTGCAAGAAGCTCATGACACCCCGTATTCCATCCACCCCGGAGGAACCAAGATGTATCAAGACCTGAAGGAAAGATTTTGGTGGCACGGGATGAAAAGGGAGATTGCCACCTATGTTGCAAAATGTGATGTATGCCAAAGAGTCAAGGCTGAACATAGGCGACCCGCTGGATTGCTCCAACCACTCAAGGTTCCCGAGTGGAAATGGGATAAAGTCGGAATGGATTTCATCGCTGGGTTACCTAGGTCAAATAAGGGTCATGACTCCATCTGGGTTATAGTCGACCATTTGACTAAAGTAGCCCATTTCATTCCTGTTAAGACTACCTATGATGGTAACCAGCTAGCGACTCTGTACATCAACAGAATCGTAAGTCTTCATGGTGTTCCCAAAGAGATTGTGTCAGATCGAGGAACCCAGTTTATCTCGAGGTTCTGGAAGAAGTTCCAAGAGGCCATGGGAACCAAGTTGTCTTTCAGCACTGCTTTCCACCCACAGACCGGAGGTCGGATGTAACGAGTAAATCAGATACTTGAAGACATGCTCGGGCTGTGTCCTAACATATGGAGCTAGGTGGGAAGATTGCCTCCCTTTTGCCGAGTTCTCCTACAACAACAGTTATCAGTCAAGCCTCCAGATGGCACCATTTGAGGTGCTATACGGACGGAAATGCCGCACGCCCCTCAATTGGTCAGAGGCCGGAGAAGGACTAGTCTTTGGGCCCGATATCCTCCGTGAAGCAGAAGAGCAAGTCCAGCTTGTCAGAGAGCGTTTGAAGACCGCCAAGTCAAGGTAGAAGAGGTATGCTGACACTCGTCACCGACAAGTAGACTTCCAAGTCGGAGACCATGTGTACCTGCGAGTAACTCCTCTTAAGGGAACCAAGCGTTTCCACGTTAAGGGAAAACTCGCACCAAGATTTATCGGCCCCTTTGAGATCACCGCCTGACGAGGGGAAGTGGCTTATCAGTTGGAACTGCCACCTGAACTATCCGATGTGCACAACGTATTCCACGTGTCACAACTCCGGAAGTGTCTCCAAGTCCCAGACAAGCCCGATCTCTACAAGGACGTCAATCACCAAGCCATTGATCTTCAGCCTGATTTGACTTAACGTGAGAGGCCCATCCGCATTTTGGATGAGGCTGAGCGGCACTTTTCAACCGCACCATCAAGTACTTCAAGGTCTAGTGGAGCAACCACACTGAAGCAGAAGCAACTTGGGAACGTGAAGACTACCTTAGATCCGAGTTTCCGTATCTCTTTAGAGCCTAGTTTAGGAATCTCGGGGACGAGATTCTTGTAAGGGGTGTAGGTCTGTCACACCCTGCATTTTGTAAAATTTCATTTGCATCAATAAAGCATGAAAATTTGGACCAACAAAAACTTTTGCATTATTTGGCTTTTAATTGGAGTTGGATTTTCTCCCTGTGTTTCCAAGTGCTCTTTAAAGTCAACACAACTCCACCTTATATACTTAATCTCCTTGCCCCAAACTTCTGCCCAATGATCATGCCATGTGTATAGTGCAATATAGTATTTTCTTACAAAAATAATTTGGCCAAATAGTGTTTTCAAAAATTAGTTTTCCAGAAACCCCTGAATTGAGGTTTGCACTACAAGTACTTGATTTGGGGTATGAAAAATATTTCAAAGAGTATATTTGAAACCTATTAGATATAGGACTTCCATAAACCACAAAAATATAATTTTAAAAGTTATTTTCCTATTTTATTTAAAGGCTTTTCTTAAGGCCAGAAATGGTCTTTAATAGGTTAAAATTATTTTAAAGCTTTAAAAATATTTGAGGAAAATTAGGGAGACTCAATGGACATATATTTACCATATATATGAGTTTCAACACATGGTCATGATCAAAATATTGGACAAAACCTCCCAAAACCATTTCTGCTCATTTCAAGGATTTGAAATATTTCTACAGGAAATATTTTTATAAAAATCCAAGAAAATTCTAACAAGTCACATATGACATTTTTGATGATCTTGGCAAGTATCATGTCATGGAGAATAATATAACCCCATGAAAATTCCCCCAAAACCCCCTCTGGCCAGAATCAAATTTGAACTACTTTGTACTACCAACTTTCTCTCCTTGATCCCAACTTTTGTGAGCATGATCACATGACCAAATGAGGCCACCACACCAAGTGGTGCATCAAGGAGAAGTGATTTACTCAACTAGATCTGCACAAGTCCATTCCTGCCGGTTTCTAGGGTTTACAAAAGTTGCATTGGCAACTTTGCCCAAATAAGCTCCAAATTGGTGGAAGGCCCTAATTATATGTGACATTTCACCCTGTGGAGTCTCATGACAAGTGAAAGTCATCTACATGCCCAAACCATCATCAAACACCTTCTGGCAGAATTTTAAAATGCAAATTCCAGCCTCTTCCACTAATCTCCTTGAGCCACGCTTTTTACCACAACCCTCCTAGTTCCCTCTATCACCAGGATGCTTCCCCGCCTGAGGAAGCAATGATGAAGGAGGGGAACCCCATTTTCTTCTTCTCGGACAACAGATTTCCCTCTCTCTCTCGGCCTCCTTCTCTCCCCTCGGCTTTCCAGAGCATCCAAGGCTCTCCCAGCTTTGCCCACACCCCTGCAGCCTCCAGGACACTAGTGGACACGCATGACGCTGGAAAACCTCATGGATGCGGCCAAAGTCGCTCTGGAGCACTGGCAGGGCACCTGACCTTGACGCCGCGTCTCGGCCACCTCGATCCTCCCAGCGCACGATGCCCCTCGACGTCCGCTCCACGCCAGCAGGTCGCCCACTTGCTCTCGCGCCCTCCTCTCTCTCCTGCAGCTCGCGCCAAAGCGCCGCCCCGCTCGGCCAATGCTCGTGCCACTCCTGTGGCCCGCGTGCAGCTCGTCCCGCTCCTCCTCTCTCTCCCTGGCACCCTACACCACTCCCACAAACACCCCCGAGCTCTCCATTCCCTCTCTAACGGCCACCCGAGCCGATCCCGCGGAAACCCGTAGGCCGCGCCCACGGTGGACCTCGGTCAGCCTATAAAAGGCGACCCCGAGCCTCCCTCTCACCTCCTGTCGCTCCCCCACGCTCCTAATCCACCTCCCGCACCACCCAGTTGCCTCCAGAGCCGCTCGAGCTCGAGCCCCGCCGCCTCGGCTCGTCGGCGTTCGCGCGGTACAAGCCTCCTCCGCCCTTGTTCTCTCTCGATCTGGAACCGCAAGGCGTCACTGACCCTTTCCCCTCTCTTTCCCACTCTTTTTGCAGCCGGGAACGACCGGAACCATCGACGCCCGAAGCACCTCCGCCGCGTGACCTCGTCGCCGGCGAACCATGCTGCTCCGGCGACAATCTCCACCACCACCCGAACGGCGACATCCTCCCGAGTCTAATGGTACCACCCACGCACCCTCCCGTGCCCTGTATCGCCGCCCGGCGGCTTCGCGTGCCTGCGGGCGGAGGTAGACGACGACGGCCGTGGGCCTGCCCGTCGACCTCACGCCCTAACGGGTGGGATCCACCCATCGAGGTTTATCGCGCAGCAGCCTATGGGTTCGCCGTCGGCTGAAGGCGTGCCGCCTTTACGCCTTCGACGTGGCGGCCTCGGCGGGCTGATTTCCCTCACGGGCCTGCTGTTGCCCGTGGCCTCTACGGCCCAAAGGGCACAAAGCCGCTTTTTCTTTTCTTTTTCTGCCTGTTTTACAAAAATTCCACAGGACAGAATACTTATCCAAATGAAATAATTCCAACTCCTAAAATCTTAGAATAATCCCACCTATTTATTTATGTAACTTTCATGCACATCCATTACACTTTTCTGCTTTGTTCAAATTTAAATTCAAATTTTAACAATAGAGCCTCTGTTTGAAAATCCACAACTCTATTTCCCTAGCTCCAAATCCAAAACCAAGAATTTTCCCCTTCCTAGTTTTCCTCCTAGTATTTTACAAAAATAAGTTGACATTTTTCTGAGCACTTTGACTTTTCTGTTTTATTATTGCCTTATTTTTTTCTCGTTATTATTTTGCGACGATAGATTGCGTGGCTGACGAAGGAGTTGGACCAGAAGACTTTGAAGACCCAGAAGACTTTGTTGAGCCAGGCAAGCAGCCCTTTGACCATGCCCATGAAACCCTTTTTATGCATGTCTTATAGCACTTATTATTGTTGCATCGGAATCATGATGAGATGGTAAACCACATTGGTTGGTTGCCTCTGTTACTTCCTCGTTGATACTTGCATTGTGCATGACCCTACCTTCCTATGAGGGTTATGCCGGTGGGAGTAGATAGGATGCTAAAGTAGATGCTACGCAGAAAGGGACGGGTATATGCATGGTGAAGGAGTCAAAGCATTTTTAAAAGACTTTTCGAAAACCCCGTCGGTTGCCACTTATGCCCGAGGGAGATGATGAGATGGGTAACCACTTGATGACGAAGTGGTGTACCGAGGCAAGTGTGTGTTGTTTTCGAAAACGATTAGATTTAAGATTTGTCGACTGTCCCAATCTTACATGCGCAAGCACTCTACCCTTATATGGTAAAGGGCATTATTGATTACCTAGGCCGATACTAGCTTGGAGCCCGCATTACTAGTGACGGGGGAGAGTTGGTGCTCTCTCGGGACGGGGTCGTGCCAGGTAGGGCGGCCATGACTGTTTTCACAGGGCACCGGATACACCGTTGTGTCCCCTCTCGGATGTTACGATCTCGAGTGAGTCTCGTATGATGTACATCGTGAGGATTCGGAACAACGAGTGGACTCCTTGTTAGTGTCGTCTAGGGAAAGGTAGTGATCGGTGCTTACCCCGGGTACTTGAGGTACCGCGGGTCGTGGATGACACGGAAGTTCCCCGGATCTTATGGGTAAAGTGTGCAACCTCTGCAGAGTGTAAAACTATTCGAATAGCCGTGTCCACGGTCAAGGACAGTTGGGCGGTGCTGCTTAAACTACGTCCAGAGCTATGCAAACCAGTGTGTGTGTGTGTGTTGATAAAACTACTTGGGTCAAGTCAAAGGACTTGACATGATTGAGTTGGGTTGGTGCCCACTCTATTTATGTTGATATCTGTAACCTGTTCTCATGGTTACTTGAATTCTCCTGACGCATGTCTTGCAAGTTGTTGAACATGTCATTGCACTCAAAACTAGCTTTCCGCAATTTTTTTACCTATATCATGCATTGTTATATCTGGAACCGAAACATGGGTTGCTTGCGAGTATATTCAAACTACTCATTGGCTTGCCACTGGTTATTCAATTGGCCAGGCATGGAAGAACCGGAGTTCGAAGAAGAGTTCTATGGAGACGAACATGCGAACTAGGACGTTTCCCAGTCAGAATGCCTGTATGGTTAAGGCAGATGGCATGGTTTCTGCTTATCAACGAAGATTTCCGCTGCTTGTGTTTCATTTGATGTTCAGCCCTTAAGGCTTTATCAATGTAAGACTTGACCATAATGGTCATAATTTGCGTAAGACGTTATGTATGGATGTAAGACTCTTGTTATTCAGCTTCTGTGTGTTCAGTGAGCATTGATCTCTGGGATCACTGTACACGTGCATTCGGTGATCACGACATATGAGTCGGGGTCCCCACATCCTTCCTCCTATATATACCTAAGTACCCCCAACAGATCGGGGACGGAGCCAAAAACCTAATTCCACCGCCGTACCTTCCTGTATCCACGAGATCCCATCTTGGGGCCTGTTAGGAGCTCACGGAGGGGGCATCCACCATGGAGGGCTTCTACATCAACACCATAGCCCCTCCGATGAAGTGTGAGTAGTTTACTTCAGACCTTAGGGTCCATAGCTAGTAGCTAGATGGCTTCTTCTCTCTTTTTGGATCTCAATACAATGTTCTCCCCCTCTCTCGTGGAGATCTATTCGATGTAATCTTCTTTTTGCGGTGTGTTTGTTGAGATCGAGGAATTGTGGGTTTATGATCCAGCCTATCTATGGAAAATATTTGATTCTTCTCTGAATTATTTTATGTATGATTAAGTTATCTTTGCAAGTCTCTTCGAATTATCCGTTTGGTTTGGCCAACTAGATTGGTAGTTCTTGCAATGGGAGAAGTGCTTAGCTTTGGGTTCAATCTTGCGGTGACCTTACCCAGGATGTAAAAGGGTTGCAAGGCACGTATTGTATTGTTGCCATCGAGGATAACAAGATGGTGTATTTATCATATTGCATGAAGTTATTCCTCTACATCATGTCATCTTGCTTAAGGCGTTACTCGCTTTTTAACTTAATACTCTAGATGCATGCTTTGGATAGCGGTCGATGAGTGGAGTAATAGTAGTAGATGCGAGAATCGTTTGATCTACTTGTCATGGACGTGATGCCTATATACATGATCAGACCTAGATAACCTCATAACTATGCTCAATTCTGTCAATTGCTCATCAGTAATTTGTTCACCCACCGTAGAATACTTATGCTCATGAGAGAAGCCACTGGTGAAACCTATGGCCCCCGGGTCTATTCTCATCATATCAATCTCCATCACTTTATTTACTTGCTTTGATTTTACTTTTTACTTTGCATCTTTATACCAAAAATACCAAAAATATTATCTCTATCAGATCTCACTCTCGTAAGTGACCGTGAAGAGATTGACAACCCGTAGCGTTGGTTGCAGTAGCTATCGTTTTGTGCAGTACGAGGGACTTGCGCGTGATGCGCTCTTGGATTGATACCTTGGTTCTCAAAAACTGAGGGAAATACTTACGCCATCTTGTGCTGCATCATCCTCTCCTCTTCGGGAAATCCGCATAAGCTCGAGGCGTAGCAAGGCAATTTACTGGGCGCCGTTGGGAGGCTTACGCAAAAGTCAACATACCAAGTACCCATCACAATCCCTATCTCTCGCATTACATTATTTGCCATTTGCCTCTCGTTTTCCTCTCGCCCACTTCACCCTTGCCGTTTTATTCGCCCTCTCTTTCCCAATCTCCTCCTCTTTTTCCCTTTGCCTTTTTCCTTTGCCTTTTGTTTCCTCTTGTGTTAGTTTGCTTGTTCGACGCGTTGGCCCAAGATGCCACAAAATTGTGTGACTTCACCAATACCAATAATAATGATTTCCTTAGCACTCCGATTGCTCCTCTTGCCAATACTGAATCTTGTGAAATCAATACTGCTTTGTTGAATCTTGTTATGAAAGATCAATGAGCCGGCCTTCCTAGCGAAGATGTCGTTACTTATCTGAATGGCTTCGTTGATTTATGTGATATGCAAAAGAAAAAAGATGTTGATAATTATGTCGTTAAATTGAAGCTATTTCCTTTTTCGCTTAGAGATCGTGCTAAAGCGTGGTTTTCATCTTTGCCTAAAAATGGTATTGATTCTTGGAACAAGTGCAAAGATGCTTTTATCTCTAAGTATTTTCCTCCCGCTAAGATTATCTCTCTTAGGAACGATATTATGAATTTTAAGCAACTTGATCATGAACATGTTGCACAAGCTTGGGAGAGAATGAAATTAATGCTACGTAATTGTCCTACTCATGGTTTGAACTTATGGATGATTATACAAAAATTTTATGCGGATTGAATTTTGCTTCCGTAAATCTTTTAGATTCGGCCATGGAGGCACTTTTATGGAAATCACTTTAGGAGATGCTACTAAACTCCTAGATAATATTATGGTTCATTATTCTCAATGGCATCTTGAAAGATCTACTAATAAAAAGGTGCATGCTATAGAAGAAATCAATGTTTTGAGTGGAAAGATGGATGAACTTATGAATTTATTTGCTAAGAGTGTTTCTTCTGATCCCAATAATATGCCTTTATCTACCTTGATTGAGAATAATAATGAATCTATGGATGTGAATTTTGTTGGTAGGAATAGTTTTGGAAACAACGCATATAAAGGGAATGTCAATCCTAGGCCTTATCCTAGTAATCCTTCTAATAATTATGGAAGTTCCTACAACAACTCTTATGGAAATTTTAATAAGATACCCTCTGAATTTGAGAGTAGTGTTAAAGAGTTTATGAATTCGCAAAAGAATTTTAATGCTTTGCTTGAAGAGAAATTACTTAATGTTGATGATTTGGCTAGGAACGTTGATAGAATTTCTCTTAATGTTGATTCTTTAAAGCTTAGATTTATTCCTCCTAAGCATGATATCAATGAGTCTCTCAAAGCTATGAGAATTTCCATTGATGAGTGCAAAGAAAGAACCGCTAGGATGCGTGCTTCCAAAGATGCCTTTATTAAAGCGTGTTCTTCTAATTCCTATGAAAATCAAGATGAAGATCTAAAAGTTATTGATACGTCCCCTATTAAATCTTTGTTTTGCAAAATGAATCTTGATGAAACTGAATATGATCTTCCTTTACCTAGAAGGCGTTCTAAGAATTCTGAGTTTTTAGATCTTAATGATGAAATTGATAAAAGTGGGATTGAAATAACTAGAAATCTAGATGTTGCTAAACCCACTATTTTGGATCTCAAGGAATTTAATTATGAAAATTGCCCTTTAATTGATTGTATTTCCTTGTTGCAATCCGTGCTAAATTCTCCTCATGCTTATAGCCAAAATAAGGCTTTTACCGAACACATTGTTGATGCCTTGATGCAATCTTATGAAGAAAAGCTTGAGTTGAAAATTTCTATCCCTAGGAAACTCCATGATGAGTGGGAACCTACTATTAAAATTAAAATTAAAAATTATGAGTTTCATGCTTTGTGTGATTTGGGTGCTAGTGTCTCTACTATTCCCAAAACTTTGTGTGATTTGCTAGATTTCCGTGATTTTGATGATTGCTCTCTAAACTTGCATCTTGCGGATTCCACTATTAAAAATCCTATGGGAAGAATTAATGATGTTATTATTGTTGCAAATAGGAATTATGTGCCCGTAGATTTTATCGTTCTTGATATAGATTGCAATCCTTCATGTCCTATTATTCTTGGTAGACCTTTCCTTAGAACGATTGATGCAATTATTGATATGAAGGAAGGAAATATTAGATTCCAATTCCCTTTAAAAAAGGGCATGGAACACTTTCCTAGAAAGAAAATAAAATTACCATATGAATCTATCATGAGAGCCACTTATGGATTGCCTACCAAAGATGGCAATACCTAGATCTATCCTTGTTTTTATGCCTAGCTAGGGGCGTTAAACGATAGCGCTTGTTGGGAGGCAACCCAATTTTATTTTGTGTTCTTTGTTTTTGGTTCTGTTTAGGAATAAATAATACATCTAGACTCTGTTTAGATGTGATTTTATCTTTTAATTAGTGTTTGTGCCAAGCTGGACCTATTGGATCTTCTTGGATGATAGTTATTTGATCTTGCTGTAATTTCCAGAATCTTTGTGCTCAGTGCCCGAATTGTTAAAAATCACCAGAACGTGATAAAATACTGATTCCAATTTCTGCTGATCAATAAACCAATTTTCCAGGTCGTCGAAGTTTGGTAGAATTATTTGGGTTCCATAAGTTTGCGTTAGTTACAGATTACTACAGACTGTTCTGTTTTTGACAGATTCTGTTTTGCGTGTGTTGTTTGCTTATTTTGATGAATCTATGGCTAGTAAAATAGTTTATGAACCATAGAGAAGTTGTAATACAATAGGTTTAACACCAATATAAATAAAGAATGATTTCATTACAGTACCTTAAAGTAGTCTTTTGTTTTCTTTCTCTAACGGAGCTCACGAGATTTCTATTGAGTTTTGTGTTGTGAAGTTTTCAAGTTTTGGGTGAATTCTTTTGATGGATTATGGAACAAGGAGTGGCAAGAGCCTAAGCTTGGGGATGCCCATGGAACCCCAAGATAATCCAAGGACACCAAAAGTCAAAGCTTGGGGATGCCGGAAGGCATCCCCTCTTTAAATCTACTTCCATCGGTAATTTACTTGGAGCTATATTTTTATTCACCAACATGATATGTGTTTTGCTTGGAGCATCTTGTATTATTTGAGTCTTTGCTTGTTTGTTACCACAATCATCCTTGCTGTACACACCTTTTGGGAGAGCCATATATGAATTAGAATTTGATATAATTCTCTATGTGCTTCACTTATATCTTTTGAGCTTGATAGTTTGCTCATAGTGCTTCACTTATATCTTTTTGAGCGTGATAATTTTTGCTCTAGTGCTTCACTTAGATCTTTTAGAGCATGGTGGTGGATTTGTTTTAAAGAAACTTGATCTCTCATGCTTCACTTAGATTATTTTGAGAGTCGTTAATAGCATGGTAATTTGTTTAATGTTAATATACTTGGTGTTCAAGATATGTGAAACTTTCTTTTGAGTGCGTTGAATACTAAGATAAGTTTGATGCTTGATAATTGTTTTGAGATATGGAGGTAATAATATCAAAGTCATGCTAGTTGAGTAGTTGTGAATTTGAGAAATGCTTGTGTTGAAGTTACAAAATCCCGTAGCATGCACGTATGGTTAAAGTTGTGTAACAAATTTGAAGCATGAAGTGTACACGGCTTGTGCATCCGTCTGAGTGGCGGTCGGGGACGAGCGATGGTATTTTCCTACCAATCTATCCCCCTAGGAGCATGCGCGTAGTACTTGAATTTTTGATGACTTGTAAATTTTGCAATAAGTATATGAGTTCTTTTGACTAATGTTGAGTCCATGGATTATACGCACTTTTACCTTTCCGCCATTGCTAGCCTCTTCGGTACCGTGCATTGCCCTTTCTCACATTGAGAGTTGGCGCAAACTTCGCCGGTGCATCCAAACCCCGTGATACGATACGCTCTATCACATATAAACCTCCTTATATCTTCCTCAAAACATCCACCATACCTACCTATTATGGCATTTCCATAGCCATTCCGAGATATATTGCCATGCAACTTTCCACCATTCCGTTCATCATTATCATGACATACTTTACTTTTGTCATATTGCCATTGCATGATCATGTAGTTGACATCGTATTTGTGGCAAGGCCACCATGCATTATTTTCATACATGTCACTCTTGATTCATTGCACCATCCCGGTACATCACGGAGGCATTCATATAGAGTCATACCTTGTTCTAGTTTCGAGTTGTAATCCTCATGTTGTAATCAATAGAAGTGTGATGATCGTCATTATTAGAGCATTGCCCAAAAAAAGAGAAAGGCAAAAAAAAGTCCCAAAAAAAGAAAGAAGAAAAGGGCAATGCTACTATCTCTTTTTCCTCTCTTGTGCTTCAAAGTAGCACCATGTTCTTCATGTAGTGAGTCTCATATTTTGTGCTTCAAAGTAGTACCTCGTTCTTCATGTAGTGAGTCTCATATATTGTGCTTCAAAGTAGCACCATGTTTCTCATATAGTGAGTCTCATATGTTATCACTTTCATATACTAGTGGAATTTTTCGTTATAGAACTTGGCTTGTATATTTCTAGGATGGGCTTCCTCAAATGCCCTAGGTCTTCATGAGCAAGCAAGTTGGATGCACACCCACTAGTTTTTTTTGTTGAGCATTCATAGGTCTAGTGCATCTGTTGCATGGCAATCCCTACTCCTCATATTGACATCAATTGATGGGCATATTCATAGCCCGTTGATTAGCCTCGTCAATGTGAGACTTTCTCTTTTTTTGTCTTCTCCACACAATCCCCATCATCATATTCGATTCCACCCATAGTGCTATATCCATGGCTCACGCTCATGTATTGCGTGAAGGTTGAAAAAGTTTGAGATTATTTAAGTATGAAACAATTGCTTGGCTTGTCATCGGGGGTATAGAAGTTGGGAACATCTTTGTGTGTGAAAATGAAGCATAGCCTAACTATATGATTTTGTAGGGATGAACTTTCTTTGGCCATGTTATTTTGAGATGACATAATTATTTTGATTAGTGTGCTTGAAGTATTATTATTTTCATGTCAATATGAACTTTTGTCTTGAGTCTTTCGGATCTGAATATTCATATCACAAGAAAGAAGATTTACATTAAAATTATACCAAAGTATCACTCCGCATCCAAAATTCTCTTTTTATCATTTACCTATTCGAGGACGAGCATGAATTAAGCTTGGGGATGCCTGATACGTCTCCAACGTATCTATAATTTTTGATTGCTCCATGCTACTTTATCTATTGTTTTGGACTATAATGGGCTTTATTTTCCACTTTTATATTATTTTTGGGACTAACCTATTAACCGGAGGCCCAAATTTAATTGCTGTTTTTTGCCTATTTCGGTGTTTGAAGAAAGCGGAATATCAAACGGAGTCCAAACGGAATGAAACCTTCGGGAACGTGATTTTCTCACCGAACGTGATCCAGGAGACTTGGACCCTACTACAAGGAGTGCCAGAGGCGGTCACGAGGGTGGGGGGTGCGCCCCTCCCCTGGGCGCGCCTCCCTGCCACATGGGCCCCCGGACGCTCCACCGACGTACTCCTTCCTCCTATATATACCTACGTACCCCCAACAGATCGGGGACGGAGCCAAAAACCTAATTCCACAGCCATATGTTCCTGTATCCACGAGATCCCATCTTGGGGCCTGTTCCGGAGCTCCGCCGGAGGGGGCATCCACCACAGAGGGCTTCTACATCAACACCATAGCCCCTCCGATGAAGTGTGAGTAGTTTACTTCAGACCTTCGGGTCCATAGCTAGTAGCTAGATGGCTTCTTCTCTCTTTTTGGATCTCAATACAATGTTCGCCCCTTCTCTCATGGAGATCTATTTGTTGTAATCTTGTTTTTGCGGTGTGTTTGTTGAGACCGATGAATTGTGGGTTTATGATCCAGCTTATCTATGGAAAATATTTGATTCTTCTCTGAATTGTTTTATGTATGATTAAGTTATCTTTGCAAGTCTCTTCGAATTATCCGTTTGGTTTGGCCAACTAGATTGGTAGTTCTTGCAATGGGAGAAGTGCTTAGCTTTGGGTTCAATCTTGCGGTGACCATACCCAAAGTGATGTAAAGGGTTGCAAGGCACATATTGTATTGTTGCCATCGAGGATAACAAGATGGGGTATTTATCATATTGCATAAATTTATTCCTCTACATCATGTCATCTTGCTTAGGCGTTACTGCTTTTTAACTTAATACTCTAGATGCATGCTGGATAGCGGTCGATGAGTGGAGTAATAGTTGTAGATGCAGAATCATTTCGGTCTATTTGTCACGGACGTGATGCCTATATACATGATCATTGCCTGGATAACCTCATAACTATGCTCAATTATGTCAATTGCTCAACAGTAATTTGTTCACCCACCGTAGAATACTTATGCTCTTGAGAGAAGCCACTAGTGAAACCTATGCCCCCCGGGTCTATTCTCATCATATCAATCTCCATCACTGTAACATCCCAAATTTTCAATTTGGAATGTTATACATTAGGTCATCATGCATATCATATTTTTCTCGCATTTTTCCGATCCTAGAAATTTCATGCAACTCAAGGACCCTCGGAGAGAGTTGGAAGTTTCATTATTTTTCATATTTGGGATTTTCCAAATTTTGAAAATAGGATCATTTGGATTTATTTAATTATCTTCATAAAGTTTTTCCTATAAAAATATTTTGAGAGGGAATAATATGACTTTCCCAACATTTAGGAAAACGAAGATATTATAAATAAACCAAATTTGGTTTTGGAAGATTTATTTTGCTTAGGCAAAATGAGCATTTTAAAATTTTTATGCATGTATTTTGTTTTTAAAGTTCATTTTGTTCGAATCATTTTTAGGAGTCGGGGAAAATTTGTTTTAATTAATTTGGAGTTCATTTGATATTTATTTGTTTTGTTTTAATTTTATTTAAAAAAAAAACAGCGCCCCCTGACCCGAGGCCCAGCCGGCCCAGCCCAGGCCCAGTGCCCGGCGCCCCCAGCCCACCTCCGCCTCCTCCCTCACAAGGCGGCCGCCCTTCGGTGTCCCGCCGCCACAAGACGAGCCTCCCGCCGCCCGAGTCCTGCCCGGACCCGGCTCCCCTTGCCCTCCCAAGCCACCGCGGCCCCCTTATAACCCGGACCCGGCCTCTCTCTCTCCCCAACCCCGGAGCCGCCACCGCCCGCCTTGAAGCCGCGCCGCCCGTGGGCCTTGCCACGACGCCGCCCTTCGTCGCCGACGCCGTGGACCCGCCGCCCTCGCCTCCCGACCCGCCGAACCGGAGCCCGAAGAGCCCCTCCGGCGATCACCGGAGGTAGCCACCGCCGCCCCGCGCCGATTCAGTTTTATCCCCCGAACCGACCCGGTTTTTTTTTTTAAAAAATATGTTCGGTTTTTCTTTAAAAAAAAAAACCTAGATTGGTTTTATTTTTTTTGGTTTTCTTAATTAACGAACGTTCACCGAACCGTTAACCCGATGAACGCGTTCGTTAGATTCGTTACGTTATGAACGCTCACTTTTTAACCCGTTCGTCGTTTTTTCTTTTTAATCGGAATTAATCCGTTATTTTACGATTTGATTTCAGATTTGATTTTCAAAACTGTTTTATTTCTCGCTTCGTTTATCGGAATCGGTGATTCGGCGCCGGAGTTTCGTTCTGAAACCGCCGTTCGACTACCCTACTTTCACGAGTTTTGCCACTGTGAAATTTTGACCTATTTTCAGATTGCTAAACCGAGTCGTTCTCTCTCGAGTTCCGACTTTCGATGTTTTATTTGATTCGATTCTTTTGCAACTGTGGTTCTTAAGTTGAACTCTCTGGTTAGATCTTTTATCCGAGATTTCCTGTGCATTAGATGAGTACTTATTGTATGCTTGTTGATTGTTTGCGTTAGATCACCTTGAGTGCGCCGCTTGTTACTTGAATCTCTAGGACTCATGGATCATCGGCAAGGCAAGTAACACTTTGATCATACCTTTTCTACTACCCAGTTTTATTGCATTAGATCAAACCCTCAAACACTTGCATGTTTAGGATCTAATTAAATTGTGGGATGGGAAGTAGATTGAGGTAGTACCTATTACTGTTTTACTTATGAAACCTTGGGAGTTACTTCTACGTTTGCTTATTATGCCATGCTATGCTAGTAGGCGTGGATTGGGTGAGTGAATATCCATGACAGATGTGAGATTGTTAATTAATGGTTTATCTAAGGTGGCAACCTAAACACACATCTGGGTGGATTGAGGCACCTGGTTTCTATCGAGGATTTGCTGTATTTCTTGGACCGCCACCTGTGCTCTAAGGGATCATAAGATTATTCAAGCTGAAACTTACGTGTGCAGCCACAAGCCAATTATGGGCTCTGGCGTAGTTGACTAAGTTGTGCGAACTCTTACGGGTAGGCTAGCTGATGTAGGGGATGTAGGTTGGTACGGTCTACCCACATGTAAGGTGCTAGCGCCACGAAAGACTATGTCTCGGTTCATCCGTTTCTCAAACACCATGGGTCACGAGAACCAAGCGGAGGCGATCGAGTCTTGTGGGGAAAAGTGCGCAAACCTCTGCAGAGTGTATAAACTAATCATGATTAGCCGTGTCCCCGGTTATGGACAATTTGAGTATCCGTACTTGATTATCATGTGAATCTCAACATGTTACTTCTAAAATAAATGTATTGGGTTTTTAATGAGTACTTTTTAATTGGGATTGAGGATGTCAACCATCTTCAATGTTTAACAACCACCATGATAGTTAAATAAAATTATTCCTTTGATGTAGGGAAAAATCAGCTTTATGCAAATGTAACGTAGAGCCTTACCACCAGCCAAATATGCATGTAGTATAGGCTATTTCATTCATTGCTCCTTACGTGTTACATTGCGGCATATTCCATGTCTTGACCCGTTTCGGGCTGCAACTTTTCATGTTGCGAGACTTTTCAGACGTCGAGTAAGGTGTTAGGTCGTGGTTCTATACTCGGTGATGCCGCTGGAGTTGATGGACTCACTGCTTTTCCAAGCCTTCATTTGTTATTAGATGGCCTTAAGCCATATTATTGTATTAAGTTCCCTTGTGGACAACGATGTAATAAGTGTGTGATTGCTACTCTGCTATAAATCCTTGAAATCTTGTCTTTGTGTCGGCATCGATCCGAGGATGACAACGAGCACAGAGCGCTAGATCCATTCGGTCCGGTCGCTGACAGAGAATGGTATCGAGCACACGCCGATCGTAGGACACGACCACTAAGTTAAAGCCATAGATCACTACTCTCTTCTCATTTTCTAACTCCTCATCTTTTCTACTCTTTAGGATGTGACGCGAAGATCAAGTACACCCAACCGGATGAAGGCACACCATTTGGATTTCACTTGAAGGAAGTTACCAAGTACACGAACATTGGACTACCAAGCTTCACGGGACTTTCAACGCCACTGTCATGCGAAGAGGAGCTTTGGAAGATTCATGCTCACGTTCGGGAAGGACATTACGCCCCAATCACCAAGCCAATAGATAGTGTTTTCAGTGCACCAACTTGGAGTCTGGGAAAGAGCATGGCAGCTCACATCACCATGGGACGCATTGGAGAAGTTTATCAAGAAGACCTCAAGGACACGATTTACCAGATTTGCGGACGCCGAGACGACAAATGGGAAGTCGTCAACACTAAGAAGGATAGATCCATTGCAGCATTTATCCAGGAGTTAAACCAAGACATGCGACGCCAGGAGAACCAGATGTGCAATGATATGTTGGAGTTGCGAAGACAAAGGAAAGGATCATCGAATCGGAAGAAGAACTAAAGACTACACGCAAGGACTACATGGACGAGATCGTAGCTCTAGCAAGACACAATAACGATCTTAAATGCGAGATTGAAGAACTGAAGAAGAAGTTGGCGCTCGGGAATGAAGACCAGTATGTCAATCACCCAGCGACTACATCAACATCGACGACACCGATTCGGATCCAAGTGAACCCGACTTTGAAGACGAAGTGGAGCAGACATCATGGAGTCTTCCACGGTTCAAATTAGTAGAAGTCCCCCACATATTAGTAGTATTTCACTCCATGTAAACATTATATACACGCACTTTTGCGATAGTTTGATCGTTGTAAGCCTTTGTTTGATTGAATGAAGTGATTTTGTGTGCATTTGCTCATGTGCATTTGGGTAGTGATTCCTTAGACCTCATTCTATTCTAAATTCTCATCTTTTCTAAACCCATCAGATGCCTCCGAGACGCGACCCCGGATTTGTTTTCCCGCCAGAGATCACCCAATTGATTCAGCAGCAGAATACCCTGATTCAAACACTGGTGCAGAACCAGGGCAACAACAACAACAACAACAACAACAACAACCCACCGCCACCACCACCACCTGCGGATCATCTGACTCGTTTCCTTAGACTGAATCCGCCGGTGTATTCCAGTAGCACCGAGCCGATTGTAGCAGATGACTGGCTCCGCAAGATAGGAAGGGAGCTGACCACTGCAGGATGCATGGATGGTGAAAGAGTGAAGTTTGCAGCACATCAGCTTGAAGGACCCGCAGCAGCATGGTGGGAGAATTTCACAGCCACTTACCCGTGAACTTTGTCACATGGGATCAATTTCAGCAAGCTTTTAGACCGCCCATGTTTCAGCAGGAGCCATGGCCATGAAGAAGCGTGAGTTTCGCAACTTACGCCAAGGAGGAAGGACTGTTGGCGATGCGTGGATGATTTTAGCAAATTAGCACGTTATGCCCCGGATAGCGTTACTCTGAGATGCAGCTAAACAGGAGAAGTTTCTAGAAGGACTGAATGATGAGTTCAGCATGCCGTTGATGGTAGCAAGTTTCAATAACTACCAGGAGTTAGTAGACCGAGCCCTCATGATTGAAGGAAAGCAAGACAGAATTGAGAACTGCATAGCGGAAGTATGGACAAGGAAGTATAACTCGGAGCTCAGTGAAACCTCGTTATACCCCTAAATCAGGAATTCAGTTTCAGCATACCCATGGAGGAGGAAATTCGCATAACCATAACAGCACCAAGAATGGGAACGGAATGGAGGAAGCAACGGATGTAATCGCACCAACCCACCAACACCATCCAAAGCGGACTGAGTCATGTTACTTGCTTTAAGTGCCGCAAGGCGGGCACTATGCAAATGACTGTCCGAAGGCCAGAATGGAAATGGCAATGGAAGCTCTGGAAAGAAGCCCAACCCTTTCAATAGAGGACAGGTGAACCACCTTGAAGTGGAGGAGGTTGAAGATCGACTGATGCACGATGAATCGGTAAGTTTTGGTTAAGTCATTTCTGCAGCTTGTTCTTTTCGAAATCTTGGTGCATCGCATTCATACATATCAAGAGGATTTGTGGATAAGTACAAGTTACCAACCCAAGCCCTTAGGTCACCCATGCTAGTAACCTCACGGGAGGCGAGTACATGGCTAGTAAATGGTGTGATCGACCGCCACTAAGGATTGGACACTATGTTTTCCCCTCGGACCTAATAGTTACGGAATCCCAAGGATTGGATGTGATATTAGGAATGGATTGGTTATCAAAGTATGGAGGAAACATTGATTGCTCCACTAGATCAATTTTGCTCACCACACGAAGGAAGAAGGATTAAGTATGTATCACGCACGAGCCGAGGAGAGCACAAGTTAATTGCTTATCGTGAGTGGTACAGGAAGAAGTACCGATGGTGAAGGATTATCTGATGTATTTCCGGAAGAGTTGCCAGGAATGCCGCCAGATAGAGACATTGAGTTTTTAATCGAGCTGTTGCCAGGAACAGGCCCGATATCGAAGCGACCGTACAGGATGCCCGCAAAGGATTTGGCGGAAATCAAGAAACAGATTAAAGAACTTTTGGATAAAGGTTTTATACGCCCAAGCTCTTCACCTTGGGGATCACCCGTTTTATTGGTGGAGAAGAAGGATGGATCTTTGAGAATGGTTGTTGATTATCGTGGATTGAATGAAGTAACAATCAAGAACAAGTACCCACTACCTATGATAAATGACCTGTTTGATCGCTTGCAAGGAGCCAAGGTGTTTTCCAAGATCGACTTGCGATCAGGGTACCATCGATTGAAGATTCGGGAGCAGGACATACCCAAGACAGCATTTACCACGAGATATGGACTATCTGAGTATACCGTTATGTCATTTGGGCTGACTAACGCACCAGCCTATTTCATGAACACGATGAACAAAGTGTTTATGGAGTTTTTGGATAAGTTCGTCGTGGTGTTCATTGATGACATTTTGATTTTCTCGAAGAATGAAGAGGAACACAAGGAACATTTGCGATTGGTTTTGGAGAAACTGAGGGAACACCAGTTGTATGCCAAATTCAGCAAATGTGAGTTTTGGCTAAAGGAAGTTGGATTTCTCGGACATGTTATTTCCGGAGAAGGGATAGCAGTTGACCCCACGAAAGTTGAGACCGTAACCAAATGGGAAGCACCAACGACAGTTGGAGAGATTCGGAGTTTCCTTGGACTCGCAGGATACTACCGAGGATTCATTGAGAATTTCTCAAGGATTGATAAGCCAATGACAGAATTGTTCAAGAAGGAAAATAAATTCATAAGGACAGATGAATGATAGGCAACTTTACAGGAGTTGAATAAAAGATAGGTTACCTCACCACTTTAGATACTGCCAGAACAAACTAAGGAGTATGAGGTGTATTATGACGCTTCACGTCGAGGACTTGGAGCGATACTTATGCAAGAAGGAAGAGTTGTTTCAGTATGCTTCACGACAACTTAAGCCCCATGAGTTGAATTATGCCACTCATGATTTGGAGTTAGCAACCGTAGTGCATGCCACGAAGACGTGGAGACATTTTCTCATTGGAAATCATTGTGAAGTATATACGGATCACAAGAGTTTGAAGTACATCTTCACACGAAGGAATTGAATCTCGAGACAAAGGAGATGGTTAGAGCTTATTAAGGATTATGACATGAGATTGCATTATCACCCGGGAAGGCTAATGTCGTAGCATTTACGCATTGAGCCGTAAGAGCCACGTAAATACCCTAATGATGGGAGAAATACCCAATGAGTTAGCCGAGGACCTTCGAGAGCTATGTTTGGAAATAGTTCCAAGAGGCTATGTAGCAGCATTGGAGATTCAGTCGACACTGATGGACAAAATCAGAGAAGCCCAAAAGGCAGATAAGGAAGTTGCCACTATAAAGGAGAAAATGAGCAAAGGAAGGGCTAAAGGATTTCATGAGGACGAGCACGATACCTTATGGTTTGAAGACCGTGTTTATGTGCCCAATAACCCAGAGATCAGGAAGTTGATTTTACAAGAAGCCCATGATTCACCCTATTCGATTCACCCAGGAAATACCAAGATGTATTTGGATTTGAAGAATATTTTCTGGTGGACCGGAATGAAGAAGGATATTGCGGAGTATGTAGCAGTTTGTGACGTATGTCAGAAAGTAAAGGCAGAACATCAGAAGCCAGCAGGATTGCTACAACCATTGCCGATACCCGAATGGAAGTGGGATAAACTAGGCATGGATTTTATCACAGGTTTGCCAAAGACCCGTTCAGGATATGACTCGATTTGGGTTATAGTCGACCGTTTGACCAAGGTAGCTCATTTCATTCGATCAAGACTACTTATAGCAGTGCTAAGTTGGCAAAGATATACATGACCAGAATTGTATGCTTACACGGAGTTCCGAGGAGCATTGTATCAGACAGGGGAACCCAATTTACTTCGAAATTTTGGAACCAGTTGCACGAAACATTGGGAACCCGATTGGAATTCAAGACTGACTTTCCACCCACAGACCGATGGATGACCGAGAGAGTCAATCAGATTTTGGAGGACATCGAGAGCTTGTGCACTAGATTATGGATCTATTTGGGATGATAATTTGCCGTATGCAGAATTTTCCTACAATAACGATTACCAAACCAGCTTGAAGATGGCACCTTCGAGGCTTTGTATGGAAGAAGGTGCAGGACACCATTGTCATGGGACTAAACCGGAGATCGTCGGTTGTTTGGACCAGATTTGATTAAGGAGTGCGAACAGAAAGTTAAGTTGATTCGAGACAGGCTCAAGGTAGCCCGATCCGAACAAAAGAGCTATGCCGATTCAAAGCGCAAAGCGATTGAGTATGAAGTTGGAGACAGAGTATATCTCGAGTATCCCGCTTCGAGGAGTTAAGCGTTTTGGAGTTAAAGGAAAGTTAGCACCCCGTTTCGTTGGACCATATAAGATTTTGCAACGCATGGGAGAAGTTGCGTATAAGCTGGAATTGCCAAAAGGACTGTCAGGAGTTCATGATGTATTCCATGTTTCTCAGTTGAAGAAATGTCACCCCGAGATAGCAGAGGTACCATTAAGAGACACAGTACCATTGGAAGCAATACAGTTGAAGGATGACTTGACATATGAGGAAAAACCGGTTAAGGTTCTCGATTATGCCAGCAGAGTTACCCGCAGCAAGGTTATTAAGTTTTGCAAAGTTCAGTGGAGCCACCACACTGAGGATGAAGCCACCTGGGAAAGAGAGGAAGTTTTGCTCAAGGACCACCCTCACCTATTTTCTAGCCAACCCGAATCTCGAGGGCGAGATTCATCTTAAGGGTGTAGGTTTGTAACATAACAAATTATCAATTTGGAATGTTATACATTAGGTCATCATGCATATCATATTTTTCTCGCATTTTCCGATCCTTGAAATTTCATGCAACTCAAGGACCCTCGGAGAGAGTTGGAAGTTTCATTATTTTTCATATTTGGGATTTTCCAAATTTTGAAAATAGGATCATTTGGATTTATTTAATTATCTTCATAAAGTTTTTCCTATAAAAATATTTTGAGAGGGAATAATATGACTTTCCCAACATTTAGGAAAAACGAAGATATTATAAATAAACCAAATTTGGTTTTGGAAGATTTATTTTGCTTAGGCAAAAATGAGCATTTTAAAATATTTATGCATGTATTTTGTTTTTAAAGTTCATTTTGTTCGACTCATTTTTAGGAGTCGGGGAAAATTTGTTTTAATTAATTTGGAGTTCATTTGATATTTATTTGTTTTGTTTTAATTTTATTTAAAAAAAACAGCGCCCCCCTGGACGAGGCCCAGCCCAGCCCAGCCAGTGCCCTGTGCCCAGCGCCCCGGCCCACCCGCCTCCTCCCTCGCGGCCGCCGCGCTTCGGTGTCCACGCCGCCTGAGCGCCCGCCGCCCGAGTCCTGCGCTGGACCCGGCTCCTTGCCCCCTCCCAAGCCACCGCCCGGCCCCCTTTATAACCCCGGACCCGGCCTCTCTCTCTCCCCAAACCCCGCCGGAGCCGCCGCCACCCGCCCGGCGTCGCCGCGCCGCCGTGGGACGCCGCCGCCAGCGCCGCCCTTCGTCGCCGACGCCGTGGACCCCGCCGCCCTCGCCTCCCGACCCCGCCGCCGAACCCCGGAGCCCCGGAGAGCCCCTCCGGCGATCACCGGAGGTAGCCACCGCCGCCCCGCGCCGATTCGGTTTTATCCCCCGAACCGACCCGGTTTAAAAAAAAATATATGTTCGGTTTAAAAAAAAAAAACCTAGATTGGTTTTTTTTGGTTTTCTTAATTAACGAACGTTCACCGAACCGTTCGCTTCGATGAACGCGTTCGTTAGATTCGTTCTGTTAACGAACGCTCACTTTTTAACCCGT
Source organism: Aegilops bicornis (assembly GCA_021605145.1). Lineage (NCBI taxonomy): Eukaryota > Viridiplantae > Streptophyta > Magnoliopsida > Poales > Poaceae > Aegilops > Aegilops bicornis. The sequence continues at coordinate 299,498,183 of CM038672.1, read as the reverse complement.
TCGTCGTTTTTCTTTTTAATCGGAATTAATCCGTTATTTTCTGATTTGATTTCAGATCTGATTTTCAAAACTGTTTTATTTCTCGCTCGTTTATCGGAATCAGGTGATTCGAGCGCCTGGAGTTTCGTTATGAAACCGCCGTTCCGACTACCCTACTTTCACAGAGTTTTGCCACTGTGAAATTTTGACCTATTTTCAGATTGCTAAACCGAGTCGTTCTCTCTCGAGTTCCGACTTTCGATGTTTTATTTGATTCGATTCTTTTGCAACCAGGGTTCTTAAGTTGAACTCTCTGGTTAGATCTTTTATACGAGATTTCCTGTGCATTAGATGAGTACTTATTGTATGCTTGTTGATTGTTTGCGTTAGATCACCCGGAGTGCGCCGCTTGTTACTTGAATCTCTAGGACTCATGGATCATCAGACAAGGCAAGTAACACTTTGATCATACCTTTTCTACTACCCAGTTTTATTGCATTAGATCAAACCCTCAAACACTTGCATGTTTAGGATCTAATTAAATTGTGGGATGGGAAGTAGATTGAGGTAGTACCTATTACTGTTTTACTTATGAAACCTTGGGAGTTACTTCTACGTTTGCTTATTATGCCATGCTATGCTAGTAGGCGTGGATTGGGTGAGTGAATATCCATGACAGATGTGAGATTGTTAATTAATGGTTTATCTAAGGTGGCAACCTAAACACACATCTGGGTGGATTGAGGCACCTGGTTTCTATCAGGATTTGCCTGTATTTCTTGGACCGCCACCCGTGCTCTAAGGGATCATAAGATTATTCAAACTGGAAACTTACGTGTGCAGCCACAAGCCAATTATGGGCTCTGGCGTAGTTGACTAAGTTGTGCGAACTCTTACGGGTAGGCTAGCTGATGTAGGGGATGTCGGTTGGTACGGTCTACCCACATGTAAGGTGCTAGCGCTTCTGAAAGACTATGTCTCGGTTCATCCGTTTCTCAAACACCATGCGGTCACGAGAACCAAGCGGAGGCGATCGAGTCTTGTGGGGAAAAGTGCATAAACCTCTGCAGAGTGTATAAACTAATCATGATTAGCCGTGTCCCGGTTATGGACAATTTGAGTATCCGGTACTTGATTATCATGTGAATCTCAACATGTTACTTCTAAAATAAATGTATTGGGTTTTTAATGAGTACTTTTTAATTGGGATTGAGGATGTCATCAACCATCTTCAATGTTTAACAACCACCATGATAGTTAAATAAAATTATTCCTTTGATGTAGGGAAAAATCAGCTTTATGCAAATGTAACCGTAGAGCCTTACCACCAGCCAAATATGCATGTAGTATAGGCTATTTCATTCATTGCTCCTTACGTGTTACATTGCCAGCATATTCCATGTCTTGACCCGTTTCGGGCTGCAACTTTTCATGTTGCAGACTTTTCAGACGTCGAGTAAGGTGTTAGGTCGTGGTTCTATACTCGGATGATACCGGAGTTGATGGACTCACTCGCTTTCCAAGCCTTCCATTGTTATTAGATGGCCTTAAGCCATATTATTGTATTAAGTTCCCTTGTGGACAACGATGTAATAAGTGTGTGATTGCTACTCTGCTATAAATCCTTCGAAGTACTGTGTTGTGTCAGCATTACTGATCCAGGGATGACACTGAGCACAGAGCGCTAGATCCATTCGGGTCTGGTCGCGACAATCACTTTATTTACTTGCTTTGCTTTTACTTTTTACTTTGCATCTTTATACCAAAAATACCAAAAATATTATCTCTATCAGATCTCACTCTCGTAAGTGACCGTGAAGGGATTGACAACCCCTAAGCGTTGGTTGCGAGTAGCTATCGTTTTGTGCAGGTACGAGGGACTTGCGCGTGGTCACCTACTGGATTGATACCTTGGTTCTCAAAAACTGAGGGAAATACTTACACTACCGTGCTGCATCATCCTCTCCTCTTCGGGGAAATCCAACGCAAGCTCGAGACGTAGCACCCGTCGGTCCGCCTTGTATTAGTTCATCGATGACGTCCTGTACCGGAGAAGGCCGAACGGTGTGAAACTCAAGTGCATCCCCCGGGAGGAAGGACTGGAGCTGTTGGCGGAGATACATGGAGGCATATGTGGCTCCCACATAGGGTCGAGGGCCCTTGCCGGGAAGGCATTCCGGCAAGGTTTCTTCTGGCCCACCGCCCTCAAGGATGCGACGACACTAGTAGCCAAGTGTGAAGCGTGCCAGTTCCATTCAAAGAAGCTTCATCAACTAGCCCAAGCCCTTCAAACAATCCCTCTCTCCTGGCCATTCTCGGTCTGGGGGCTCGATATACTGGGCCCTTTGCCTTGCATCGTCGAGGGCTTTGAGTACTTGTACGTTGCAATCGACAAGTTCACAAAGTGGCCGGAGGTGGAAGCAGTGAGGAAGGTGACTGCTCAGTCAGCCGTCAAGTTCTTCAAAGGACTGGTCTGCCGTTTTGGTGTGCCAAAGCGAGTCATCACCGACAACGACGCGGTTCACAAGCCGCACCTTCATGCGGTACATCCAAGACCTCGGCAAAGAAGGTGCATTTTGCTTCCGTGGCACATCCACGGAGCAACGACCAAGCGGAGAGGGCAAATGCTGAAGTGTTGCAAGGCCTGAGAACGAAGACCTTTGACAAGCTGCACAAGAGTGGAAGGTGCTGGATTGATGAGTTGCCGGCGGTTCTTTGGTCAATCGGGATGATGCCAAATCGAGCCACCGGCCAGACACCTTTTTCCCTGGTATACGGGGCAGAAGCAGTTCTCCCCACGGAACTCATATACGGGTCTCCTCGAGTGCTCGCTTATGATGAGCTTGAGCAAGAGCCGTTGCGCCAAGATGACGCGACGCTCCTTGAGGAAGATCGTCTTCGGGCTGCTGTGAGAGCGGCATGCTACCAGCAAGCCTTGCGCCGCTACCATAGCCGCAAGGTTCATACCCGAAGGTTTGAGGAAGGCGACCTTGTTCTTCGGCGCGTTCAGTCGACCAAGAATTCCAACAAGTTGACGCGGAAGTGGGAAGGCCCTTATCGGGTAATACGAGTCACTAGGCCTGGCGCAGTCCGCCAGGAGACCGAAGATGCCGTCCCAGTGAGCAACTCCCGGAACATCGAGCATCTTCGCAAGTTTTACCCATAAGGCGCGGCTTGCCGGGCCTCCCGGCAAGCCACCTTCTGTACAAGCTTTGCCGGCAAGGCATTTGACCCTTTGTACAGAGCGGTAGCGGACCACGAGCATAAATAAATGAAGCGCTGGCGCCCTAAGTTATAGCATGCATGCTAGGTCGAGTCTCTTCCTTGGTTAGGGTTGATAGTGCTTAGTGGCGACTAACCCCTAGCATAGAGGTCGAGTGCGCGTCTATCTGTTCCTTTTCTATCCTCCTTTGGTTCGCAGGGCACATGAGCACTTCTGCTGAGCTACTCGGAAAGAAGGAAACGGACGGCGCCCGACCCAACAAACCAGAATTGTCGTGGGCTGCAAGCACAAGGATCCAACCGCGGCAAGATGAGATTGCCGGGGGCTGCAGATCCAGATAAGTCTTTTATCCTCTGTCATGCATTTCAGAACCGGACTGGGGTATGTGAAACGTCGTTTTTATCTCTAGGCTGCCGTGCTCCCCTTTTTCCTATACCTAAGGATTATCTCCTGGGTCTGGATTTAGTAGTAGCCGCAGCGGCGAGGAGGTGGGACGAGGAGCCTGAAGCCCACTTCATCCCTGCCTCCGCCAAGAGCGCGAGAATGGTCGAGTGGAGTGGGGGGACGACAAGGCCTGTTGCTGGGCGAAAAACGTTTATCTTAAACAATAACAAGGATTCGCTCCTTGTCACGGGATTTACCCACGAACGAAATAGCCGGCAAGCATCCCTTTTTCATTAAAAACATCCCATACAGGTACAGTTCGTGCGAGATGAAAAACATGAGCAAGGGGATTAGAAGTTTTAAATTTAACAAAGGCCCGCAGGCTTACAAACTAAAAAAAAGATAAGATGCCCATAATCCCTTTCTTGTCCCTTTCCTCAGGAGGCAGGTCAAGGAGGCGAAAGGGAAAAAGGGGCGCCTAGGCGAGCTACGAGCAGCAGAAAGCACCAAGAGAACACCTCGGTGAACGCCCACGAGCGGGCCGGTGATGACGGTGCCGGGAAAGGAGCTGGAAGACGAGGCGGCAGGACCGGAAATACGCGATGAAGGCGTCGGTGCCCACGTACTCCGAGTTGACGGCCTTGCCGCCCACCCTCTTCCTCTTCCGCAGCCTCCCGACACCAGCTGCCCAAGGAGACGGCCCCAAGAAGTCCAAGGAGCTGGCCTCGCCCCTGGGAAACCTCTACCGGAGGAGCGGCCAGGTGCAGATGCTGCTACTGCCGCACCCTCACAGGCGCGGGGCTTCTGAAAACTAGTCGGACTCGTCCCCGCTATCCGCCCCGCTGTCCTCCTCGTCACTTTCGCTCGAGGACGAGCTTCCATCGTCAGAATCTCCATCAGAGGAGCTCTCCACGCAGCATTTCAGACGAGTTCCAAACTCTCCGAAGACCTTGACGGAAAGCAGGCCGTCCTCCATTAACTTGAAGTAGAGGACGAGCCCCGCCGTCAGGCTGTGGATGCGGGCGAACATCTTCCATCCACGGCGGAGATACATAACTCGAGGAGCCGGGAAGTCGACGTCGACCCATGTGCCCCCTTTCCCGCGGCCCCTCATGTGCAACCTGAGGGTCTAGGGCGGGGCACGCTCCATCACTGGAGTGAACAGGGTAGGGAGACGAATACGATGACGCGGGGGCCGGCGGAGCCTGATGAAGAAGTCGCAAGGCTGGTCTTCAACATGGCCTTCCATCGGGAAAGGCACCATTGGCGGGGGCGAAGCCGGCGCGCCACCCCGTCCTCCTCTTCCCTGAGCACTGCAACCTCTGCCCCGGCCTCGCCCACGGCCTCGCCCCCTCCCCCTTCCCCTCACGGCCGGTTCCGCCACCGCGGGCTCAGGAGGAGGAGGGACGCGCTGTTGAGCGGCGACCCTCGCCGCCACCGTTGAAGGACCAGGGTTCCCTTCTCCATGGTGAGTGAAAGGGAGGAGCAGAAGCAAGAGGAGACAGATGACAGAAGATGTGCGGGACGCCATCCCCCTTCCCCATCTTTATAAATAGGCGGGGTTGGGGCTCGGCCTCCCCGCTCGGCCAATCCAGACACCGGAGGCGCAGGGAATCAGGACCGACCCGCTGCCCCAACCAGCGACGGCCCGGTTTCCCGCCTCCACCGTTTGCCACCCAAGCGCATGAAAGACGCGTGGCAGACGTGCAAAACTAAGGGGACGGGTGAGGCGACCTCTCCCCACCCCGTGATCATGGGGAGTGGACGCCTTGAAGACCGCACCCTGGCCCCGCTCAGTAAATGAGCCGCGCCTCCACGCCTCCCTCTTTTTACAGGGAAGGCGCTAGCTGCCTCTTTACTACGATGTGACGCATGCGTGTGAAAACCGCCCCACGCATGCCGCCCACGTCATGCACACCCCTCCACGCCACGCCACGCGCGCGGGTCGTGGGAGGCAGAGCACGTGAAGAATCTTACCATGGTAAAAACCGCCCCACCTGCCCGCGCACCATTTTGGGCCTGGCCCAACAACGTGTCGCGCTTATGTGTGGCCCAGGCCCAGGGGCTCCTGTCGGTGTACAAAAATAGGGGCGCATTTTTGTACCCCTTTTCCTAATGCACGCAGGCAGTCGAGCCGCGCCCACGACCACACCAAGCGTAACGAGGGAGGTGAGCCAAGGTAAGATCGAAGCCCAAGACAATTAAAGCAACACCAAGGCCAAGACCACAAAGAGCGAGAGGGAAGCGGGTTCCCCGGCAAGACCCTTGCAGGGCGACCTCGATGGCCCAGCAAGACCCTTGTCGGGACAGCTCGCCCGCACCTGTGAGCAGCCACCCTTGAGCCCACGGCCCCCAGCGCCATCATCAGCGTGGGGCCAAGGCTCGGAAAGGCACCTATGTGGTGGCATGCAGATCTTTGTGAAGACATATGCAAGGTCATATGAGGATTAGAAGACGATTCTCGGCAAGATCCTTGCCGAGGAAGGCCACCAGACCCCCAGCAAGATCCTTGCCGGGGACGACAGCACGCCATGGCAAGACCCTTGCCGGGCCACCCGGCGAGGCCCTCGCCAAAGACGCCGGCGAGGCCACCGCCAAGCCCACGTCAACCAAGCTTCCACCGCCGTTCACATGCAGCTGCCAGCCCAACCAGCTGGGCGGGCACCTGTGTGGCAACATGCAGCTCCCAGGCCAACTCATCGAGCACCTGCGTGGCGGCATGCAGATCTTTGTGAAGGCTCCACCACCGCGCCAACTCAGCTGCCTGCCTGCCTACATGGCACCGCACGCATCCCTGGCTGAGGCGCGTGGCGAAGCGAGGAGGAGCGGCGACGGATGGGACGGGCCTCGCCCCCATCCCCGATAAAGCAAGGGGACACCTAAGCTATGCATTAAATGCACCTTGTCCTGTAATACGAGGGATAACCTTGTGCCACTGTAGACCTTTCCACCTCCTGTGTGCCACTGACCCCTTTTTCCTATAAAAGGAGGCCCGAGGCGACCAGGAGAAGGATTCAGCTTTTTTGAACTGTGCTCCGACCACAGCTAGTTCGAGAGCTCAAGAACTCTCAGAAATACACCCACCAAAGCAGGACTAGGGTTTTACGCATCCTCGTGGCCCGAACCTGGGTAAACGATCCTTGTGATGTCTACTAGCCCTGCTCTCCTTGCAACCCTGTGCCCCGACAACCGTAGTAGGGATTCTTGTGATCCCATAGGTATCGTTCCACACCGACACGGATAAGCGGGCGGGACCCGCTATGGACCACCCAACACCGTGGGGCTACGGCGGCCTACCTTAGGAGGTGGGTTGCCTAGCCTTTACCCGTGAGCTGCGGCAGTTCCAGTGGCCGTCCCACTGCACGTTCAAGCCCGGCGTCGGTGAGAAGTACAATGGCAAGACCCATCCGTGAGAGTTCCTCAGCATCTACACCATCGCGATGCAAGTTGCCGGAGCTCGCGATGACAAGGTGCTTGCCAATTACTTCCCGTTGGCACTGAAGCCCAATGTCATGTCTTGGTTGACGCACTTGCCGGCGGATTCCATTTCTTCTTGGTCGGATCTGTGCCATGAGTTCGTTGGTGCCTTCATCGGAGGCCACCAAGCTCATGGCCAGGCGAGTGATTTGCATATCATTCCCAGAAGGAAGGGGGAACCCTGCGCAAGTACATCTAGAGGTTCAGCCGGGTGCAGTACAACATCCCCGATGTTCATCCCGCCGCCGTGATTAGCGCATTCCATCAGAACATGCACAACCGCAAGATGCGCGAAGAGCTGGTGATGAACAAGGTTAAGGATGTGGCCGAACTTTATGTTATGGCCGATAGGTGTGCCCGGGCTGAAGAGGGAAGGAAGTACCCCGACGAGGATGCCGGCGTGGAAACCGACTCTACTGATGAAGACACCGCCGCCCTGACAAAGAAGGGCCGACGTCGCAACAGGAAATGCAAGGGCAAGACCGTGCTTGCCGTTGAGGGATCCGATATCATCGGCGCCGCCAAGAAGGCTAAGGCAGACGACCCCGGCAAGGAAATTGCCGGGTGTGCCGCTTGACGGGCCTTGGCGGCTGCCGACAAGCTGGGGGGCTCCGACAAGCAGTATTGCACGATCCACCACACCAAGGGCCACGACCTCGAATCGCCGATGTGTCGAGCTGCTAGCCGAAAAGAAAAAGGCCGAGTATGAGGCGGGACAAGGAGAAGGGTCAAGAGCGGTGCGAAGGATCCGGCAAGAAGCGTGTGACCAAGGAGGCCGCCGCGGCAAGGATAACCAGCAAGAGAGGCCCGCCCGGGGCCGTGACAAGAAGCAAGAAGACGATGATCATGACGAGGATGACGAGTCTGGCGAGCAAGAGTTTCAGAAGGCTACGGAGGCCATGTGCGTCGATGGTGGCGCCTCGCTGCATACTTCTCACCACCAGCTCAAGCAGTGGGCGCGTGAGATCACAGCAGAGCCATCGTTCGACGCTCAGAAGCCGCTGAAGTGGTCCAGCACGCCCATCATCTTTGACGCCGAGGACCACCCTGATCGCACCACTACGGTCGGGTGTTTGCTGTTGTTGGTCTCACCAACGATACGTAACCTCAAGGTGAACAAGATCTTTGGTTGATTGGCGGGGCGGTTTGAACTTAATCTCGCCTGTTGTGATCAAGAGGCTGCAAATTCCCGATGGAGACCTCGAGGAGACGGGCACGTTTCAAGGGGTCAACCCGGGAAGAAGCCAGCCGAAGGGGAAGATCACATTGCCTGTGACGTTCGGAGGCGAGTTGAACTACAGGACGGAGAGGATTGTCTTTGATGTAGCCGAGATCCCCTTGCCCTACAACGGGATCCTCGGCCGCCCGGCACTAGCCAAGTTCATGGCGGCGTCGCATTACGCCTACAACACGCTGAAGATGCCTGGGCTGAGGACCATCATCACTGTCCCCTGCAATAAGAAGGATGCACTAATCTGCGCCGACCTACTCTACCGGGAAGCAGTTGCAGCAGCTGCCGCCAAGGCACTTGCTCCTGCCGCTGAAGCCCCGGGAGGGAAGAAGAAGCCCGGCAAGATCTCTCGCACCCACTCCGGCAAGCGCACCTCTTTGGAGTGTTGTGCTACCGTCGAGGACGTGCCAGAGAGGTCCACCGACAAGAGCAAGAAATCCAGAGCTGCGCCACCATAGACCAAGAAGGTGTCCGTTAGGGAGGACGGCACGGGAGGGGCTTTCACCATAAGCTCCACCCTCATAGCAAATAGGAAGGCGCTCTCGTCACCTTCCTGCGGGCGAATTTTGATGTGTTTGCATGGAAAGCATCCGACATCCTCGGTGTTCCCAGGGAGGTGATTGAGCACCACCTAGCTGTCTGTCCTCATGCGCGGCCCGTCAAGCAGAAGGTCAGGAAGCAGTCTCTGGAAAGCCAAGAGTTTATCACAAAAGAGATTAGGAAGTTGGAAGCAATAGGCTTGGTGAGGGGGGTGCTCCATCCGACGTGGTTGGCTAATCCGGTGGTAGTGCGCAAGGCGAACGGGAAGTGGATGCTGTGTATTGACTACACAGATATCAATAAGGCTTGTCCTAAGGACCCCTTCCCGTTGCCACGCATCGACCAGATTGTAGACTCCACGGCTAGGTGTGATTTGTTATCATTCCTCGACGTCTACTCGGGCTACCACCAGATCTTCATGACAAGAGAAGACGAAGAGAAGACAACATTCGTCACCCCATGTGGTACGTATTGCTTTTTACGGATGCCTTTCGGGTTAAAGAGTGCTGGCTCAACGTTTGCAAGAGCGGTCCAAATTGGTTTTGAACCCCAGCTACATAGAAATATGGAAGCATACATGGATGACATAGTGGTCAAAACCAAGGACAAGGCAACTCTTGTACAAGACTTAGAAGAGACGTTTGCCAACCTACGCAAGATCAACCTCAAGCTGAACCCTGAGAAGTGTGTCCTCGGTGTTCCGTCCGTCAAAATTCTCGGGTTCTTTGTGTCGTAGCACGGGATCGAGGCAAACCCAGACAAGATCAAGGCTATTGAGCAGATTGAGGCGCCCAAGCGGATCAAGGATGTGCGTCGGCTCACTGGCTGCGTTGCCGCCATGAGCCGATTCATCTCCAAGTCTGCCGAGCGCGCCCTTCCCTTTTTCAAGATTTTGAAAAAGGCGGGCCCCATGGAATGGACCCCGGAGGCCGAAGTAGCACTGCAGGATCTGAAGAAGTACCTCTCTTCTACACCAGTACTGGTGGCGCCTAAACTGCAAGAGCCGTTGCTGCTGTATCTGGCGGCCACGAATCAAGTGGTCACTGCCACGCTGGTGGCACCGAGGGAGGTCGACGAAGAGGCAGTGGCAACGGCAGGACCGATGGATGGCACGTCAGAAATTGCCCCGGTAGGGCCTGGTGCCGGCAAGGCAAGGCCCCCGGCGGAGTCTGACACTATCGGGGCAGGACCCGTGCAGCCAAATGAAGTGGTGCAGAAGAAGAAGATGATGCAGCACCTGGTTTACTTTGTCAGCTCCCTCTTGCAGGGGGCTAGGTCAAGGTACTCCGTTGTGCAGAAATTGCTCTTGACCTCCTTATGGCCTCGAGGAAGCTGCGTCATTACTTCCAAGCACACGAAATCACTTGTCATCACCCGCCTCCCGTTACAGCGGATCTTTGTACAACCAGACGCATAGCCGGAAGGATTGTGGAGTGGGCATTAGAGTTGTCAAGCTTTGGGTTGAAGTTTGAAAGTACTTCGACAATCCAGAGCAGAGTCTTGGCGGAATTCATTGCTGAGTGGACCTCAAGGCCAACGAGGAAATCCAGGAGACTGCTCTCCCCGGTAAGGAAGCAAGTCGCGACTGGATCATGTACTTTGATGGGGCTTTCTTGCTGCAAGGCGCCGGTGCCGGTGTGCTTCTTGTCGCACCCACCAGAGACCACCTAAAGTATGTGATCCAGATGCACTTTCCCAGGGAGATGTCCACAAACAACATTGCCGAGTACGAGGGGCTGCTTGCCGGTCTCAGGATCGCGGCAAACCTCGGGGTTAAGAACCTCATCGTCAGGGGTGATTCGCAGCTCGTCGTCAGACAAGTCAACAAAGATCATCAGAGCCCGTTGATGGAGGCTTATGTAGATGAGGTGAGGAAGCTGGAGGAGCTCTTCGACGGTATACAAGCGGAGCACGTTCCTCGAGTGGAGAACGACATCGCTGATTACCTGTCAAAGCGTGCTGCGTTCAAGCTACCTGTGGAACAAGGTACCTTTCTGCTTCGATTAACTTAGCCATCCGTCGAACCATCAACGGAGCAGAACAAGCAGAGGAAATCAGGCCCCAGCAAGTACTTTCCCACTGAGCCCCCAGGGGCCGCTGGCAAGGGTGTTGCCATGGATTCTGAGCCTGCCGAGGGGCAGCTGGCTCCGGCAGGCCGTCAAGCCCTGACCGTGGAGACGACCGCTCCCATGGCAGAAGAGATGCCTTTGGTCCTTGACATCGAGCCCCAGGCTCCGGCATGAGCACAACATACTGTCTGATTCCTCCAGACAGGGGAACTTCCCGAGGAGCAGGAAGAAGCAGAAAAAGTAGCCCGTCGGTCTGCTCTGTACCAGTTCGTCGACGACATCCTGTATAGAAAAAGACCGAACAGTGTGAAATTGAAGTGCATCCCCCGAGAGGAAGGACTGGGGCTGTTGGCAGAAATACATGGAGGCATTTGTGGCTCCCACATAGCGTCGAGGGCCCTTGCTGGCAAGGCATTCCGACAAGGATTCTTCTGGCCCACCTCCCTCCAGGATGCGACGACACTAGTAACCAGGTGTGAAGCGTGCCAGTTCCATTCGAAGAAGCTTCATCAACTAGCTCAAGCCCTTCAAACGATTCCTCTCTCCTGGCCATTCTCGGTCTGGGGGCTCGACATCCTGGGCCCTTCCCCCCGCGCTGTCGGGGGCTTTGAGTACTTGTATGTTGCAATCGACAAGTTCACAAAATGGCTAGAGGTGGAGGCAGTGAGGAAGGTGACTGCACAGTCGGCCGTCAAGTTGTTCAAGGGACTAGTGTGCCGCTCTGGTGTGCCAAACAGAGTAATCACCAACAACGGCACACAGTTCACAAGCCGCACCTTCATGCAATACATCCAAGACCTTGGCAGCAAGGTCTGTTTCGCTTCCGTGGCACATCCACGGAGCAATGGCCAGGCGGAGAGGGCAAATGCTGAAGTGTTACGAGGCCTGAGGATGAAGACTTTTGACAGGCTGCACAAGAGTGGAAGGCACTGGATTGATGAGTTGCCGGTGGTTCTTTGGTCGATTAGAACGATGCCAAATCGAGCCACTGGCCAGACACCCTTTGCCCTGGTTTACGGGGCAGAAGCAGTTCTCCCCATAGAACTCACATACGGGTCACCTCGAGTGCTCGCTTATGACGAGCTTGAGCAAGAGCGATTGCGGCAAGATGACGCAATGCTCCTTGAGGAAGATCGTCTTGGTGACTGAGAGCGGCATGCTACCAGCAAGCCTTGCGCTGCTACCATAGCTGCAAGGTTCATGCCCGAAGCTTTGAGGAAGGCGACCTTGTTCTTCGGCGCGTTCAGTCGGCCAAGAATTCCAACAAGTTGATGCCGAAGTGGGAAGGCCCTTATTGGGTAATCATGATCACCAGGCCCAGCGCAGTCCGCCTGGAGACTGAACATGCTGTCCCAGTGAGCAACTCGTGGAACATCGAGCATCTTCGCAAATTTTACCCATAAGGCGCGGCTTGCCGGGCCTCCCGGCAAGCCACCTTTTGTACAAGCTTTGCCGACAAGGCATGTAACCCTCTGTACAAAGCCAAAGCAGATCCCGAGCATAAATAAACGGTTACCGGCGCCCTAAGTTATAGCATGCATGCTAGGTTTAAGTCTCTCCCTCGGTTAGGGTTGGTAGTGCTTGGCGGCGACTAACCCCCTGCCTAGAGGTCGAGTGCGTGTCTTTCTGTCTTATTTGGTTCGCAGGGCACATGGACACTTCTGCTGAGCCGCTTGGTAGAAAGAAGACGAACCGACGCCCCGGCCCCGGCAAGCCAAGACTACCGGGGGCTGAAGACACAAGGATCCAACCCCGGCGAGCCAAGGTTGCCGGGGGCAGCGGATTCAGATAAGTCTTTCATCCCCTCTTATGCCTTTCCGTATAGAACTGGGACATGTGAAACCACGTTTATATTCTTAAACCACCGTGCTCCCCTTTTCCTGTACCCGAGATCCATCCCCCTGGGTTGGAACTTGGTCGTAGTCATGGTGGCAAGAAAGTAAACGAGGGGCCTAACTCCACTCCACCCCTGCCTCCGCCAAAGGTGTGATAATGGTCGACTGAAGTGGGGGGAAGGCAAGGCCTGTTGCCGGGCGACAATGTTTATCTTAAAAGTAACAAGGATTCACCCCTTGGCATGGGCCTCGCCCACGCACAAAGAAACCTGACAAATACCCTTTTTCATTAAAAACATGCCATACAAGTACAATTCACACGGAATTAAAAACATGAGCAAGGGGATTACAAGTCTTAAAATTAACAAGTGTCCGTAGGCTTAAAAACTAAAAAGAGATAAGGTGCCCGTAATCCCTTTCTTGTCCCTCTCCTCAGAAGGTGGAACAAGACAGCAAGAGGGCAAAAGGGGCACCTAGGCAAGGTGCAAGGAGCAGAAGGCACCAAGGGAACATCTTGGTGCCGGTAAAGGAGCTGGAAGACGAGGCAGCGGGCCGGCAATACGCGACGAAGGCGTCGGTGCCCGCGTACTCCGACTTGACGGCCGCCACCCGCCTTCTTCGCCTTCTCTGGCCCTCCTACGCCAGCCGCCCAAGGAGACGACGGGGAGCGCCCCGATGGAGAGCTTGGCGAGGAAGACCCTCGGCAGGGCGCGTGGCCGAGGGAGGAGCGATGCGGTCAGTCGAAGTCGGAGTCGGCATCCTGCCGCTCGACTCCCTCATTGTCGATGTCGCTGTCCTCCTCGTCACTCCCGCTCGAGGAGGAATCTTCATCGTCGGAGGAGCTCTCCACGCAGCACTTCATACGAGTTCCAAGATCTCCAAAGACCTTGACGGAGAGCAGGCCGCCCTCCATTAACTTGAAATAGAGGACGAGCCCCGCCGTCAGGCTGTGGATGCGAGCAAACGTCTTCCATCCACGACAGAGGTACATGACGTGAGGAGAGGGGAAGTCGACGTCGACCCGCGTGCCGCCGTTCCCGTAGCCCCTCATGTGCAGCTTGAGGCTCTCGGGCGGATCGAGCTCCATCTCCCGAGCAAATGGGGAGGGGAGGCGGAGACGACGACGTGGTGGCCGATGCAGCCTGATGAAAAACTCGTGGGGCTGGTCCCCGACGTGGCCTTCCATCGCGGGGTGCACCGGTGGCGGAGGCACGGCCATCGCGCCGCCTCGTCCCCCTCTCCCCCGACCGACGCGGCGACCTCGGCCTCGCCCCCTCGCCCTTCCTCTCGTGGCCGGCTCCACCACCGCAAGCTCGTAGGAAGGAGGAACACGCTGTCGAGCGACGACCCTCGCCGCCACCGTGGAAGGCCTAGCACCTCCTCTCCCCATGGCAGGTGGAGGAGAGGAGCGAAGGTGGAAGAGGATGGATACTGAAGGAATGTGGAGTGACGTCCCCCTGCCATCCTTATAAAGGGGCAGGGTCGAGGCTCGGCCGCCCCACTCGGCCAATCCAGCCATCAGGGGCGCAGGGAATCGGGACAGACCCGCTGCCCCAATCAGCGACGGCCCGGTTTCCAGCCCCCGCCGCCTGCCACTTGCATGGAGGACGTGTGGCAAGTCGGCAGTATCGAAAGGATAGGTGAGGCGACCGTTCCCCGCCCCGTGATCGTGGGGCATGGCCACCTTGAAGACCGCCACCCGAGTCCGCCTAGTAAATGAGCCGCGCCTCGGCGCCTCCTTCTTTTTATGGGGAAGGCGTGAGCCGCCTCTTTACCACAATGTGACGCATGCATGCGGGAACCGCCCCATGCATGACCCCCACGTCATGCTCAACCCTCCATGTCGCGTGTTCAATGCGGGTCGTGAGGAAGCGCAGCAGGCAAAAAATTACTGCGGAAAAATCCCGCCCCGACTGCCCGCGCACCTTTCTGGGCCTGGCCCAACAACGTGTCGCGCTTATGTGTGGCCCAGGCCCGGGGGCTCCTGTCGGTGTACTAAAGTAGGGGCACTCCTTTGTACCCCTTTACTTGTGCACGATAGTCAGAGCCGCGCCCACGGCCACACTTAGCAGGGCAGAGGAGGGAGGCCGGGGAGAAGCCGGAGCACAAGACGGTCAAGGCAACGCCAAGACAAGAAACACCAAAGAGCAAGAGGGCGAGGTGGACTCCCCCGGCAAGGCCCTTGCCGGGGCAACTTGCCCAGTACCAGCAGAGCGAGCCACCCTCAAGCCCAAGAGTTCCAAACGCCGCCAACGACTACGTTGGAACCAAGGCTCGGGAGGCACCCCCGTGGTGGCATGCAGATCTTTGTCAAGATCATAAACACACAAGATTAGATGAGGACCAAAAGACGGCGACCCTCGGCGGGATCCCAGTCGAGGAGATCCATAAGATCCCCGGCAAGCGTCTTGCCGGGGACAACTGCGACGCCACGACAAGATCCTTGCTGGGCCCCCAGTAAGGCCCTTGCCGAGGGCGCCAGTAGGGCCACTGCCAGACCCGCACCAGCCAAGGCTCCGCCGCCATTCGCATGCAGCTGCCAGCCCAACCACCATGGCAGGCACCTGCGTGGCAACACGAGGCTTCCAGACTGACTCAACAAGCACCTGCGTGGTGGCATGTAGATCTTCGTGAAGACCCGGCCACCGCGCCACCTCAGCAGCCAGCCTACCTACATGGCACCGCATGCATCGCTGGCCTGGGCGCGTGTCGAAGCGAGGCGGCGGCGGACGGGGACGGGCCTCGTTCCCGTCCCCGATAAAGCTAATGGACACCTAAGTAGCGCATTTAATGCGCTTTGTCCCGTAATGCCGAGCGATAAGCTCGCGCACTGTACGCCTTTCCACCTCCGGTGTGCCACTGTTACAACCCCTTTTCGACTATAAAAGGAGGATCAAGGCATACTGGAGAGGGATTCGGCTCTTGGGAACTACGCAGCCACCGTAGCTAGTTCGAAAGCTCAAGAACACTGAATACATCCACCAATGCAGGACTAGGGTATTACGCATCCTCGCGGCCTGAACCTGGGTAAAGGATCTTTGTGGCGGCTCCTGGACCTGCTCTTCTCACAACCCCGCGCCCGCCGACCGTAGAAGGGATTCCAGTGATCCCATAGGCGTCGTTACCACCGACACCTTTAGAACAATATTTGCTAGACCATGAAAATGACTTTCATATGCATGAGAGAAACAAAATAGATAAAATTTTCTTTGAACAACATCCACTGCTTAAACACAATTTGCCTATTGAAACTCTAGGAGGTCCTCCTCCACCTAAGGTTGACCCTGTGTTTGAATTAATACAATTGCTAGACACTTTCAAATATGCTTATCTTGATGAAAAGAAAATATATCCTGTTATTATCAGTGCTAACCTTTCAGAACATGAAGAAGAGTCAACTTAAAAGAACCATCGTTGAACAATTGTTTGAAAAGAGAGATTGCACCGGTTGAATTAAATGGCTCAAAAGGGATAACAACTACGAGAAATCTTGCACGGATTAGGAATGAAAACACGAATCTTCTGAGATATTCTTTAGCACTCCGGAAACAAATGAATAACAAGAAGTGAAAAATTAAGAGGTGCACCGGCATGAGAAAACATTTGAAACGAGGAAGGGAATATGATCAACACCGAAAACTTGACTTGAGTCCACCGGAGAAGAAAAGAACGAAGAATAATAAACTCGAAGCTTCCTTTAGCATCTTCATGAGAATCACGGATAAGAGCATTGAGGAAAAGAATGAAGAGACTTCACATCCATATGATGGATATTTGATTAAGAAATCTGAGTCCTTGAAGAAAAGGGTGGGAGGGTGGGAAAACAAAAACAACTTGGGTCGGATGAAATGAACACCGTTGAGAAAAAAGCTTAGAATTGATCTTGCGAATGTTGCAATGATCTGATTTACTTGGAGAGAAGCACACGGTTGGAAAGGATTGAAAAGACGACCTTGATGAACAAGAAGGATTAGCATCCACATAGAAATATGAGAACACCGCTTAGAATAAGGTATGGAATCAACACTTGACATTGAAGCAACTCGAATACCACAAAAACAAAACAAAAACAAAGGATTTGGCTTGCGGAATAAGCCGGAAACAAACATATGATAGATCCCATATCGTATCATGTGTGTGTTGGAAAGATATTCTACGAGATACTTGAATTCCCACTTATAAACTCCGAAACTTTCTGGTTATGCAACTGGTGTTGGGATCTGAGGGGACACAAAATATATCACCCAAACTAACAATACCTAGATCCAGCTGTATCCATCCTTCAACACATAACCAAGAAAACTCCGGAAATCGTTTACCTCGACCTTTGAAAAGCATCCGTTATACGAGTCATGGCAATACTCCCGAACTCGCCCCAGTACTGGGTTATCGGGGTTATCTCACCAACAACTGTACAAAAGAGATTTTCGATGTCGGCAAAGCTCAGGTATTCCAGAACTGCAACGATAAAATTGTGACGACAACACCTCGAAGCTCAACTCCCGGGACACCGCCACAACCCTAAATGTCGAGGCACCAAGAACAATGTTCTCGTCACAAAACCATCGGAACGATTCCAAGATACCCGCGTGATCCTAAATTTTTTTTAGTGAAATTTGAGGAGAGTAGAGTCAAAACTTCTATGTCAGGAGACCTCACCAGAGCGACGAAGGGACTGAGGAGTAAAAAGAATCCTACTCTCCGATATATAATCCTAAGACTCAAAACATTTTTGTTCTAGACTCAACAACGCCAAACAAACAATCGCGAGGGGCTCCTAAGTCGGGGATGGCTCGATTACCAACTTAGCGCCCTCGATGCGGCTATATCTCCCACGTGTCGAAGCACGACTTAGAGGCATAACCGCATTGAAAGCAATGTCGCAAGTGAGGTAATCTTCACACAACCCATGTAATACATAAGGGAAAGAGATACATAGTTGGCTTACAATCGCCACTTCACACAATACATGAGTAAAACATTACATCATACAGATACAATCAAGGTCTGACTACGGAACCAAAATAAAAGAAGACTACCCCAAATGCTACACAGATCCCCGATCGTCCCAACTGGGCTCCACTACTGATCAACTGAAACGAAACAACACAATGAACAAGATCTTCATCGAGCTCCTCCTTGAGCTCGGATGCGTCCACCTGCGGTTTCATCGGCACCGCAAACTGGTTTTGGAAGTATCACGTGAGTCACGGGGACTCAGCAATCTCACACCCGCGAGATCAAGACTATTTAAGCTTATGGGTAGGAGAAGGTAGTGAGGTGGAGCTGCAGCAAGCGACTAGCATACTTGGTGTCTAACATACGCAAATGAGAGCGAGAAGAGAAGGCAAAAGCACGGTCGAACAACTATGATCAAGAAGTGATCCTAGAACAACCTATATAACTCCAACACCGTGTTCACTTCCCGGACTCCGCCGAGAAGAGACCATCACGGTTACACACGTGGTTGATGTATTTTAATTAAGCTCAACTTCGGGTTTTCTACAACCGAACATTAACAAATTCCCATCTGACTCATAACCGCGGGCACGGCTTTCGAAAGATAATACCCTGCAGGGGTGTCCCAACTTAGCCCATTATAAGCTCTCACGGTCAACGAAGGATATTCCTTCTACCGGGAAGACCCGATCAGTCTCGGAATCCCGGTTTACAAGACATTTCGACAATGGTAAAACAAGACCAGCAAGACCACCCGCTGTGCCGACAAATCCCGATAGGAGCTGCACATATCTCGTTCTCAGGGCACACCGGATAAGCTAAGCGTACAGGTACCGACGTAATCCAAGTTGCCAAGGAATGGTCCCGCACGGTGCTCTAGTTTGGACCAACGCTCGGAGGAGCACTGGCCCGGAGGGGTAAATAAAGATGACCCTTGAGTCTGCAGAACCAAGGGAAAAAGGCTTAGGTGGCAAATGGTAAAACCAAGGTTGGACCTTGCTGGAGGAGTCTTATTCAAAGCGAACTGTCAAGGGGGTCCCATAAATCACCCAACCGCGTTAGGGACGCAATATCCGGGAAGATAATTCCGAGATGACGGAAACTAGGGCGGCATGATTGGAACAAAACACCAGGCATAAGGCCGAGCCATCCACCCTTTACCAAATATATAGATGCATTAATTAAATAAGATATATTGTGATATCCCAACAAGTAAACATGTTCCAACAAGGAACAACATCTCCATGTTCCAACAAGGAACAAACTTCATCTTCACCTGCAACTAACAACGCTATAAGAGGGGCTGAGCAAAGCGGTAACATAGCCAAACAACGGTTTGCTAGGAAAGGATGGTTAGGGGCTTGACATGGCAATATGGGAGGCATGATAAGCAAGTGGTAGGCATCGTAGCATAGGCATAGCAAAAGAGCGAGCATCTAGCAAGCAAAGATAGAAGTGATTTCGAGGGTATGGTCATCTTGCCTGAAATCCCACAAGGAAGAAGAACGAGTCCATGAAGAAGACAAACGGACGAAGTCGAACGAATCCTCACAACTCCGGAACGAAACCGAAGCTAACGAGAAAAGCAACCCGGAAAGAAACAAACAACATAGTAAACAACCATCACATAAACATAGCATGATGCGCAAACAAGTATGATGCATGTCCGATTTAATGATTCATGGCATGACAAAGTGCAACAAGCAATACTACAAGTTAAGTGGAGCTCAATATGCAACGAGTTGCATATTGACGAAACACCACATCAATTATTTAGTTTCTCTCTCGGTTATGGGCCCAACAATATTAAATGTTATTAAAATGGCAAGGGGTGAAGCATAATTAAACTACCTATTTAGGCAAGTTTAAATGAGGCCGGGAACAACAAACAACAAATTCCGGAAAATCCCCACATGTTATTTAGCAATTTAATGCAAACACAATTTTAAGCATTTAAATGTTGTTATCATGATGCGGATGACATATGCAAGTTTTAAGCAATTTTATGAAAATGTTGACATGAGCATGTTATGAAGCAATTTCCACCGTGGCGGAACGAAAGGGGTGCCACGGCAACGAATTCAAAAATGATGCCACGGCAACATATTGATCTCGATAACTTGATTGAGATACCGATGCAAACGAGAAGTGTGCGGATGTGTAGAACACGCAAGAGATGGTGGGGTGCTCCCGACTACCGGGTTCCCACGGTCGACGGCATGGCAAGCGAGGAACGATGCAAAGACCTCTCTCGGACACGGTGCAAACACGAGCATCTCATACAACACATGCATTCGTTCACGGGCGGTCGTCTCGGGGTTATACCTTCAAAGCGTGCATTTCGGAGTGGTTCGATCTCGTCGAGGGAAGTAGTGGTACTCGCGGGTCGTTGTCGGGGAGGCTGATCGGACCCACGAACACCTATGGGACCGGCGGACCGAGTCCCTTTTGGTTTAGAGGGGGGCGGAGATCGCACGAAGAGCGGATCGAGGCGAAGCACACGAGCAGTTTACCCAGCTTCGGAGCTCTCCGGAGAGATAATACTCCTACTGCTGCTTGTCTGATTGTATTGTGTTCTTGCTAGGGAGCGCTGAGAGCTACAAAACCTAGCGTGAATGTCTCTGGTCTCGAATGAGTCGAACGGACCGAACCGAACCCCCCTCTACGTTGTGCATGGGCCTCCTTTTATATGCTCAAGGGGTCTCCGACAGGTGGCAACGTAGATGAGGGTACAAATGGAAAAACAGTAGTTGGTACACCTACTTGT
This sequence comes from Aegilops bicornis, assembly GCA_021605145.1. Lineage (NCBI taxonomy): Eukaryota > Viridiplantae > Streptophyta > Magnoliopsida > Poales > Poaceae > Aegilops > Aegilops bicornis. Next base: position 299,477,719 of record CM038672.1, on the reverse strand, counting down.
ACAGTGTATAGTGTACTCTACCTAACCCTGACGGCAAGGGACAAAAGCATTAAATGCCCGTCCCTGTCGCCTAAACAGTACAACAGGGACCGTCAGGTGCGCCACCGCTCGCCACGATGGCAACCTTGTCAGCGCCGCTTATCGCTGCTCTCCGCTGGCTGCATGACCTCTTGACACGCAGCGCATGGAATGGTCCCATGGCGTCACGTTGGTGGATGAGCTGGAGCGGAGATGAAGAGAGGTTACTGCCGCGGCAAGTGCCTTGCCGCTGAATCCTGTCGCGTCCAGAAGGCTTGTCGCTCTTGAGCCTTCGGCAAGCTCCTCTTGTCGGGGTCTTGTCTTCTGCGTGCCTTGAGTGGCCTTCCCGGCAAGCTCCTCTTACCGGGGCCTTGTCTTCTTGGTTAAATACTTTGTTCTTGAATGGCTCCAAAGGAACCACGGAGGATCTTGGCCGTGACCAGGCAATCCTTGCCGCGGGGTGCTGCAACTGCCCGTGCACGAGTTCGGGATACCAGGGTACCCCTACTCTAGTACACCGACAGGAGCCCCCGGGCCTGGGCCACACACGGTGCTGAGCGCTGTTGGGCCAGGCCCAAAACAGTGCACGGGCACGCGGGGCCTAGATCACGCCGTAACTTGCTCTGGACCCACCACGTCCCCCACGAACAGCAGCGTCGAACGTGGCGTCGTGGGAGAGATCGTGGGGGCTTTCTTTATTAGGAAAAGCGGAACGTCCGCCCCCTCTCCCTTCTTATAAACAGGGGAAACAGGGGCAGGTCGTCCACCTCGCCATTGATGTCTCGTCTCGAAAACCACCGCCGCTCCCCCCTTCTTCTCTAGTGCGAAGAGAGCAGCGCTCCGCCCCCTTTCGCCACAGCGCCATCAACGCCGTCGGTCTCCTCCACCGTCTCTGCCATGGCTCCGAAAGCCGACAAGGGGAAGGGCGCGAAGTCGGCCGAGGCGCAGCGGCTCGCGGCGCTGCAAAAGGAGCGGGCCATCTTCTCCCCCCAGCTTGACGCAAAAGAGCTGAGGGAGGGCTACTACCTCTTCTGGTCGACGGAGACGCGTGCGCATCCGCCACCGCTTTGGAACTAGCCCCAACTAGGTATCCGTTCTTTGCACTTTTCTTCTATTGCGGGCTCTGCCCGCCCCTTTTCTGAATTCTTTTGTGATATCATGAACACATATGGTCTCCGCCTCCTTGATTTCACCCCCAATGCTGTCCTGACCATGGCAGTTTTCGCACACCTTTGCGAAAACTTTGTCGGGATCCACCCAAACGTAGCCCTCTTCCACCACTTCTTCATGCATCGCATCGAGAGAGGAGAGCCGCTTGCCGGAGGGATAGCTTGGATCTCCAGGATCGGCAAGAAAGAAGCCTATCTGGAAGGAGAGCTCCGTAGCAAGTGGGAGGAGTGGAGAGCCGATTGGTGCTGGATCGTTGAGGAGAACCCACAACCCTTCGATCGGCGCCAAACTCCCATAGTCTTGGCAACGATTGGAGCAACTTGGCGCCGGAGGATGCTAGGTTGAAGATAGCTGTGACCCGGATTTGCGCCTCGGCTTGCCGGACTCACCGTAGGCGCGGTTGGCACAGATTTCCTTCGCCGCAGACGCTCCCTTGCGATGAGAGGAGGAGACCTGCTTGGGAGTTCCAAAATGCGGCGGACATCATGAGGCTGCGCCGGGACTCAACTAGAATTTCTTGTCTTGGAATTGGATGCGATCTTGCTAGAGCTGTTCAAGCATGACCCGATCACCCCGAGTGGTTTAGGTTGCCGAGGGGGTCATCCCATTGTGCAACAACTCTTCGCCGACCGCATCCGTGCCATGATGCCGCCAGCGATTCTCATGGGATCGTTCCAACCTGGCAAGAGCCTTCCGACGACATCGCGGCGGCGGTTCTTCGACAGCTTGGAAGAAGTGCCGACACGCCTGACGGCGTAAGAGGCTCACCCGCGACACCACCGGCGAAGAGATGGTGTGCATTGCCACGAGGTTGGAGGAGGCGGCAGGCTCTTTGCCGTGGCGTATTGGGTTCACCGTGGAGGAGGCAGAGAAGCAGAGGCGGCAAGCCTTGCCGATCGAGAGGAGCTCGCCCGGTGAGGAAGAGCTTGCGAACCCGAGGTCGAAGTCGAGCGAACCAGCCAAGGGCGCTTCTTCCCCACCATCCAGCAGCTTGCCGCAAGCGGAGCCCCAGCTCCGCCAAGAAGAGGCGTCTCCGCAAGGCCGGAGACGAGACGGGCGGCAGGCAGACAGCAACCAAGCGCGACGGCTCTACCGCGGCAAGCAATGTTGCGCGGAGCATCCCACACCGTCATGCGACAATCGGGCGGGATCCTCCTGTGCCACCGCCGACACCTCCATAAGCGGCCAAGAGCCCACTCCTCCGCCTCGTCGCACCGGAGGCGAGCCGGAGTTTGATCTTTCCGCTCAGCTCCGACGAGGAAGAAGAAGAGTAAGCTTCAATATTGTGCTTGTATTTCTTCAATTTTGTTGCTTTGTCTTGTATCTGATTTGCTTCATTCTGAACTCTTTCCTTTATCAGGACGCTGGCTCAGAGGGCGTCGAAGAGAGCCAAGACCCCGGTGGTCGTCATTGAGGACGATCCACCTGCGTGGCAACAGGAGGCGCGCTCGAGACCCCTTGCCGGACCCGGCAACCTTCCTCAAAGCATTTCAAAGACAGCCCCCAGCGTAAGTATACAGCTTTTATTTCTTCTGTTGGGCATGCATGAGTGCTTCTTCTTTGTTGATATCATTGTTGGTTTGTGTAGGAGCAGAGCAGCCTCATCGGGAGGGCCCTAAGCCGCCCCCGAAATTCTATCTGCTTCGACTACGCCGCCAAGGGTGGATTCCCCGGCAAGGGAGCGCTCCCCGGCAAGGGAGCCTTCTCCGGCAAGGGAACCTTCTCCGGCAAGGGGCAGCTCTCCGGGAAGGGATGGCACCAGCGATCCCTTGGCAGTGGAGACCATGACCGCAGCCCCCGGCGCAGGTAACCTTCTTGCCTGAGTATTTCCCTTGTGGTTCTTTTTCTTCTGTTTTTCTATCTTTGGATATTTGCTTGACTTTCTTGATCCGCCCGCCACAGAGCCAATGGAGACCGAGGTCGCCGGCGAGGAGGACGCGCGCGGCAACACTGACGAAGCCGCCGCCGTGGGAGAAGAAGCCGGCGCTGACGAGCCTGCCGGCGAAGAGGCCGCCGAAGCTGCCGCCGCAGAAGCTGGCGAGGGGTCTGGCGATCGCACTGACGGCCCTGAGGCCGCAGGAGCGCCAGGCGCTACACCGACCGCCGGTCCCTCCGCCGCTGCTGCAGCGTCGGGCTCCGAAGAGCCCCAGCCAGACGCCTACTTGAAGGTCGGCGACGGCGTCTTCATCAAGCTCCCCTGGGCGTCGAGCTCCAGGGCGCCGGTCGAAGGAGAGACCTTCGACGGAGAGCTTTCGCCTCATTGGCCGACGCTGGTGGACGCGCCAAGAAGCAAAAGCGGCGAAGTTCGAGGAGGAGCAACCGCTGAAGAAGCTGATGTCGCTCTACCGCGCTCGACAAGCCAAGTTGGAGTCCCGGAAGCACTTGTCGCGAGGGCGGAGCAGACATGGAGAAGCGCCGCAGAAGAGCTCCGGGCGCCAACCAAGAAGCTCTCCTAACGTGAAAGCGTAAGAGCGGGAGCGACTTCTGAAGAGCGCACAACCTTCATCCTTGAGAAGGCTGAGGTCGAGGAGCAAAGAAAGGCTTGCGGCCGAGAAGCTATCTGCGCAAGAGGGCGAAGCTGGCGCAGCGGAAGATCAACCTTGACAGCTATGAGGAAGAGCTTGCCGTGCGCGAGCAATCCCTTGGCGGAGCTCTCAAGGAAGCAAAGGACGCTGCCGCAGCTGCCGAGGCCGCCAAGAAGGAGTTGGAGACTAAGGTGACGCAGCTGGAGGCCAGTCTCCAGAAGAGTGGCGAGGAGCTTGCTGCGCTCAAGCACGAGCGCGAGAAGGACGCCTACACTCTTGGCGAGCTGCAGGGCCGTCTCGCCGATAGGAGCAAGGAGCTCGACGCCGCCAAGGATTCCAAGGCAGATCTTGAGCTGAAGCCACCACCACGATGCGCCGCTGACGGCGCCAAGGAGCGGGAGGTGGGCCTGTTGGAGAAGATCAAGGCCAACGAGGAGCTGCTGGCGAATGTTGTTGCCACCCAGAGCGGCTTGAGGGAGAGTGTGGAGCACTGGACCGAAGGTCTCGTGGATACTGCCGCCGCCATCCACAACGAGTTGATGGAGCTGGGGATGGTGGATCTTGGATACTCCTCCGACGAGCACCTCCAACCCAGCGCCAAGCTTAGCTTATTCTTCAAGGGCGTGGTGGCGGCTCTCCAGTGACTCGGAAGAGATCCCAAAGCAGTGGCCGAGGAATCGCGCCCGAGATCTGGCAGAGCCCTCCGAATGTGTTGATGAAGGTGGCCTTCCGCAATCCGTGCCTCAACCTCAATGGCGTCCTCAGATCCTTGCCGCCAGATGCCGATGTGGAGGCGCTCAAAGCCCTTGTCGCACCCATTGTGGACAAGGTGGGCAAGATCAAGCGGGTCGATGGCGACCGCGTAGACTAGGCCGCCAAATTTATCTTTCACTTGTCGCTGCTGATCATGTTCAAGAGAACAAATTATTAGATCTGCGACACAAGTTATTTTGTAATATAACTCTATCTTAGGCGATGATTGCAATGTTATTTCCTTTACTTGATTCCTTCCTTTGTACGTTTTTGCCCTACGCTTTTAGGGAACTTGTCGGTGCAGGCACCTTTGCCGCGAGCGCTGAGTGCGGAACGTCAGCAGCCTGCTGGCGGTGCCGCCTCCGACAAGCAACCTTGTCACGACTAGCTGCAGCTCACTTAAGTTGTTGAGCGGACTCGAAACAAAGTAAGGGCGCGACTAGCTACGAGTTGGTTCCTCCGCGCACAGGTTTTCCATACAAAGTACTATCGGTCGAGGACGATACCTGAAAACATTTAAAAACTGATTGCTCAAACTTTGGCAACTTAGCTTTTACGTCGTTTGCTTCCCGGTAAGGCGAAATTTCCTCGAGCGACGCTTGGTGGCCCACACCGTTATCTTCTCCTTCCCCCTGGCTAACTTGTGTGCGAGGGAACCTTCCTTTCTTTGAGAAAGAGAAAGAAGAGAAAATAAAGTCATGGAGCCTAGTGGCTCGTTATTGCTTACTGTGTGGATGCGTGCACAAAATGTTAGTTAACACATGCAAAAGGATTATGAAAGCATGTATTTGACAAGTTGTGCGCAACACATGAGCTTTACTTATGCACGGATCTGCGCCCGGCTTTGTACAAAGGATTACATGCAGCATCGGCAAGACTTGTACAAAAAGGTGGTTGCCGGAACAGTTCCGGCAACCGCGCTTCTACGGGTAAAACTTATGAAGATGCTCAATTTCCGTGAGTTGCTCACGGAATGCCATCTTCGGTCTCAAGGCGGACAGCGCCATGCCTAGTGACTCCTTTCACCCGATAAGGGCCTTCCCACTTCGGCGTCAACTTGTTTGAATTCTTGGCGAACTGAACGCGCCGAAGAACAAGGTCGCCTTCCTCGAGGCTTTCCGCACTAACTTTGCGGCTATGGTAGCGACGCAAAGCTTGTCGGTAACGAGCAGCTCGCATACAGCCGCCTGAAGACGGTCCTCCTCAAGGAGCAGCGTCATCTTGTCGCAGCTGCTCTTGCTCAAGCTCATCATAAGCGAGTACTCGAGGTGACCCGTATCACGAAGTTCCGTGGGGAGAACCGCCTCTGCTCCATAGACTAGAGCAAAAGGTGTACGGCGGTGGCTCGATTTGGCGTCGTCACGATCGACCAAAGAACCACCGGCAGCTCCTCAATCCAGTTTCTTCCGCACTTGTGCAACATCACGAGTTCTGGTCTTGAGCTCGGGCAGCACTTCAGCATTTGCCCTCTCTGCTTGACCGTTGCTTCTCGGATGAGCAACAGAAGCAAAGCAGACCTTGGCGCCAAGATCTTGGACGTACTGCATGAAGGTGCGGCTCTTGAGTTGTGTGCCGTTATCGGTGATGATCCTGTTGGGGATTCCGAAACGGCAAACAATCGACCTGAAGAACTTGACTGCTGACTGTCGGGGAGGCTGATCAGACCCACGAACACCTATGGGACCGGCGGACCGAGTCCCTTTTGGTTCGGAGGGGGGCGGAGATCGCACGAAGAGCGGATCGAGGCGAAGCACACGAGCAGTTTACCCAGCCGGAGCTCTCCGGAGAGATAATACTCCTACCGCTGCTTGTCCGATTGTATTGTGTTCTTGCTAGGGAGCGCCGAGAGCTACAAAACCTAAGCGTGAATGTCTCTGGTCTCGAATGAGTCGAGCGGACCGAATCAACCCCCCTACGTTGTGCATGGGCCTCCTTTTATATGCTCAAGGGGTCTCCGACAGGTGGCAACGTAGATGAGGGTACAAATGGAAAAACAGTAGTTGGTACACCTACTTGTAAAGTGTACAGTGTACTCTACCTAACCCTGATGGCAAGGGACAAAAGCATTAAATGCCCGTCCATGTCGCCTAAACAATGCAACAGGGACCGTCAGGTGCGCCACCGCTCGCCACGATGGCAAGCTTGTCAGCGCCGCTTATCGCTGCTCTCCGCTGGCTGCACAGCCTCTTGACACACGCGCATGGAATGGTCCCATGGCGACACGTTGGTGGATGAGCTGGAGCGGAGATGAAGAGAGGTTGCCTGCCGTGGCAAGTGCCTTGCCACGGCTGAATCCTTGTCGCATTGGGAGGCTTGTCGCTCTTCGAGCCTTCCCGGCAAGCTACTCTTGCCGGGGTCTTGTCTTCTGCGTGCCTTGAGTGGCCTTCCCGGCAAGCTCCTCTTGTCGGGGCCTTGTCTTCTTGGTTAAATACTTTGTTCTTGAATGGCTCCAAAGGAACCACGGAGGATCTTGGCGGTGACCAGGCAATCCTTGCCGCGGGGTGCTGCAACTGCCCGTGCACGAGTTCGGGATACCATGGTACCCCTACTCTAGTACACCGACAGTCGTAGTGGAAGTAGTTGTACACGGCGTCGGTAGAGGTACTCGCGATCTTGGCGACGGTAGTTGTACACGTTTTTCGTAGATGTCCGGGGTCGTCGGTAGAGGTACACACGTTGTCGGGGTACTTGTCGGTCCGGTCTTGGTGTAGATGTACATGGCAAACGAGGTGGTATTTGCGCCGCCGCCCTGGAACTTTTAATAAATCCACGGAGGCAGTCTTGGCGTTCCTGGTCTTGCAGTGTAGTCGAACTTGGCGTCAACAAGGCAATGGAGGTAAATGGCTAGGCGTGCATAGGAGCCTGTGGTCACCGGGGCCAAACAGAGGGCCTTGGCGGACTTCGATAAGGCAGCAGCAGGGTTTGAAGGTGGAGCTCAAGAGAAAAACCACAACAAAGAAAGACAGCAGGAGGCCTTGTCATGACAGCGGCGGCGACCTTGGTGGAGCGATGTGGTGCGAGCAAAGAGGCCAACAAGGTGTTATGTGGTGATGGCCTCGGGAGGGCCATGGCGCGGCAAAGGGAAGGAGGAGATGGTGAACAGAGGCCATGGTCGGTCACCGACGCAAAGGGGCAACGGCAGCGGAACTTGGGCGCCAGCAGCTGGCGAACGTGGCGAAGGAGGCGGCAAGGGGGTTGGTCGCGGGGCTCGCGAGGGAGGGCGGAAGAGGTTGGCCGCGAGGGCGAGGAGGTTGCTACGGAGGCTGGCGTGCATGGCTACCGGGAGAGCGAGCAGTTCCATGCGGAGCTTGGCGAGGTGCAAAGCGAGGACGAGGCCTGTGCAGCGGAAGGGCGCGACGACGATGGGGTCTCAAGGGCTGCGGCAAGGGAAGAAGGCGCTGGGAACGGGCATCGGCTGGTCGCCGACGAGGGCGACGGGAGGTCTGGTGGCGCGGCACCAAGGGTGGCGAGGAGGTGGCTCGGGCGTGGGGGTCTCTGTGGTGGAGGAGGCGAAGGATCGAGGCGTGGGGAGATGGGGATCGAGCGTTCTTGGCGCTAGAGGGAGGACGAGGAGAGATGGAGACCGATGGGAGTGAGGAGGAGGTCGGGCTAGGGTTTAGGAGGGCGGCCGACTGGCTGGTGGAACGGGCCGGTCTGTTGGTCGTGCCCAAGAGGCCGGCTGGGCTGGCTCCTCTCTCCTCTCTTCTCTTAAAACAGAGAAAAGAAAGGAAAGGGAAGAAAAGAAAAGGTTAGAGAAAGAGTTTGGGCATGGGATTATTTCCATGGACTCGTAAAATGTGCACGGTCCATGAAAAATAGGAGTGGCAAGATTGCAGGAATTAAATTCAAAGTCATTTGAATTTAATTCAAAAGGTTTGAGCAAGGACTAGGAATTAGAGGTTTCCAAAAATGTTGGGATTTTTGGTGGAGCTCCGGAAGATGATGAAAGAATAAATGGCAAAGTTGGAGATCAAGAATTAAGACAACAAAGGCATTAGAATATTTTGTAAGTGTGTTTGCGGTAAATCCAAATAATTGGAATATTTATTATAGCTCTCTAAATATCGAGAGGATATGTTTTAAAGAGAATCACCATGTGAATTCCTCGATTTAAATGGATCAAAGATCCATGCCATTTATTTAGTTGAGTTGCAAAAGATTTATGAGATGATGGCATGATGACATGATGCAATGCAAAAATAAAAGGGCGGCACAAATGAAACACACGGCGAAACCCGGAATATATGGAAGTCTTCTGGAGCGTCGGTCTCGGGGCGTTATATCTATCAAAGATTTTTCTAAAACTTCTAGGCCTCTTACTAATCTCTTGCAAAATGATATCCCTTTTGTTTTTGATGATGATTTTCTTGAAGCCTTTGAAACACTCAAGAAAGCCTTAATTACTGTACCTATTGTTCAACCACCTGATTGGAACTTGCCTTTTGAAATTATGTGTGATGCTAGTGATTATGTTATTGGTGCTGTTCTAGGACAAAGAGTAGATAAGAAATTGAATGTTATTCATTATGCTAGTAAAACTCTAGACAGTGCTCAAAGAAATTATGCTACTACTGAAAAAGAATTCCTAGCAGTGGTGTTTGCTTGTGATAAATTTAGACCTTATATTATTGATTCCAAAGTAACTGTTCACACAGACCATGCTGCTATGAAATATCTTATGGACAAGAAATATGCTAAACCTAGACTTATTCGTTGGTTTCTCTTGTTACAAGAATTTGATTTACATATCATTGATAGAAAAGGAGCTGAGAACCCCGTAGCTGAAAACTTGTCTAGGCTTGACAATGTGCTTGATGGCCCACTACCTATTGATGATAGTTTTCCTGATGAGAAGTTAGCTGCAATAAATGTTGCTAATAGTACTCCTTGGTATGCTGACTATGCCAATTACATTGTTGCTAAATATTTTCCACCTAGCTTTACTTACCAACAAAAGAAAAAATGCTTCTATGATTTAAGACACTACTTTTGGGATGACCCACATCTTTATGAAGAAGGAGTAGATGGTATTATTAGACGTTGCGTACCTGAGCATGAACAGGGATAAATCCTATGAAAATGGCACTCCGAGGCTTATGGAGGGCATCATGCTGGAGATAGAACTGCTCATAAGGTATTGTAGTCTGGATTTTATTGGCCTACTCTCTTCAGGGATGCTCGTAAGTGTGTCTCATCTTGTGATGAATGTCAATGAATAGGTAATATCGGTAAGCGTCAAGAAATGCCTATTAATTATTCACTTTTTGTTGAACCATTTGATGTTTGGGGATTTGATAATATGGGATCCTTTCCTTCCTCTAATGGGTATACACATATTTTGGTTGCTGTTGATTATGTTACTAAATGGGTAGAAGCTATTCCAACCAGTAGTGCTCATCATGACACCTCTATTAAAATGCTTAAGGAAGTTATTTTCCCAAGGTTTGGAGTCCCTAGATATTTAATGACTGATGGTGGTTCACACTTTATTCATGGTGCTTTCTGTAAAATGCTTTCCAAGTATGATGTTAACCATAGAATTGCATCACCTTATCATCCTCAGTATAGTGGTCAAGTTGAACTTGGCAATAGAGAAATAAAATTAATTTTGTAAAATACTGTTAATAGGTCCAGGAAGAATTGGTGTAAGAAATTAGATGATGCACTTTGGGCTTATAGAACAACATATAAAAATCCTATGGGTATGTCTCCTTATAAAATGGTTTATGGAAAAGCTTGTCATTTACCTCTTGAGTTAGAACATAAAGCATTTTTGGCAGTTAAAGAACTCAATTATGACTCCAAACTTGCTGGTGAAAAGAGGTTATTTGATATTACCTCATTAGATGAATGGAGAACCCAAGCATATGAAAATGCAAAGTTATACAAAGAAAAAGTTAAAAGATGGCATGGTAAAAGAATCCAAAAGCGTGAGTTTAAAGTCAGAGAATTTGTTCTTGTGTACAACTCTCGTTTTAGTTTTTTTGCAGTGAAGCTCCTCTCGAAGTGGGAAGGCCCATATGTCGTCGAGGAGGTTTACCGGTCTAGTGCCATCAAAATAAATAATTCCGAAGGTACTAACCCGAAGGTTTTCAATGGACAATGAATAAAGATTATATCTCAGGTATGCCTATTAATGTTGAAAGTAATATTATTCAAACTTTGACACCGGAAGAACACATAAAAGAGTCCTTCCAGAGCACTCTAGAATCATGAAAATAAGGAGGCACATGATACGATAGGTAAATGGACTCCGAAAAATTAGCAAAAATAAGTTTTATCAGTTTTGGAATATTTTAGAATTTTGGAAATAAAGAAACTCCCAGGTAGCGTCCCCTGGTGGGCACCTGGCGCGCCCAGGTGGGTTGTGCGCATCAGGGACACCTTCCGTACTCCGTTTTTCTTCCATGTACTTGTCCTCCAAGATAAAAAATCTATATATACTTCCCGAACCTGTTAACCACCGTATCGCGGAGAAATCCTATGTCCTCCTTTCCCTTGCTTTTTTCTACTGGATCCCATCTACCATGGCTGCTTTAAGCTCCTCCAAGGACCAATTCTTCAAGAACGCCATCAACCCATATCTGCAGGAGGTGGTGCAGCACCCTCAGGTCATTGAGATGCATGAGGGGGTTCTTCACCTTCGTGTTGTGCCCTGTCCCAAGGGGACGAGAACCGTGGAGGCTAGGCTTGAAGCTGTGGAACAAGATGTCTTCGGGTGCAAGGGGATGCTGGAGTGTGCACTCCATGCGAATCACCTCATGATCACGGACCTCTCCCGTGATCTCAAGGTGGATGGCAAGCCCATGAAGGACATCGTCTTCACCTTCAGTGAGCAAATCAACTTCCTCCAAAGCCAGATCTATGACCTCCAGAACCAAGTCTTTGAATATGAGGCGAGGTTTAAAGGTATGAGTTTGGTTGCTAGTTGCACGATCCGTTGGAACCACTCTTCCTCTTATGATGGTGGACCACTGCCATGGAAATCCAAAGACAATACCTCTTCTTCTTCACCACCACCATCTTCTTCACCACCAAAGGAGAACTAAGTATCGACTATGGGCACTCCCCTTGGCTTCCGCCAAGCTTGGGGGAGGTGCCCCGGTATCGTATCATCCCACTATATTTTTTCCTTTTACTTATCTTAGTTCGATCTTTTTGCTTTAGATGAAATAAAGTTTAGTCCGATCCTTTCTTATTTGAGAGTTTGAGAGTTTGCTTAGTGATCTATCATTGTAATCGTGTGCAAGTTATATAATAAAGTTAGTTTGAGTTTTTGCTTTCTTTATTTTCAAGTTGCAAATAAAGAAAAGAAATAAGAAAGAAAGAAAAAGAGAAAGCAAATATATAAAAGAAAGGAAATAAATCAATAAGATCATATACTAATCCTATGGTAGGTTATAGCACCACATAAGGAAAAGTATAAGTAGGAAATTTTATTAGAGATTGACAAACATAGCATTAGTTAATGATGCAACTCATGAAAGAATTAATAAGGGAAGAGAAGATTCACATATAGATATACTATCCTAGAAATCTTTTGTGATTGTGAGCCCTCATCAAAATATTATATGCCAAAATTGTTGAAATTGGACAAGGAAGACAACTTAATGGTTTATGTTTGTTAATATTCACATAGAAGTCATATTGTCATAGATCCTTTAACATGTGATGCTTGCCCCTATCTTTGCTAGCCAAAAATTCTGCAGTAAGTAGAGATACTACTTGTGCATCCAAAAACCCTTAAACCCAAATCTTTTTCTAGTGTCCACCATACCTACCTAGGGATTGAGCAAGATCCCTCAAGTAAGTTGTCATCTTAAGTGGCAATGCAATGTGACGTTCTTTTGCACTAAGGGATTGAGCATACAAACAAATAACAGCATGGCAACCTCTGCGTCCCTCTACGAAGGGCCTATCTTTTACTTTTATGTATTTACTTTTATGCAAAGAGTCAAAGTTTCTTCTCTCTATTCCTTTTTATTTTTCTCCTTTGTCAAGCATCATGTGGTGAGGAAAGATCTAGGCACATATGTCCAGTTGAATATAGATAGCATGAGTTATTATTGTTGACATCACCCTTGAGGTGAGTATGTTGGGAGGCGAAACTATAACCCCTACCTTTCTATGTGTCCGGTTGAAACGTTTTGTTCATAGGTACGCGGTGAGTGTTAGCAATCATAGAAGACTATATGATGGTTGAGTATGTGGACTTGCCTAAAAGATTCCGACACGTGACTCTTCCTGAAAAGATGTTGAATTGTAGTTGCAAAGTTGACTGAGAACATGGTTTCTCGGTTTCTAATAGAGTTTTTGCTTTATACTTCGATTATGTGATGAACTGTTACTTATTCATGAGAAGTATATGATGCAAGTTTATGATAAAAGTCCTATGTTTAATTTTGTTGATGTAATAATAATCAACATGATGCTTCTATGTCTGTATTTTGTTTGTATCGACACCTCTCTCTCAAAGCATGTGGACATGTTTTTTGATTTTGGTTTTCGCTTCAGGACAAGCGAGGTCTAAGCTTGGGGGAGTTGATACGTCCATTTTGCATCATGTTTTATTACTCTTATTTATAATGTTTTTATCCATAATAATGCTCTTTGGAGTAATTATAATGCCTTTTCTCCCATAATTTGCAAGGAACACACCAAGAGGAAGAATTCCGACAGGTGGAAATCTGGACCTGGAAAAGCTACGTCAAGTCACCTATTCCGCACAACTCCAAATAAGCTGAAACTTCACAGAGATTTTTTATGGATTACTTAAGAAATACTTGAGCCAATAACCATCAGAGGGGGGCCACCATGTGGGCACAACCCACCTGAGCGTGCCAGGCCCCCCAGGCGCCCCCTGGTGGGTTGTGGCCTCCTCGGCCCACCTCTGGTGCCCATCTTCTGGTATATAAGTCATTTTGACCTAGAAAAATAAGAAGAAGGCTTTCGGGATGGAGCGCCGCCATCTCGAGGCGGAACTTGGGCAGGAGCACTTTTTCCCTCCGGCGGAGCGATTCCGCCAGGGGAACTTCCCTCCCGAAGGGGGAAATCATCGTCATCATCATCACCAACAACTCTCCCATTTTTCGGGAGGGCAATCTCCATCAACATCTTCAACAACACCATATCATCTCAAACCCTAGTTCATCTCTTATATTCAATCTTGTTACCGGAACTATAGATTGGTGCCTGCGGGTGACTAGTAGTGTTGTGTCGGGGGAAATGACACCTACGGGATCACGAGGAATCCCTTTTGCTACAGTTGGCAGGCGCGGGGCTGTGGAAAGAGCGGGATTGAGAGATCAACATGGGGTGATTATCCAGGTTTGGGCCGCAAGTGATGCGTAATACCCTACTCTTGCTGGTTTATGTTTATCTGGTGTTCTTGGACTAGCTACAAAGCGTGCAGGGTCCAAAAAGTCCGAATCCTTCCTTAGTACGCCGCGGGCCTCCTTTTATAGTCAAAGGGGCTGCCACAGTGTCACACAGGAGGTTGAAAGCTATACAGTGGTCGAGTCTATCCTCTGGCACCGTAGGACAAACGCATTTAATGCGCTGCCGACGTGCCCTTCTTGCTTTATCAGGGATGGCAAGGAAGCTCGTCCCAGCTGTCGCTGCCTCGCCTGGCTTCGACGTGCGTCCAAACTGACGAGGCGTGTAGTGCCACGCTGGCTGGCTGCTGAGTTGGTGCGGTGGCAGAGTCTTCACGAAGATCTGCATGCCACCACGCAGGTGCTTGCTGAGTTGGCCTAGAGGCCGCACGTCGCCACGCAGGTGCTCGCCTAGTTGGTGGGCTGGCAGCTGCATGGGAACGGCGGTGGAGTCTTGGCAGATGTGGGCCTGGCTACGGTCCGCATGGACGTCTTCAAAGAAGAGTCTTGCCGGGGCCCGGCAAGGGTCTTGCAGGCATCGTCAGTCGCCCCCGGCAAGGGTCTTGCCGGGGGTCTCGTGGGTATCCTTGGCAAGGATCTTGCCGAGGATCTTCGTCTTCTGGTTTATCATGTAGTCTTGTATGCTTCTGGTCTTCACAAAGATCTGCATGCCACCATGGAGGCGTCTCCCGAGCCTTGGTCCCAATGTGGTTGAGGGCGTTGGAACTCTCAGGCTCAAGGGTGGCAGCCCTGTTGGTGTTGGGCAAGCTGACCCTGCAAGGTTCTTGCCGGGGCTGTGGAGGCCGCCCTGGCAAGGGCCTTGCCGGGGGAGTTCTCCTCGCCCTTCTGCTCTTTTTGATTCTGGCTTGTCGTTGCTCTGGTCGTCTTGCGTCTTCGCTTCCTCTGCCCCGCCAAGCGTGGCCAGGGGCGTGGGACTGCAACTGCCCGTGCACAAGTAAAGGGGTACGAAAAGGGCCCCTACTTTTGTACACCGACAGGAGCCCCCGAGCCTGGGCCACATATTAGCGCGGGGCATTATTGGGCCAGGCCCAGAACGGTGCGCGGGCGCGCGGGCGGTGGAGTTTTTGCTGCAGTAACTCCCTCGCTTGTTGCGCCTCCGCACGACCAGCGTTGAATGCGTGACGTGGGGGTAGCGCACAGAATGACCACAACATGCTTGCGTCATCCCGTGGTGAACAGTAAAGAGGCGGCTTGCGTGTCCCTTCAAAACTGCAGGGCCGCTGCTCATTTACTCTCTCCGCCTTGGAACTATCGTTCCATGTTTCCCGCTACGCCTGCCCCTTGCGCCACGTACGCCGCATGCACGGCATGGGGTAGGTGACAGACGCATGGAATATGGGAAGGCGCGCGGGGGCCGATACTCACGTGCCTTCGATTGGGCGGAGAGGGCGGTCGAAGGCCTTGCTTGCTGCCACTTAATGAGCCGGATTTGAGCGGGCTCTTCAGAGGCGTAGAGCTAGTCTTTCGGCCTTCCCCGCCCAACTATAAAAAGGGAACTCAGGGGTATGAGGAAGAGCGTCTCCCTGCGTCTCCCCTATGTCTCCATCCTTCACCCACGGTCATGGCGAGAGGGCGTGGCCATGGCCGTTTTTCCGTGGAAGCGACCAGGTCCTCCTCCTGCCAGAGAGCTGCGGCGCTCAAGGAAGAGCCAGACGCCCAGGGCGAAGGCCATGCTCGAGGCAGGGTGTAACATCCCAAAATTCTAAATTTTGGAATGTTATAATAAATAGATAGATTTGATTGATTGTTTGATTGATTGTGTGAAATTGAGTGAAATTCGAAACTTTTTGAAAGTTAAATGAGAGGGAATAAAAGGACTTTCCCAAACTTTCATTTTGCATTCGTGATCTCCATGAATTCAAATTCTTTTCACCACAAAACCCTGGAGAGAAGATGATATGACTTCTTCCATTTATTTAAATGACAAGGGGTGTTGAAAATATTTGAATTTCATTGGGAACTATTTTAAAATTCTGAAACTTTATGCAACTCAATGATTTTCACGAGAGAACATAAAATGATTCTTCAAATTATATGAAATATGTGTTGGAAGTTTCAAAGAATTAAATTCAAAGTCCTTTTGAAATTATTGTCAATTTGGAATTATTTGAGTTTTATTCAAATTATTTTTCTCCAAAAAAATAAAATATATGGAAAATAGGGTAACATGATTCCCTACATCAGAAAATTGGAGAGAAATAAGTTTGAATTAATTTTGGTACTTTTAAAATGATTTTTATAGGATTTTAGTAGGGCAGTAGCACTCTTTGAATTATTTGAAATTGTGTGGATTTTATTTGACTCTAAAAAAATGTTCATGTTGTAGCAAATCTTTTTCTGAAAATTTTGATATATTATATGCCTATATAATATATTTATATTTTTTTCATTATTTTTGTTCTTCTAGAAAAATGTTTATAAAAAAAACTTCTCCCCGAACTGGGCCGGCCCAGCCGAAGCCGGGCCAAGGCCCAGCTCCGTGCCACCTCGCCCGTCGTCCCCGACGGGGACTCCTCCCGAGTCCGTCGCCGCACCGCCATGCTCGCCGTGCCCGCTCCAGCCTCCTCTACCCCCTCCCCTCCTTAAATAGCGGCCCCGGGCCCCGCCTCTCTCTCTGCCGTGCTGCGCCGCCTCTCCCGCATCACGCCTACGCCGCCACGCCGCAACCGCCGCCGCCGGCGAGATCTGTCGCGCCGCCACTACTGCCATTCTTGAGTGTCGCCACTTGCTCCACCTCGCGCCGCCTCGCCAGCGCTGCCGCCAAGACCACCCGCCAGTAGCCGCCCCTGCCGCCTCGCCGGAGCCGCTGCTGGTTTTTTTCTCAGCCGAACCGCCGACTCGGTATAACCCCCCCGGTCAGGTTTATTTTTTTATTTTTTTAGGTTTTCTACGGTTTTTCTTTTAAAAGCCGGTTTTATATTTTAGTTAGGTTAATTAGTGGACGTTCGTCCGTTAGTATTCGGTAGAAAAAAATTTCGTTCTGTAGGGCTCTGTAGCGAACGTTCGTTCGATAGGATTTTTCTTTTTCTTTTTATTTTAATTTTCCGCCAGGGACCCATCCATGAATATTTTATTTACAGATTAGTCCCTAATCTTCAAACCCTCACTACTTTTTACTCGTTTATCCAAATCCAACGAAACAAACGCCCACTTCTTCGTTATGACCCCCTCTATCCAGTTAATTAAATTAAACATGTTTTTGAAAGTTTAAAATTTGATTTCAAACAGATTTGTATTTTGTCGGTGTACTAGAGTAGGGGTACCCTAGTATCCCGAACTTGTGCACGGGCAGTTGCAGCCCTCCGCGGCAGGGCTTACCGGGTGACCGCCAAGGTCCCCCGTGGTTCCTTTGGAGCCATTCAAGAACAAAGTATTCAAGCCAAGGAGACAAGGCCCCGGCAAGAGGAGCTTGCCGGGAAGGCCACCCAAGGCACCTACAAGACAAGGCCCCGGCAAGAGGAGCTTGCCGGCAAGAGGAGCTTGCCGGAAGGCCCAATGAGCGACAAGCTTCTGGGCGCGACAAGACAACAATCGCGCCAAGGCGCTTGCCGCGGCAGACCACCTCTCTGTACATACGCTCCAGCATATCCACTAACGTGTCGCCACAGGACCTTTCCAGCGTGGCGTGGCAGAGGTCTGTGCAGCCGGTGGTGCGAGGTGGCAAGCGGCGCCGACAAGTTTGCCATCGTGGCGAACGGTGGCGCCCGACGGTCCCTGTTTGCACCGTTAGAGGCGACGTGAGACGGCATTTAATGCCTTTGTCCCCCGCCGGGGTTAGGTATGGTACATCGCATAATCGTACAAGTAGGTGTACCAACCACTACTTTCCATTTGTACCCTTGTCTATGTTGCCACCTGTCGGGGACCCCTTGAGCATATAAAAAGGAGGCCCATGCATAGCGTAGAAAGGGTCGATGGGTTCCCCACGCTCGGTCTCGTTAGCAGCTCGTGTGTCTTTGTAGCACTCGGCGCTCCGAGCAAGAACGCAATACATTCGGACATGCAGCAAGAGGGAGTGTTATCTCTCCAAGAGCTCCGAAGCTGGGTAAACCTCTCGTGTGCCGCCTCGATCTGCTCTTCAGGCGACCTCCGCTCCTGCCGAACCGAAAGGGGCTCGGTCCGCCGGTCCCATAGGTGTTCGTGGGTCAGATCAGCCTGCCCCGACATCTTTGGCGCGCCAGGTAGGGGGCGTCGAGATTGTGTGAACCTGATCCGGCGTCCACGTGAGCTAGATCTTCATCATCTTCATCAACATGCCACCGAAGAAGAAGGCTTCGGCGGCAGAAGCTCCGTCCGCGTCGAACCCACCACCACCGGAGCAAACAGGTGGTGGGGTAGACGCCGGCGGAAGAATGGACGGCGACGGGGGAGCTCACGGTGCTGCCAAGTCCAAGGACAAGGCTGCGCAGACCTCGGCGTCCGTACATGCACCGCGCCCGTCTCGGGGAAGCGCGGGACCGACAGCGTCATGGTATTCACAATGCCATACGCTCGTTGGACCAAGATCGAGCTAGTGGACCTCGGGATGCTCAAGACCAGCATGCACGCCAACATGCTGGCGTGAGCGAGGCACGGTCGCCCGGACAGGATACTGCTCCTTCTAACATAGTTAGAAGTCCGAGCATATCCAGCTCCTCGCGCCGATCGCCACTGCCACCCACCACTCCAGCAGAAGCTTTGGCGAGAGCACAACTGCTCCTAGATTACCCTCCAACAGCCGACAAGGTCGATGAATGGAGGGCCACCATTCAGAGTCTCATCGGCTTTGCCAACGGCGACATTCCGCGGCAGCCGAGTGCATCGCTACCGCAGTAAGACTGCCAAACACGAGCCGGTGGCGACGAGACTGGTGGGGGTGCAACCACCATGCACTCTCCGCCCTGAAGGCCAAGATCGCCGACTCGCCGGATCCACCTCGACAGCGACTCCACCGCATCATCGGATCCACGAGCTCGTCGAGATCAGCGCCAAGTTCTTCACGAACGACAGCAAGAAGACGCTCGAATTCGCATCAAGCGCCAAAGAGAAGCGCGGCGTCAATCCGACAAGCGCGTTGGGCCCTCTGTTGACATGCATGCGCCAGAGGAACCAGGCGACTTGCCGTACGCGGTAGGTTGCCCTGCGTTCACTCGTGAGCTGCGGCAAGTCCAATGGCCCAACAAGAAGAATTTCAAGCCAGATGTACCAGAGAAGTACGACGGCAAGACGCATCCGTCGGAGTTCCTCAGCATCTACACCATCGCAGTGCAGGCTGCCGGGGGGCGAGACGACAAGATTCTGGCCAACTACTTCCCGGCTGGTGCTCAAGCCCAATGTCGAGATCCTGGCTCATGCACTTGCCGGACAACTCCATATCCTCTTGGGCAGATCTATGCCATCAGTTTGTCGGCGCCTTTACGGGCGGCCACAAGCCTCATGGCCAAGAAAGCGACCTTCATTGCACGCCCAGAAGGAAGGGGAGCCCCTGCGCAAGTACATTCAGAGATTCAGCCGCGTACATCACAACATCCCAGATGTCCACCCTGCCGCGGTAATCAGCGCGTTCCATCGAGCGCGAAACCGCAGAGATGCGGGGAGAGATGGCGATGTGCAAGATCGAGACGCGTCGGTGAGCTATACGCCCGGCCGACAAGTGTGCACGTCTTTGAGGAAGGGAGGAGACTCCCGGAGAGAATCTTTGAAGCGGGGAGGATCGATAGTGAGGAGACCACCCGGCAAGGAAAAACCGGCGACGGAACAATAGGAAGAAGAAAGGCAAGGATGTGCTAGCTGTTGAGCAGTCCGGCAACGGAGGTGGCGCCAAGAAAGCCAAGGCTGGTAGCTCCGGCAAGGAGGTTGCTGCTGGCACCAACTACCAGGCTATGGCGGTCGCCGACAAGCAGGACGACTCCAACAAGCAGTACTGCAAGATCCACCGCACCAAGGGTCATGACCTTCAGAGCTGCAAGAAGGTCGAGCAGCTTGTCGAGCAGCAGAGGGCTGAATACGAACGACGCGACAAGGAGAAGGCCCAGGAGGGTGCTGGAGGAGCTAGCAAGAAACGTCCCGGTCGAGGAGGACGCCGCGGCAAGGCCAAGTAGCGGCAAGGAGACAGACCTCCCCGCGGCCGCGACAAGGATGAAGACGATGACGATGATGAAGATATGGATGATGACGAGACCGATGAGCAGGAGTTCCAGAAAGCCACAGAGGTCCTGTGCGTTGACGGCGGTGCTTCTCTGCATACTTCACACCGCCAACTCAAGCAGTGGATGCGGGAAGTCAATGCGGCGAGAACCATCCGTTGAGTCACGCGAGCCTCTGAAATGGTCCAAAGACACCTATCATCTTTGATATTGAGGACCACCACGATCGCAGAATCGCGGTCGGTGCTTGCCTATGTTGGTTTCACCAACTATCCGCCACCTCAAGGTCACCAAGATGTTAGTTGACGGCGGGCTGGCTTGAATCTGATCTCCTCCGCGGTGCTCCGAAACTCCAGATCCACGATGGCGAAGCTCGAAGAGACCGGCACATTCCAAGGAATCAATCCGGGAAGGAGCAAGCGAAGGGAAAGATCACGTTGCCCGGTGACATTTGGCGACAAGTTGAACTTCGAGGATTGAGAGGGTCACCTTTGGCGTTCTTGACTTTCCATTGCCTTACAATGGGATACTTGGCCGCCCAAAGACTCGCCAAATTCATGGCGGCCTCTCACTATGCCTACAACATCTTTGAAGATGCCGGGCCCGATAAGTGTCATCTCCGTCCTGGCGACAAGAAGGATGCTCTTATCTGCGACCGACAAGATCTACCGGGAAGCATTGCTGCAGCAGATTGCAAGCCACTTGCGGCTGAAGCTCCGGGGAGAAGAAGACCAAGTCCGGCAAGAGCTCGATGCCCACTCGGCAAGCGCACCTCTTCTGAGTGCTGCGCTACCGTCCGAGGACGCACCATCGAGCTCCACCGGCAAGCGTAAGAAGGCGATGGCAGCTCCACCAGAGACCAAGAAGGTGTCCGCCAAGGAGGACGGCCGGTGGTACCTTCACCATCGGTGCCTCTCTCGACCCTAAATAGGAAGGCGCGCTCGTTGCTTTCCTGTGGCGACGTCGGCGTGTTTGCGTGGCAACCGTCGACATCCCCGGTGTTCCTGTGAAAGTAATTGAGCACCATCTTGTCGTTTGTCCTCATGCGGCGCCCGTCAGCAGAAAGTCGAGGAAGCAAGCGGTGGGCGCCAAGAGTTCATCGCAGAAGAAATCAAGAAATTGGAAGCAGCGGGCCTTGTCGAGGAGTGCTCCATCCTACGTGGTTGGCCAATCCTGTAGTTATGCATAAGGCTAACGGAAATGGAGGCTTTGTATCGACTTTACCGATGTCAATAAAGCTTGTCCCAAAGACCCATTTCCCTTGCGGCGCATCGACCAGATTGTTGACTCCACGGCGGATGTGATTTGCTTTCATTTACGGATGCATACTCAGGATATCATCAGATCTTCATGGCGAAGAGGATGAGGAGAAGACCGCATTCATCACCCCATGTGGCACATACTGTTTTGTCTGGATGCCCTTCGGGTTAAAGAATGCTGGTTCAACATTTGCAAGAGTAGTCCATGACGCTTTTGAGCCACAAATGCACAGAAATGTAGAAGCCTACATGGATGACATAGTGGTCAAAAGCAAGGACAAAGCAGCTCTGATTCAAGATTTAGACGAAACCTTTACAAATCTGCAGAAGATCAACCTCAAGCTCAACCCTGAGAAGTGTGTGTTTGGAGTCCCTTCCGGCAAGCTTCTCGGGTTCTTCGTGTCTCAGCGGGGAATTGAAGCTAATCCCGACAAGATCAAGGCCATTGAGCAGATTGAAGCACCAAAGCGCGTCAAGGATGTACGAAGGCTTGCCAGTTGCGTAGCTGCTCTCAGCAGGTTTATCTCTAGGTCTGCTGAGCGCGCCCTAGCATTTTTCAAAATTTTGAAAAAGGCAGGTCCGATGCAATGGACTCCGGAAGCGGAGGCTGCGCTGCAGGACTTGAAGAAATACCTGTCCTCCACTCCAACACTTGTCGCACCTAGGCCACAAGAGAAGTTGCTGCTGTATATAGCGGCAACCAATCAAGTGGTTAGTGCTGCGTTAGTAGCGGAGAGGGAGGCGGATGATGAGCTAGCAACCATGGCGAGATGCATCCGGCGACAAGCGAGGGGCTTCACCGGCAAGCTCTAGTCCCGACAAGGATGGATCTGCAGACACATGAGAAGATCTGAGAAAAAAGAATGGTGCAGCGCTTGGTTTACTTTGTCGGTTCCCTTATGCGGGGGCTAGGTCAAGGTACTACGGTGTGCAGAAATTGCTTCGGCCTCCTCATGGCCTCGAGAAAGCTGGCTATTACTTCCAGGCACATGAGATTACAGTCGTCACTCGTTTTCCGCTGAAGAGGATATTGCAAAATCCAGAGGCAACAGGCAGGATTGTCGAGTGGGCACTGGAACTATAAAGCTTTGGCCTCAAGTTTGAGAGCACTTCAACTATCCAAAGCAGAGCATTGGCAGAGTTCATAGCAGAATGGACGCCAACACGGATGAAGAAATTCGAAACAAGCATCCCGTCAAGGAGGCAAGCGAAGAGTGGCTGATGTACTTTGATGGTGCTTTCTGGCTGCAAAGGCGCCCGGTCTTGGCGTGCTACTTGTCGCACCACCGGAGAGCACCTCAAGCACGTAGTCCAGATGCACTTTCCCAAGGAGCAAGCAACAAACAATCTTGCAGAGTATGAAGGTCTGCTTGCGGTCTCGAGATCGCATGATGAACCTTGGGATCAAGAAGCTCATTGTCAGGGGTGACTCACAGCTTGTCATCCGCCAAGTGAACAAGAATTATCAAAGTCTGTCGATGGAAGCTTATGTTGATGAAGTGAGGAAGCTGGAAGAACACTTTGACGGCCTACAGATGGAATATATTCCAAGAGCTCAGAACGACATTGCTGATGGCCTGTCGAAGTGCGCTGCACTTAAGTTACATGTGGAACCAGGGATCTTTGTGCTCAAGCTGACTCAACCGTCATGCGCCATCAACCGGACGAGCAAGAAGAGGAAGTTGATCTCTGGTGACTACTTTCCGTGAGCTTCCGAAGCCGCCGCCAAGAAGGTCCCCAAGATCGACACCATGATCTTGAGGAGCGATCTGCTCCGACAAGCCCTGAGGTTTGTTTCGTTGAAGCGAGCGCTCCCGACAAGTTTTGCTCCGGCAAGCTTGCCGGGGAACGTCAAGCTCCGGCTGAGCCGCAGGTTCTCGTTGTAGAAGCGGATGTTCCCGCAGCAGCAGATGTGCCTTTGGTCCTTGTTGCCGAGCCGCAAGCTCCAGCATGGGCACAGCAGATTGTCCATTTCCTTCAGACAGGAGAACTTCCCGAAGAGCAAGAAGAAGCGGAAAGAGTAGCCCGGCAGTCAAGTATGTACCAGTTTGTCGACAACACAGCATGCGAGAAGAAGACTCAACGGTGTGAAATTGAAGTGTATTCACCGGGAAGATGGACAAAAGCTGTTGGCGAAGATACATGGAGGCATATGTGGTCACCACATTGGCGCGGAAGCACTTGCCGACAAAAGCGTTCCGGCAAGGTTTCTTTTGGCCGACAGCCCTCCGGGATGCAAGCGCACAAGTAACCAAGTGTGAAGCGTGCGGTTCCATTCCAGCAGATACACCAGCCAGCTCAAGCTCTCTAGACGATCCCTTTATCACGGCCATTTTACGTGCGGGGCTCGACATCCTCGGCCCCTTTCCCGAGTTGTCGGGGCTTTGAGTACTTATGCGTTGCAATCGACAAGTTCACAAAGTGGCCGGAAGTGGAAGCGATGAGGAAGGTGACAGCACGATCGGCGATCAAGTTCTTGGTCGATTGTTTGCCGTTTCGGAATCCCTAACAGGATCATCACCGACAACGGCACGCAATTCACAAGCCGCACCTTCATGCAGTACGTCCAAGATCTTGGCGCCAAGGTCTGCTCCGCTTCTGTTCCTCATCCGAGAAGCAACGGTCAAGCGGAGAGGGCAAATGCTGAAGTGCTGCGCGGGCTCAAGACCAGAACTTTCGACAGGCTGCACAATTGCGGAAGAAACTGGATTGAGGAGCTGCCGGTGGTTCTTTGGTCGATCAGGACGACGCCAAATCGAGCCAGCGGCGAGACACCTTCGCTCTAGTCTATGGAGCAGAGGCAGTTCTCCCCACGGAACTTCGTATACGGATCGCCTCGAGTGCTCGCTTATGATGAGCTTGAGCAAGAGCAGGCTGCGACAAGATGACGCGCTGCTCCTTGAGGAGGATCGTCTTCGAGCTTCATGCGAGCTGCTCGATACCGGCAAGCTTTGCGCCGCTACCATAGCCGCAAAGTTAATGCGAGAAGTCTCGAGGAAGGCGACCTTGTTCTTGGGCTCGTTCAGTCCGCCAAGAATTCCGACAAGTTGACGCCGAAGTGGGAAGGCCCTTACCGGGTGAAACGAGTCACTAGGGCTGGCGCTGTCCGCCTTGAGACCGAAGATGGCATTCCGTGAGCAACTCACGGAACATTGAGCATCTTCGTAAGTTTTACCCGTGAAGCGCGTGATTGCCGGAACCTGTTAAAACAGCGACCTTTTGTACAAGTCTTGCCGCTGTTGCATGTAATCCTTTGTACAAAGCCGGGCGCAGACCCCATGCATAAGTAAAGCTAGCGTGCTTCGCACATCTTGTCAATTTCATGCTTTTTACTTCTATTTGCATGCCTTATATGACACTTTGTGCAACACCTACCCCTGGTAAGTGATAACGAGCCATAATGCTCCATATCTTTATTTTCTCCTCTTTCTCTTTCTCAAAGAAAGGAAGGTTCCCTCGCACACAAGTTTCCCGGGGTGAAAGGAGAAGATAATGGTGTGGATCAAGCGTCGCTCAAGGAAGTCTAGCCTTACCGGGAAGCAAACGACAGAAAAGCTAAGTTGCTAAAGTTTGAGCAATCAGTTTTAAATTTTTTAAGTTATCTTCCTCGAACGACCGTACTTTGTATGGGAAACCTGTGCGCGGTAGCTAGTTGCGCCCTTACTTTGTTTCGAGTCCGCTCAACAACTTAAGTGAGCTGCGACTAGTTGCGACAAGGTTACTTGTCGGAAGCGGCACCGCCCGAGCTCTTGGCGTCCGCACTTTTCGGCGCTCGCGGCCCGGGTGCCTGCGCCGACAAGTTCCCTAAAAGCGTAGGGCAAAAACATACAAAGGAAGGAATCAAGTAAAGGAAATAACATAGCAATTGATACCCAAAATAGAGTTATATTACAAGATAGCTTGCCGCAGCTCTAATGGATTGTTCTTATGACATGACCAACAACGGCAAGAGAAAGAGAAAACGGGCGGCCTAATCTACGTGATCGCCCTCAACCCTCTTGATTCCGCTCACCCTGTCCATGATGGGTGCGACAAGGGTCTTGAGCGCCTCCACATCAGCATCCGGCGGCAAGGACTTGAGGACGTTGGTGAGGTTGAGGCCTGGATTGCGGAAGGCCACCTTCATCGACACTTTTGAAGAGCTCCAGCAGATCTGGCGCGATTCCTCGGCCAGCTGCTTTGGGACCTCTTCCCGGAGTCGCTGGAGGGCCGTCACCACGCCCTTGAAGAACAAGCTAAGCTTGGCGCTGGGTTGGAGGTGCTCGTCGAAGGAATATCCAAGATCCACCATCCCCAGCTGTGCCAACTCTTCGTCGATGGCTGCAGCAACATTCACGAGACCCACTCGGTCCAGTGCTCCACATTCTCCCTCAAGGCACTCTGGGCGGCAACAGCACTCGCCAGCAGCGCCTCGTCGGCCTTGATCTTCTCCTTCAAGGCCACTTCCTGCTCCCTGGCACCGTCCGGCCTTTGAGTCAAAGTAGTTAGCTTCAACTCAAGATCTGCATTGGAGTCCCTGGCGGCGCTGAGCTCCTTGCTCCTCTCGGCGAAACAGCCCTGCAGCTCGCCAAGAGTATAGGCGTCCTTCTCGCGCTCGTGCTTGAGTGCAGCAAGCTCCTCGCCGCTCTCCTTGAGGCTGGCCTCCAACTGCGCCACCCTCGTCTCCAGCTCCTTCTTGGCGGCCTCGGCAGCTGCGGCAGCATCCTTTGCTTCCTTGAGAGTCCCGCCAAATGTTTGCTTACGCATGGCAAGATCCTCCTCGTGGCTGTCAAGGTTAACCTTCCGCTGCGCCAACTCGCCTTCCTGCGCAAACAGCTTCTCGGCGGCAAGCCGCTGTTGCTCCTCAGCTTCAGCCTTCTCGAGGAGGAAGGCTTTGCGCTCCTCGGCAAGCCACTCCCGCTCCTCTACCAAGGACCGGAGAGCTTCCTGGTGGCGGCCCCGGAGCTCCTCCGTGCGCTTCTCGATGTCTGCTCCCGCCTTCGCGACAAGCGCTTCCGGGATTCGGCTTGGCTTGTCGGGCGCGGTAGAGCGACAATGACTTCGCGGCTGCTCCTCCTCGGGCTCGCCCGCTGCTTCGCTTAGCGCGTCGACTAGCATTAGTCCAGCGGAGGCGAGCAGCTCTTCATCGAAAGTTTCTCCTTCGCCCGGCATACAGGCTCGACTCCCATGGGAGCTTGATGAAGACGCCATCGCCCGGCCTTCAAATAGGCGCGGGCTGGGGATCTTGAACTCGGCCTTCTGCGGCTGCAGCGGCGGAGGGATCGGCGGTCGGCGTAGCGCCTGGCGCTCCTGCGGCCTCAGGGTCGTCAGTGCGATCGCCAGACCCCTCGCCAGCTTCTGCGGCGGCAGCTTTGGCGGCCTCTTCGCCGGCGGGCTCGTCAGCACCAGCTTCTTCTTCGGTGGCAGCGGCGTCGTCAGTATTGCCGCGCGCGTCCTCCTTGCCGGCGACCTCGGTCTCCATTGGCTCTGTGGCGGATGGATGAAGAAAAGTCAAGCAAATATTCAAAGAGAAAATCAGAAGAAGAAGAACACAAGGGAAGTTTTCAGGCAAGAAGATTACCTGCCGAGTCTGCGGTCATGGTCTCCGCCATGAAGGATCGTTGGTGCCGTCCCTTGGGAGAACTGCCCTTGCCGGAGAAGTCTCCTTGCGGAGAACGCTCCCTTGCCGGGAATCCACCCTTGGCGGCGTAGTCGAAGCGAAGGAGGCTGCTCTGCTCCTACACAAATTGACGATCGAGATATCGGCAAAGAAAGAGCACCCATGCACGCGAACAACAAGAAGTAGACCATATACTTACGCTGGGGGCTGCGCTGGGGGCTGCTTTGAAGAAGAGTTGCCGCATCCGGCAAGGTAGTCTCGAACGTGCCTCCTGCTTTGTCATGATGGGTTCATCCTCGGCGACAATCACGGGGTCTTGGCTCTCTTCGACATTCTACGGGCGGTGTCACGAAAAGGAATGGGTTCAGAGTAAAGCAAATCAGATACAAGACAAAGCAACAAATCAAAGAATTACAAGTACAGCAAAGAATCTTACTCTTCTTCTTACTCATCGGAGCTGAGCGCGGAAAGATCAAATTCTGGCCCGCCTCGATCTGACGAGGCGGAGGAGTGGGTTCCCTTGGGCGCTTGGCGGGAGGCGGAACGGTGGTGCGCAAGGGCCCGCTCCGATTGCCGCGGCGTGAGGTGCTCCGGCACTTGATGCTTGCCGCGGTGGAGCGCGTTGCGCGGCGCTGCGGCTGTTGGCCCGTCTGCCGCCCCGCTACGTCTCCGGCCTTGCAAAGACGCCGTCTTGGTGGAGCTGGGGGCTCCGCTCGCGGCAAGCTGCTTGAAGGTGGGGAGGATGCGCCCTCGGCGGGCTCGCTCGACTCTGCTTTAGGCTCGGCAAGCTCTTCCTCGCCGGCAAACTCCTTTCGCTCGACAAGGCTTGCCGCCTCTGCGCACCTCTGCCTCCTCCACGATGAAGCCAAACTTCGCCCAGCGGCGGCCGCTGCCGCCTCTTCCGGCCTGGTGGCGTCGCTGCATCTCATCATCGGTGGTGTTGCGGGTGAGGCCCCTCCGCTCATCGGGGCGGACCGGCATTTCTACCAGATTGTCAAAGAAGCTGCCGCACGGCGTCATCTGCGAGCTCTTGCCAAGTTGGGACAATTCCATGCGAAGTCGCTGCGGCATCATTGCACGCGGATGCGGTCAAGCGAGGAAGTGTTACGCCGAACGATGCCCCTCGGCAACCTAAACATCTCTGGATGATCGGGATCGGGCTTGAACAGCTCTAAGAGCATCGCGTCAAGCTCCAAGACGGTGAAGTTGAAGTTGAGGCCTGGCGCAGCCTCATGATATCTGCCGCGTTACGAAACTCCCGAGCGAGTCTCCTCCAGTCCTGCAAAGAAGCGGCGGCGAAGAAAGTCTGCGCCAATGGTGCCTCTGATGAGCCCGGCAAGTCTAAGGCGAAGGATTCGGTGACCGCAATCTTGAGCCTAAGCGTCTTCCGGGGCAGATTGCTCAATCGTTGCAGCGCCTCTTTGGGGTTTGGTATTTGGGCGGTAAATGGCTGCGGTTCTCCTCGACAATCCAGCACCAATCTGCCCTCCATTCCTCCCATTTGCTACGGAGCTCTCCCTCCAGATAGGCTTCCTTCTTGCCGACCCTCGAGATCCAAGCGATCCCTCCGGCAAGGGGCTCTCCTCTCTCAACTCGGGGTAAAAAGAAGTGGCGGAAAAGGGCTACATTTGGATGGACTCCGACAAAGTTTTCGCAGAGATGTGCGAAAACTGCCATGGTCAAAACGGCATTGGGGGTGAAATCAAGGAGGCAGAACCCGTAGGTATTCATGATGTCACAGAAGAATTCAGAGAAAGGCGGACAGAGCCCACAGTAGAAGAAGAGCGCGAAGAAGGGACACCCAGTCGGGGCCAATTCCGAAGCAGCAGCGGGGAGTACCTTCGTGCGCGGATGCGCTCGCGTCTCCGTCGACCAGAAGAGGTAGTAGTTCTCCCTCAGCTCCCTCGCGGCGAGCTGGGGGGGGGGGGAAGATGGCCCGCTCCTTCCAGAAGGCGCCGCAAGCCGCCACGCCTCGACGACTTCACGGCCTTTCCCTTGTCGGCTTCGGAGCCATGGCGGGCGGTGGAGGAAATCGGCGGCGTTGGTGGTGCAGGTGGCGATGAAGCGGGCGCTGCTCTCTTTCAGCCTTGAAGAGAAGGGGGGAGCAGCGGTGGTTTTTTCGATGGGACAGCAACTGGCGAGATGGGCGGCCTGCCCCTGTTTCCCCTGCTTATAAAGAAGGAGGGGGCGGACGTTCCGATTTTCCGAATAAAGAAACCCCCACGATCTCGCCCACGATCTCTCACACGACGCCGCACTCGACGCGTGCCGTTCGTGGAGGGCGTGGTGGGTCCGGGGTGAGTAACGGCGTGACCCAGGCCGCGTGTGCCCGTGCCTGTTTTGGGCTGGCCCAACAGCGCTTCGGCACCGTGTGTGGCCCAGGCAGGGGCTCCTGCCGGTGTACTAGAGTAGGGGTACCCTAGTATCCCGAACTTGTGCACGGCAGGCGATTGCAGCCCTCCGCGGCGAGGCGTGCGGGTGACCGCCAAGGGCCCCGTGGTTCCTTTGGAGCCATTCAAGAACAAATTATTCAAGCCAAGGAGACAAGGCCCGGAAAGAGGAGCTTGCCGGGAAGGCCACCCAAGGCACCTACAAGACAAGGCCCCGGCAAGAGGAGCTTGCCGGGAAGGCCCAATGAGCGACAAGCTTCCGGGCGCGACAAGACAACAACCGCGGCAAGGCGCTTGCCGCGGCAGACCACCTCTCTGTACCTACGCTCCAGCACATCCACTAACGTGTCGCCCTGGGACCTTTCTAGGCACGCGTGGCGAGAGGCTGTGCAGCCAGCGGTGTGAGGTGGCAAGCGGCGCTGACAAGTTTGCCATCGTGGCGAACGGTGGCGCCTCGACGGTCCCTGTTTGCCTTTGTTAGGGCGGCGTAGATGGGCATTTAATGCCTTTGTCCCCGCCGTCGGGGTTAGGTATGGTACCTTTGTACCTTTGTACAAGTAGGTGTACCAACCACTACTTTTCCATTTGTACCCTTGTCTATGTTGCCACCTGTCGGGGACCCTTGAGCATATAAAAGGAGGCCCATGCGCAACGTAGAAAGGGTCGGTCGATTCCCCACGCTCGGTCTCGTTAGCAGCTCGTGTGTCTTTGTAGCACTTTCAGCGCTCTGAGCAAGAACGCAATACATTCAGACATGCAACAGTAGGAGTGTTATCTCTCCGGAGAGCTCCGAAGCTGGGTAAACCTCTCATGTGCTTCGCCTCGATCTGCTCTTCGTGCGACCTCCGCTCCCCGCCGAACCGAAAGGGGCTCGGTCCGTCGGTCCCATAGGTGTTCGTGGGTCAGATCAGCCTGCCCCGACAAATTTGAACTTCGTCTGATCGTAATTTGAGTTTCGTAGCTCCGTTTGAGTTGATTCTTTTTGCAAATTAACGCTCTTGACCTAAATTGTCTGATAAGGCCAAATTCACATAATTTTGGTACTGTTAGAAATTGTTTTATGTTGCAAGAGTTATTTGCTTGGTTTTAATGTTTTCCGAATCGTCTTCTTCGATCTTTCTGATTTTTTGAGTGATTGCTTATGTGTGGTTACTATTGCTTGCTTACGATAGATTGACCGGAGTGTGACGAGTAGAACTATCAAGATTTTTGATTGCGAATCATCTTCATCAACATTGCAGGCAAGTTCACACTTTAATCATATCCCTTTCATACCCAATTTTTATGCATTAGTTTCACCCTCAAACATTGCATAAGTAGGATTGATAACATGTGGGTATTGGGAAGTAGTTGATGAGGTAGGAACCTATTGCCCTGTATTCAAACCTTGGGAGTTACTATTACGTTATGCTTATACTGCTATGCTATGCTCGTAGACGTGGAGTGGGTTTGAGAGTATTCATGACAGATGTGAGATTGTTAATTAGTGGTTCAACTTAAGGTGGCAACTTGAATACACATCTGGGTGGATTGAGGCACCTGGGTTTTCCAGTGATTGCCTGTACTTTTTTGGAAATCCTGGGGTACCGTGTGATTCTCCTTTGGACCGCCACCCAGGCTCAAAGGGATCAAGAGATTATTCATACTAGAAACTTCCGTGTGCAACCACAAGCTATTATGGGCTCTAGCATAGTTGATTAAGTCGTGTGAACTCTTACGGTGGTAGACTAGCAGATGTAGGGGATGTAGGTGGTACGGTCTACCCATCGTAAGGTGCTAACGCTTCTGAAAGACTATGTCTCAGTCATCCGTTTCTCAAACATCATGTAGTGCGAGAAATCAAATAGAGGAGATCGAGTCTTGTGGGGAAAATTGCGCAAACCTCTGCAGAGTGTACAAACTAATCATGGTTAGCCGTGTCCCCAGTTATGGACAAATCTTGAATATCTGGTTCTTAGATTATCATATTGATCTCATCACGTTACTTAATTAATTTGTTGGGTTATTAATTACCTTTTAATTGGGATTGAGAGGGGGTTTACCTTCTCAATGTTTTCAAAAAACTTTGTAGTTAAATAAAATATATTCCTTTGCAGTAGGGAAAAATTGGCTTTTTGCAAAAACCATATAACCATAGAGCTTTTCCACCAGCCATATATGCATGTAGTGATAGCTATTATTCATCATTATCTTATGGTGTGAATTTGCCAGTACATTCAATGTACTGACCCTTTGTGGCTGCAACGTCTCATGTTGTAGGATTCTTACGACGAGTAAGTGATACGTTAGGGTTACAGTTTCTACACTCAACTTTGCCGTTGGTGTTGATGGGAATCCACAACTTTGTTACTTACGCTATTTGGATTCAGGTAATAGTATTTACGTTACTTTATACATGCGATTTACCTCTGTTATAAATCCTTGAGTACCGTGTGTGTCAGCATACCGATCCAGGGATGACACTTAAGCACAGAGACTTGACCTTCTGAGGTCGGGTCGCTACACGGGGGTGCCGGACGGGGCTGCGGTCGGCGAGGCGGCCGAGGCAGAGGTGGCCGCAAAAGGGGGACGCCTGCGTCATCTCTGTCTCCGTCGCCATCTCCCCCGCCAACTCCTCCTGCTTTGCCAAGTGGTCACGTCGGGGACATGGTGCTCGAGTTCATCCTGTAGCTGCATGGGCCGCTGCGCATCCGCCTTTGTCTTCCCTGGGCATTCGTGAGGGTGCTGGAGATCGACCAACCACCGCGGCTGAGGCTTCACATGAAGGGGTGTTGCCATGGCGACATGTGGGTGAACACGAGGTTTCCCGCCCCTCAAGTGATGCTCCTTCGCCGGGGCTGGAAATCCTTTGCACGCTCCCATTGCTTGATGGATGGGCACGTCCTCTGCTTCAAGCTAGAGGAGAGCGACCTGCTCTCCATTAAGGTCTTCAGGCACTCGGGACACAGGCTAGGGTGCTGTGTAGAGAGCTCAACCAATGACGAGAGCTCCTCCTCAGGTGACAACGACGAGGAGGACAGCGACGGCGACGACGAGGGTAGTGGGCGGGAGGATGACAGGTCCGACTAAGTGTGGGACACACCGTCCCCGAGCGACGCCGGCAGCACCACCATCTGCACCGCCAGCTCCTTGAAATTCTCGGGCCACTGCTCCTGGTGGCTGGTGCTGGAGGGCCGGAGAAGGCAAAGAAGGCGGGTGGCGGGCCGTCAACTCAGAGTACGATGGCACCGACGCCTTCGTCGCGTATTGCCGGCCCGCTGTCTCTTCTTTCGGCCTCTTCCCTAGCACCGTCATCACCAACCTTCTCTTGGTGTCTTCTACTGCTCGTACCTCGCCTAGGCGCCCCTTTTGCCCTCCTGCTTATCCTGATCCTCTTCCTGAGGAGAGGGACAAGAAAGGGATTACGGGCATCTTATC
Source organism: Aegilops bicornis (assembly GCA_021605145.1). Lineage (NCBI taxonomy): Eukaryota > Viridiplantae > Streptophyta > Magnoliopsida > Poales > Poaceae > Aegilops > Aegilops bicornis. The sequence continues at coordinate 299,445,068 of CM038672.1, read as the reverse complement.
CTTTTTTAGTTTTTAAGCCTGCGGGCACTTGTCAGATTTAAACCTTGTAATTCCCTTGCTCATGTTTACATTCCGTAAGAACTGTACCTGTTTGGAACGTATTAATGAAAAAGAGTGCTTGACGGGTTCTTTGTGCGTGAGCGAGGCCCATGCCACGGAATGAATCCTTGTTATTTAAAATAAACATTGTCGCCTGGCAATAGGCCTTGTCGTCCCCTCACTTCATTCACGACCATACTCACGCTCTCGGCGGAGGCAGGGGCGAAGTAGGGTTAGGCCCTTCGTTTGCTTCCTTGTCACTACAACTACAACCAGGTTTCGGCCCAGGGAATAGTTCTTGGGCACAGGAAAGGGGGGGGCACGGTGGCCCAGGAATAAACGAGGCTTCATACGTCTCTATTCCATACGGAAATGCATACCAGGGGATAAAGGACTTATCTGGATCTGCAGCCCCCGGTAACCTTGGCTTGTCGTGGTCGGGTGCTTGAATCTGCAGCCCCCCGGCAATGGCTTGCCGGGGTCGGGGATGTTGATCCGTCTCCCTGCCCTTAAATGGCTTAGCAGAAATGCCTATGCAACCTATGAACCAAAGAAAAGACTGGAAAGGACGGAAAGACACACACCCGACCTCTATGCTAGGGGTTAGTTTCTGCCGGGCACTATCAACCCTACCAAAGAGAGACTTAACCTAGCATGCATGCTAAAACTTAGGGCGCCAGCGCTTCATTTATTTATGCTTAGCGTCTGCATCTGGCTTTGCACAAAGGGTTACATGCCTTGTCGGCAAGGCTTGTACAAAAGGTGGCTTGCCGGGAGGCCTGGCAACCGCGCCTCATGGGTAAAACTTACAAAGATGTTCGATGTTCCAGGAGTTGCTCACTGGGATACCATCTTCGGTCTCCAGGCGGACTGCGCGGGCACGGTGACTCGTATTACCCGATAAGGGCCTTCCCACTTAAATCGTCAACTTGTTGGAATTCTTGGCCGAAGAACAAGGTCGCCTTCCTCAAGACTTCGGGCATGAACCTTGCGGCTATGGTAGCGGCGCAAGGCTTGCTGGTAGCATGCAGCTCGCACAGCCGCCCGAAGACGATCTTCCTCAAGGAGCGTCGCGTCATCTTGCCGCAACTGCTCTTGCTCAAGCTCGTCATAAGCGAGCACTCGAGGTGACCCGTATGTGAGTTCCGTGGGGAGAACTGCTTCTGCCCCGTATACTAGGGCAAAGGGTGTCTGGCCGGTGGCTCAATTTGGTGTCGTTCTGATCGACCAAAGAACCGTCGACAACTCATCAATCCAGCGCCTTCCACACTTGTGTAGCCTATCAAAAGTCTTTGTCCCCAGGTCTCGCAGTACTTCAGCATTTGCCCTCTCCGCCTGGCCGTTGCTCCGTGGGTGTGCCACTGAAGCGAAATAGACCTTGCTGCCGAGGTCCTGGATGTATTGCATGAAGGTGCGGCGTGTGAACTGCGTGCCGTTGTTGGTGATGAACCTGTTCGGCACACCAAAACGGCAAACTAGCCCCTTGAAGAACTTGACGGCTGACTGTGCTGTCACCTTCCTCACCGCCTCCACTTCGGGCCACTTTGTGAACTTGCCGATTGCGACGTACAAGTACTCAAAGCCCCCGACAACACGGGGAAAGGGGCCCAGTATGTCGAGCCCCCAGACCGAAAATGGCCAGGAGAGAGGGATTGTTTGAAGGGCTTGAGCTGGTTGATGAAGCTTCTTCGAATGGGCCGACACGCTTCACACTTGGTTACTAGCGCAGCTGCATCCTGGAGGGCCGTGGGCCAGAAGAAACCTTGCCGGAATGCCTTGCCGGCAAGGGCCCTTGACCCTATGTGGGAGCCACACATACCTCTATGCATCTCTGCCAACATCTCTAGTCTGTCCTCTTGAGGAATGCACTTCAGCCTGACTCTGTTTGGCCTCCTTCTGTATGGGGTATCATCCACAAACTGGTACATGTTGGACCGATGGGCTACTTTCTCTGCCTCTTCCTGCTCCTCGGGGAGCTCTCCTGTTTGGAGGAAACAGATGGTGGGCTGCGCCCATGCTGGAGCCTGGGGCTCGACAGCAAGGACCAGAGGCTCATCTTCGGCCGTAGGGGCAGCTGCCTCTACGGTCAAGGCCTGGGCCCCCGTCGGAGGTAGTTGCCCCTCGGCAGGCTTACGATGTAAAAAACATACAGAAAATAGCAACTGGCACTTGACACTATGCCAATAGGTTAGTACCAAAAAATGATATAAATGGCTATAAAATGATTATAAAACATCCAAGATTGATAATATAACAACATGGAACAATAAAAAATTATAGATACGTTGGAGACGTATCAACCAACAACAAGAGAGAGGTTGTACGACCAAGGTGGATTGTTCTTGGTCCGTTTTACGATCCATCTTGGTGAGATGCCTCTCTGGCCCGCCGACTGAAAGTGGGGGTGTGTGTGTGGGGGGGGGGGGACTGCTACTTCGCACTTTGCTAGGCGAACCTCTGTGGGGGGGGGAGCATGCATTCATAGCTTAGGATTCCCTTCCTGCCGACACGAGGGGGGGGGCAAGCAATACCGTGCGCTTTGCGAGATAGGTGCCACATCGAAGTTGCATTTGGTATTTGAACATCAAACCACCCTTTTTCACACATATATTTGGTCCACATGCATATTTGTTCGTGTTCTGACCCTCTCCCACGTCATTTTCACCAAATTTATGAACATTAGACAAGTCGGATGACGCAACAGACACGGTTCACTCACTGTAACCGTGTGCCATGCCGGTGCCCCTGTCATGCACATCCGCACAGTACATTGGGCTCCATGAGGCTTCACCTCTCAAAAATATCTACCCGCCTGCAGCTTTTTTCTGTTTGATAACACATGGTTATTATGTTTCGACCGTGTGTGATGTTTCTTGTTCCCGCTCCCGCCTGCATCCCTCAAAAATATTTTCCCACCTCGAGGGTTTTTCTGTTTCATAACACACAGTTGTTATCTCTGGACCATGTGCGATGCACCATCCAAATTTTCAATAGCTCCAGCATTTCACTCCAGTGTTTGACTCCCGCGTAGTAAAATTTTTAGTAGCCGCGTCATTTCCTCAAACACAACCCCCGCCCCTCCACACACACACACACACCAAAATCTCCTCGGGCGGGCGCACGTGCACACACACACACACACCAAAACCTCCTCGGGTGCGCGTGCGTGCGCGTGCACACACACCCCCTCCTTTGCTCGAAACCCTAGCAAGGTCGTCGTTGCCGCCCCAAGGCCTCCATTGTCAACATCTGCCAGTTTGCCCGTCCAGCTTACCCACAGTTCCCCATACCCAGGCCGCCCTGAGTTTCTTAGATGACGCCTGCCAAACACCCCCTTTCCCATAGATCCCTATCCCCATCCCCATCCCCCACTCCAGAGCATCGCGGCCTAAGCCCGGCTATGCTTCCAGTGGAGCTCGAGGAGTGACTGGCCCAAAAGAGGTGTATCGCGGTCTCTTCGCCCGATGTCGCCAAGGAAGCTGACGACCATTACTGGCCGTAGGCACTCAATCAGCGGGCTAGAGTATGCAGGTATGTCGCGGACGCCGGCTACAACATTGAGGTCGTCGACAGCGACAACCTGAGGCGGGCTATGTCGCAGGTTAAGTGGGCCACCCCCAACCCCTTGGGTTCAACCAACCGTCAATCTCATCCATGGCCCCGCCGCTGATCTCCTCTGACTCGCTATCAGGAAATTGCCATCCTACATCACCATCGAGCCCCTTTTGTCATTTCTGAAGGACAGGTTCTGCGACGCTGGCTTGGGATCCACGGCTTCCAAGACAGACCTCATCGACGGAGACCACGAGGAGGGCACCCTCTCCGGCTCTTCCAAGGGGGAAATAGCCCATCTGCTCTTTCAAGGGGAAAGAGCTCGTCTGCGACATCAGGGAGGGCACCCTACAACCGTGCTCTTCTATGGGGAAGGAGCCCATCTGCGACAACATGGAGCGCATCCAGGGTCCATGCTCTTCCCACAGGAACGAGCCCATCTATGACAAGTGAGGAAACCCATGCTTTGTTTTGCCATGCCTCTTCACAGGGGGGAACCCATGATTTGTTTTGTTGAGTCCCTCTTGTAGTGTAGTGAGAATATGTCCAGTTTTAATTGCTATATTTAGTTGTTTGCAGTATGCCGTGTTTATTTCAGTTGTTCACAATGTGATGCTCGATATGTGCAATTATTCACTGTGCAGTACTTTTCATCAATCCAGTTTTAAACATACCGATAGTAATGCATGTATTTGCTTTCTGTTAAGCCTGTTATAGCTAGCATATGCCTCTTTTAAAGTTGTTGATTGTTTGGTTGTTTGTAGTTAGCATATGTCCATTTTTAAATGCTATCTTTGGTTGTTCGTAGTATGCCTTGTTTATTCTAGTTATTCACAACGTGATATTCTATATGTGCAAGTATGGGATGACCTACAATTATAGGGGATCAATTGTAGCTCTTTTCGATAAGTAAGAGTGTCGAACCCAACGAGGAGCAGAAGGAAATGACAAGCGGTTTTCAGTAAGGTAATGTATGCAATTGCTAAAATTGTAAGTAGCAGAGTAGTTTGATAGCAAGATAATTTCTAACGAGCAAGTAACGATAGTAGTAACAAAAGTGCAGCAAGGTAGCCCAATCCTTTTGAGACAAAGGACAGGCCAAAACGGTCTATTATGATAAGCAAAGCGTTCTTGAGGGTACATGGGAATTTCATCTAGTCACTTTCACCACGTTGGTCCGATTTGTGTTCGCTACTTTGATAATTTGATATCTGGGTGGACCAGTGCTTAGGTGCTATTCTTACTTGAACAAACCCCCTACTTATGATTAACCCTCCCGCAAGCATCTGCAAGTACGAGAAAAGTATTAAGATGTAATCAAGACCATAGGGGTATTAAATAGTCGTGACCTCAAAAACAAAAGTAACTACTCACAAATGATAACCATGATCAAGACCATAGGGGTATTAAATAGCATATTGTATCTGAACATATAATGTTCCACCAAATAAACCATAGAGTAATCAACTACAAGATGTAATCAACACTACTAGTCACCCACAAGCACCAATCTATAGTTCCGGTAACAAGATTGAACACAAGAGATGAACTAGGGTTTGAGATGAGATGGTGCTGTTGAAGATGTTGATGGAGATTGCCCTCCCCAAGATGGGAGAGTTGTTGGTGATGATGATGATGATGATTTCCCCCTCTGGAAAGGAAGTTCCCCCGGCGGAATTGCTCCGCCAGAGGGCAAAAGTGCTCCTGCCCAAGTTCCGCCTCGAGACGGTGGGCTCCGTCCCGAAAGTCCTCTCCTTATTTTTTCTAGGTCAAAATGACCTATACACCAGAAGATGGGCACCGGAGGTGGCCCTGGGTGAGCACAACCCACCAGGGCGCGCTTGGGCTCCCTTGCGCGCCTAGGTGGGTTGTGCCCACCTGGTGGGCCCCCTCTGGTAGTTATTTGCTCCAATATTCTTCATATATTCCATAAAAATTCTTCATGAAGTTTCAGCTTGTTTGGAGTTGTGCAGAATAGGTAGCCTGATGTAGCTCTTTTGGTCCAGATTTCCAGCTGGCGGAATTCTCCCTCCTTGTGTATACGTTGCATATCATGAGAGAAAAGGCATTCGAATTACTCCAAAAAGCATTATTATGGATAAAAACATCTTAAATAACAGTAGGAAAGCATGATGCAAAATGGACGTATCAACTCCCCCAAGCTTAGACCTCGCTTGTCCTCAAGCAAAAACTGAAATCAAAAAACATGTCCACATGCTTTGAGAGAGAGGTGTCGATAAAAACAAAATACGGACATAGAAGCATCATGTTTATTATTATAGCAGCAACAAAATTAAACATAAGGCTTTTATCATAGAATTTTTATCATATACTTCTCATGAATAAGTAATAGTTCACCACACAATTGAAGTATAAAGCAGAAACTCTATTATAAACCAACAAACTATGTTCTCAGTCAACTTTGCAACTACAATTCATCATCTTTTCAGGAAGGGTCACGTATCGGAGCCTTTAGGCAAGTCCACATACTCAACCATCATATAGTCTTCTATGATTGCTAACACTCGCTTCATACACATGAGCAAAACGTTTCAACCGGACACATAGAAAGACAGGGGCTTATAGTTTCGCCTCCCAACGTATTCACCTCAAGGGTGATGCCAACAATAATAACTCATGCCACCCATATTCAACTGGACATATGTGCCTAGATCTTTCCTCGCCACATGATGCTTGCCAAAGGAGAAAAATAAAAAGGAATATAGAGAAGAAACTTTGACTCTTTGCATAAAATTAAATACATAAAAGTAAAAGATAGGCCCTTCACATAGGGAAGCAGAGGTTGCCATGCGCTTATTTGTTTGTATGCTCAATCCCTTAGTGCAAAAGAACGTCACGTTCCATTGGCCCTTGTGATAGCGACCTTTATTATGCGGTATGTCGCTTTTATTATTCACCATCACAAGTTTGTGCAACGCTCAATTTTCTCTTACACTAAATGATCTCACACATTTAGAAGAAATTTTTATTGCCTTTTTGCACCGATGACAACTTACTTGAGGGATCTTGCTCAATACCTAGGTAGGTATGGTGGACACTTGGAAATAAGATTTGAGTTTAAGGTTTTTTGGATGCACAAGTAGTATTTCTACTTAGTGCGGAATTTTTGGCTAGCAAAGATAGGGGGCAAGCACCACATGTTAAAGGATCTACGACAATATGGCTTCTATGTGAAGATGCACAAACATAAATCATTAAGTTGTCTTCCTTGTCCAACGTCAACAATTTTGGCATATAATATTTTGATGGGGGCTCACAATCACAAAACATTTCTAGGATAGTGTATTTATATGTGAATCTTCTCTTCCCTTATTAATTCTTTCATGAGTTGCATCATTGACTAATGCTATGTTTGTCAATCTCTAATAATTTTTTCTACTTATACTTTTCCTTATGTGGTGTCATCACCTACCATAAGATTAGCATATGATCTTTTAATTGCAGCAAGAAAGTAAAGAAAGCAAAAACTCAAACTAAACTTTATTATATATCTTGCACACGATTACAAGGATAAATCACTAAGCAAACTCTCAAAGAAGAAAGGATCGAACTAAACTTTTATTCATCTAAAGCAGAAGATCGAACTAAAATAGTAAAAGCAAAAAGATAGTGGGAATGATACAATACCGGGGCACCTCCCCCAAGCTTGGCGAAAGCCAAGGGGAGTGCCCACACCCGATACTCAATGTTCCTTTGGTGGTGAAGATGAGGGTGGTGGTGATGAAGAAGAGTGCTTGTCCTTGGATTTCCACGGTAGAGGTCCACCATCGTAAGAGGAAGAATGAGTCTCACGGGTCCTGCAATTAGCAGCCAAACTCATTGATACGTCTCTGTCGTATCTATAATTTTTTATTGTTCCATGCCAATATTATTCACTTTCATATACTTTTTGGCAACTTTTTATATTATTTTTGGGACTAACATATTGATCCAGTGCCAAGTGCCAGTTCCTGTCTGTTGCATGTTTTATGTTTCGCAGAATATCCATATCAAACGGAGTCCAAACGGGATAAAAACGGACGGAGCTTATTTTTGGAAAATATGGAAAATTCGGAAGAAAAATCCATGCGAGGCGGTGCTCGAGGTGGTCACGAGGTAGGCGCGCCTACCCTCGTGAGCCCACCGTAAGGCGGTTGATGCTCTTCTTTTGCCGCAAGAAAGCTAATATTCAGAAAAAAATCACGGCGAAGGTTTTAGGCCAATCGGAGTTACGGATCTCCATATATACGCGAAACGGTGAAACAGAGCCAGAACAGAACGCAGAAACAGAGAGAAACAGAGACATAGATCCAATCTCGGAGGGGCTCTCGCCCCTCCCAAGCCATGGGAGCCAAGGACCAGAGGGGAAACCCTTCTCCCATCTAGGGAGAAGGTCAAGGAAGAAGAAGAAGGAGGGGGGCTCTCTCCCCCTCGCTTCCGGTGGCGCCGGAACGTCACCGGGGGCCATCATCATCACCGCGATCTACACCAACACCCCCGCCATCTTCACCAACATTTCCATCACCTACAGTGGTCCACTCTCCCGCAACCCGCTGTACCCTCTACTTGAACATGGTGCTCTATGCTTCATATTATTATCCAATGATGTGTTGCCATCCTATGATGTCTGAGTAGATTTTCGTTGTCCTATTGGTGGTTGATGAATTGCTATGATTGATTTAATTTGCTTGTGGTTATGTTGATGTCCTTTGGTGCCCATCATATGAGCGCGCGTGGATCACACCATAGGGTTGGTTGTATGTTGATAGGACTATGTATTGGAGGGCAAGAGTTACAGAAGCTTCAACCTAGCATAGAAATTGATGCATACGGGATTGAAGGGGGACCAATATATCTTAATGCTATGGTTGGGTTTTACCTTAATGAACGTTTGTAGTTGCAGATGCTTGCTAATAGTTCCAATCATAAGTGCATAGAATTCCAAGTAAGGGACAACATGCTAGCAGTGGCCTCTCCCACATAATACTTGCTATCGGTCTAGTAAAGTAGCCAATTGCTTAGGGACAATTTCGCCACTCCTACCATCACTTTTCCACACTCACTATATTTATTTTAGTTGTGTCTTTATCTTAGCAGCCCCTAGTTTTATTTTCGTGCTCTTTACTTTCTTGCAAGCCTATCTGAAAACACCTACAAAGTACTTCTAGTTTTATACTTGTTCTAGGTAAAGCGAACGTTAAGCGTGCGTAGAGTTGTATCGGTGGTCGATAGAACTTTAGGGAATATTTGTTCTACCTTTAGCTCCACGTTGGGTTCGACACTCTTACTTATCGAAAACTGTTGCGATCCCCTATACTTGTGGGTTATCAAGACCTTTTTGTAGCGCCGTTCTTGAGCAATAAGCGTGGGGTGAATATTCTCGTGTGTGCTTGTTTGCTTTATCACTAAGTAATTTTTATTTGCTGTTCTTAGTTGTTTTCTATCTTTAGTTATGGGTAGGAAAGCATAAAATACCAAAAAAATTAGTTGTACCTACTGCTCCAATGGTTGAAGAACCACTCAAAATCTATCACACTCTTGAAGCTTTTTACTTGGATCATCTTGATCCCTTTGTGCTCGTCTTTGAAACCCCAACTTGCTTAGTTGAGGGCAAATCTTTAGATGAGCATGCTTGTTATGTGCGACACTGTATATCTGAAAAAGGGAAACTATTATGGGATCAAATTCAACATTTGCAATGCTATGCTTGGAATTTATGCTACTATTATGATTTTACTTGTTGTTCTTAAAACCCTAAGAAACACCTTCCCTACCAATGTGAGTTTATTGATAATGGAATCTTATCCTCGTATGCTATGGGTGTTTATAATTACTATGATGTTCAACAAATTGAAGAATTTGTTGCTTTTAAGGGTGCTTACGAAATTGCTTCTTTGATTGAAAAGTATGGTGCTACTCTTTATGAATCTGAAAATTTTGCCATACTTAAATATTGCTATGATAATTATGCTTCTAATCCCTATGTTGAACCATATATTGAGAACTACTCCGCTGTCCAAGAAGAGACTAATATTTTGCAGGAAGCTATGGAAGAAGAAATTGATGAAACTGTGAGCTCATTGGATGAAAAAGATGATGAGGAGAGCGAAGAACAAAAGGAGGAAGAGCGGATTAGCTACCGTGCCCACCTTCTAATGAGAGTAACCCTCCAACTCATACATTATTTAATTCCCCTTCGTGCTTACGAAGGATGATTGCTATGATGATTGTTATGATCCCTTGAATTCCTTTGAAATATCCCTTTTTGATGATGCTTGCTATGCTTGTGGCCAAGATGCCAATATGAATTATACTTATGGAGATGAACTTGCTATAGTTCCTTATGTTAAACATGAAATCGTTGCTATTGCACCCACGCATGATAGTCCTATTATCTTTTTGAATTCTCCCGATTATACTATATCGAAGAAGTTTGCACTTATTAAGGATTATATTGATGGGTTGCCTTTTACCGTTGCACATGATGATTTTGATAGATATAATATGCATGTGCTTGCTGCTCCTACTTGCAATTATTATGAGAGAGGAACTATATCTCCACCTCTCTATGTTTCCAACACGATAAAATTGCAAGAATCTGTTTATACTATGCATTGGCCTTTACTATGTGTGCATGAATTGTTCTTTTATGACATGCCGATGCATAGGAAGAGAGTTAGACTTCGTCATTACATGATATATGTTACTTTGTGCTCACTACTAAATTACAAATCATTGCTAATTAAAATTGGCTTTGATATACCTTGGGATCCGGGTGGATCCACTTGAGCACTATATGCCTAGGTTAATGGCTTTAAAGAAAGCGCTGCCAGGGAGACAGCCCGGAAGTTTTAGAGAGTCATTTACTTCTGTTGAGTGCTTTCATATAGTTTAAAAACAAAAATAAATAAAGAGGGGAACCTAAAACTTTTCAAAAAGGAAAGTGAAAGTGAGAAAGACAAGCATTGTTGAAGTGGAAGAGCTCCTTGAACTTTGTTCATGCTCACGACAACTTTGTGAATCTTGATTACAGAAACTTTAAAAAAATAATAATTATCCCCTTGTACAATTCCATTGTATTATAAAAATAATGTGCCAAGGTTTGCCTTTAGGATGTTTACAATGCTTGTTGGTTTGTGCGGTGCAGGACAGAAACTTTGGCGGTAGTGCGCGATTTTAATTTCTTACTGGAACGTCAAATGGTTTTGATTCTTTTTGCCTGTATTTCTGTATAAATTGTTTATTATTCCTAATTTTGGCAGAATTTTTCAAGTATCAGAAGTATGGTGAGTGTTCAGATTGCTACAGACTGTTCTGTTTTAGACATATTCTGTTTTTGATGCATAGTTTGCTTGTTTTGATGAAACTATCAATTTATATCAGTGGTTTAAGCCATGAAAAGGTTATATTACAGTAGACACCATGCAAAAACAAAATATGAATTGGTTTGCAACAGTACTTATAGTAGTGATTTGCTTTATTATACTAACGGATCTTACCGAGTTTTCTGTTGAAGTTTTGTGTGGATGAAGTGTTCGATGATCGAGAAGGTTTCAATGTGAGAAGAAGGAAGAGAGGCAAGAGCTCAAGCTTGGGGATTCCCGAGGCACCCCAAGTAAATATTCAAGGAGACTCAAGCATCTAAGCTTGGGGATGCTAGGGAGGCATCCCCTCTTTCTTCAACAAGTATCGGTATGTTTTTGGATTCGTTTCATTCATGTGATATGTGCAAATCTTGGGTTGTCTTTTGCATTTAGTTTTCACTTTTCTTTTATGCACCATGCTGGTATGAGATAGTCCTTGGTTGATTTATAGAATACTCATTGCAATTCACTTATATCTTTTGAGTATGGCTTTATAGAATGCTTCATGTGCTTCACTTATATCATTTGAAGTTTCGATTGCCTGTTTCTCTTTACATAGACAACCGCCATTTGTAGAATGCTCTTTTGCTTCACTTATATTTGTTAGAGCTTGGGCATATCTTTTGTAGAAAGAATTAAACTCTCTTGCTTCACTTATATCTATTTAGAGAGATGACAGGAACTGGTCATTCACATGGTTAGTCATAAAATCCTACATAAACTTGTAGATCGCTGAATATGATATGTTTGATTCCTTGCAATAGTTTTGCGATATAAAGATGGTGATATTAGAGTCGTGATAGTTGAGTAATTGTGAAATTGAGAAATACTTGTGTTGAGGTTTGCAAGTCCCATAGCATGCACGTATGGTGAACCGTTATGTAACGAAGTCGGAGCATGAGGTGTTTATTGATTGCCTTCCTTATGAGTGGCGGTCGGGGAATGACGATGATCTTTTCCTACCAATCTATCCCCTAGGAGCATCTTGGCGTAGTACTTTGTTTTGATGACTAATAGATTTTTGCAATAAGTATGTGAGTTCTTTATGACTAATGTTGAGTCCATGGATTATACGCACTCTCACCCTTCCATCATTGCTAGCCTCTTTGGTACCGTGCATTGCCCTTTCTCACCTTGAGAGTTGGTGCAAACTTCGCCGGTGCATCCAAACCCCGTGATACAATACGCTCTGTCACACATAAGCCTCATTATATCTTCCTCAAAACAGCCACCATATCTACCTATCATGGCATTTCCATAGCCATTCCGAGATATATTGCCATGCAACTTCCATCATCATCATATACATGACTTGAGCATTTATTGTCATATTGCTTTGCATGATCGTAAGATAGCTAGCATGATGTTTTCATGGCTTGTCCTTTTTTGATGTCATTGCTACGCTAGATCATTGCACATCCTGGTACACTGCCAGAGGCATTCATATAGAGTTATATCTTTGTTCTAGATATCGAGTTGTAATATTGAGTTGTAAGTAAATAAAAGTGTGATGATCATCATTATTAGAGCATTGCCCCATCAAAAAAAAGAGAGGCCAAAGAAGCCTAAATAAAAAAATGGGGCCAAGAAGCCCGCAAAAAAAAGAAAATAAAATAAAATAAATAAAAAGGGGCAATGTTACTATCTCCTTTCCACACTTGTGCTTCAAAGTAGCACCATGTTCTTCATGTAGTGAGTCTCATATCTTGTGCTTCAAAGTAGCACCATGTTCTTCATATAGATTGTCTCCTATGTTTTCACTTTCATATACTAGTGGGAATTTTCATTATAGAACTTGGCTTGTATATTCCAACGATGGGCTTCCTCAAATGCCCTAGGTATTCATGAGCAAGCAAGTTGGATGCACACCCACTTAGTTTCTTTCGTTGAGCTTTCATACACTTATAGCTCTTAGTGCATCCGTTGCATGGCAATCCCCACTCCTCGCATTGACATCAATTGATGGGCATCTCCATAGCCCGTTGATTAGCCGCGTTGATGTGAGACTTTCTCCTTTTTTTTGTCTTCTCCACATAACCCCCATCATCATATTCTATTCACCTATAGTGCTATGTCCATGGCTCACGCTCATGTATTGCGTGAAAGTTGAAAAGGTTTGAGAACGTCAAAAGGATGAAACAATTGCTTGGCTTGTCATCGGGGTTGGGCATGATGTGAATATTTTGTGTGATGAAGATGGAGCATAGCCAGACTATATGATTTTGTAGGAATGAGCTTTCTTTGGCTATGTTATTTCAATAAGACATAATTGCTCGGTTGGTATGCTTGAAGTATTATTGTTTTTATGTCAAATGATAGACTATTGCTTTGAATCACTCGTGTCTTAATATTCATGCCATGATTAGACATATGATCAAGATTATGCTAGGTAGCATTCCACATCAAAAATTATTCTTTTTATCATTTACCTACTCGAGGACGAGCAGGAATTAAGCACAGGATGCTGATACGTCTCCGTCGTATCTATAAATTTTATTGTTCCATGCCAATATTATTCACTTTCATATACTTTTTGGCAACTTTTTATATTATTTTTGGGACTAACATATTGATCCGATTGCCAAGTGCAGTTCCTCGTCATTGCATGTTTTATGTTTCGCAGAATATCCATATTAAACGGAGTACAAACTGGATAAAAATGGACTGATCTCATTTTTGTAAAATATGGAAAATAACAGAAGAAAAATCCACGCGAGACGGTGCCCGAGGTGGTCACGAGGCAGGGGGGCGCGCCCCTACCCTCGTGAGCCCACCGTAAGGCGGTTGATGCTCTTCTTTTGCCGCAAGAAAGCTAATACTCGGAAAAAAATCACGGCGAAGGTTTCAGGCCAATCGGAGTTACGGATCTCCATATACACGCGAAACGGTGAAACAGAGCCAGAGCAGAACGCAGAAACAGAGAGAAACAGAGAGATAGATCCAATCTCGGAGGGGCTCTCGCCCCTCCCAAGCCATGGGAGCCAAGGACGGAGGGAAACCCTTCTCCCATCTAGGGAGAAGGTCAAGGAAGAAGAAGAAGGAGGGGGCTCTCTCCCTCGCTTCCCGATGGCGCGGAACGCCGCCGGGGGCCATCATCATCACCGTGATCTACACCAACACCTCCGCCATCTTCACCAACATCTCCATCACCTTCCCCCCTCTATCTACAGCGGTCCACTCTCCCGCAACCCGTTGTACCCTCTAGTTGAACATGGTGCTCTATGCTTCATATGATTATCCAATGATGTGTTGCCATCCTACGATGTCTGAGTAGATTTTCGTTGTCCTATTGGTGGTTGATGAATTGCTATGATTGATTTAATTTTCTTGTGTTTATGTTGCTGTCCTTTGGTGCCCATCATATGAGCGCGCGCGTGGATCACACCATAGGGTTGGTTGTATGTTGATAGGACTATCTATTGGAGGGCAAGAGTGACAGAAGCTTCAACCTAGCATAGAAATTGATGCATACGGGATTGAAGGGGGATCAATATATCTTAATGCTATGGTTGGGTTTTACCTTAATGAACGTTAGTAGTTGCGGATGCTTGCTAATAGTTCCAATCATAAGTGCATAGAATTCCAAGTAAGGGATAACATGCTAGCAGTGGCCTCTCCCACATAATACTTGCTACCGGTCTAGTAAAGTAGTCAATTGCTTAGGGACAATTTCGCCACTCCTACCATCACTTTTCCACACTCGCTATATTTACTTTAGTTGTATCTTTATCTTAGCAGCCCCTAGTTTTATTTTCGTGCTCTTTACTTTCTTGCAAGCCTATCCGAAAACACCTACAAAGTACTTCTAGTTTTATACTTGTTCTAGGTAAAGCGAACGTTAAGCGTGCGTAGAGTTGTATCGGTGGTCGATAGAACTTTAGGGAATATTTGTTCTACCTTTAGCTCCATGTTGGGTTTGACACTCTTACTTATAGAAAACTGTTGTGATCCCCTATACTTGTGGGTTATCACTCATACCTTTAAACCTCAACTCATATTCAAAGACTTGGCTTTGAAGATCATAGATCTGGCTTTGGAGAAAGTTGATTTGCTCGTTGAGGGTGAAGACGATGTCCTTCAAGGGCTTGCCACCCCCCTTGAGATCACGGGAAAGGTCCATGATCATGTGATTATTGGCATTGAGCCCACGCTCCACCATCCCCTTGCACCGGAAGACTTCCTGCTCCATAGCTTCAAGCCTGGCCTCCAAAGTTCCCGTCCCCTTGGATCCTTGCACATCGCGGATGTGCAGCACCCCCTCATGCATCTGGATGGTTTGAGGGTGCTGCACTAACTCCCGCAAATATGGGTTGATGACGTTCTTGAGGAACTTGTCCTTGGAGGAGCTTGAAGCGGCCATGGTAGATGGGATCTGACAGAAAACAGGAAGAAAAGAGAACAGAGGATTTCTACGCGATACGGTGGTCAATAGGTTCGGGGAGTATATAAAGAACTTTTATCTTGGGGAACAAGCATACAGAAGAAAAACGGAGTCCAAAAGGTGCCCCAGGTGGGCACAACCCACCTGGGCGTGCCAGGCAAGCCTGGCGCGCCCTGGTGCCTTGTGCCCACCAAGGTACGCTTCCTGGAAGTTTCTTATTTTCTTATTTTTCTAAATATTCCAAAACTGACAGAAAATATTTTTGCCGATTTTTCGGAGTCCGTTTACTTACCGGATCATGTACCTCCTTATTTTCACAATTCTGGAGTGTTCCGGAAGGACTCTTTTATTTGTTCTTCCGGTGTCAAAGTTTGGATAATATTATCTTCAACATTAATGGGCGTACGTGAGATATAATGTTTTATTCATTGCCCATTGACAACCTTCGGGTTAGTACCTTCGACATTATTTATTTTGATGGCTCCAGAGCGTTAAACCTCCTCGATAACATTTGGGCCTTCCCATTTTGAGAGGATTTTTCCCGCAAAGAATCTGAAACGGGAGTTGTACAAAAGAACATATTCTCCGAATTTAAACTCACGATTTTTGATTCTCTTGTCATGCCATCTTTTAACCTTTTCTTCAAATAATTTTGCATTTTCATAAGCTTGGGTTCTCCATTCGTCTAATGAACTAATATCAAATAATCTCTTTTCACCGGCAAGTTTGAAATCATAGTTGAGTTCTTTGACTGCCCAATATGCTTTATGTTCTAACTCAAGAGGCAAATGATATGCTTTTCCATAAACCATTTTATAAGGAGATATACCCATAGGATTTTTATATGCTGTTTTATAAGCCCAAAGTGCATCATCTAATTTCTTAGACCAATTCTTTCTGGACCTATTAACAGTCTTTTGCAAAATTAATTTTGTTTCTCTATTACTAAGCTCAACTTGACCACTAGACCGAGGATGATACGGTGATGCAATTCTATGGTTAACATCATGCTTGGAAAGCATTTTACGGAAAGCACCATGAATAAAGTGTGAACCACCATCAGCCATTAAATATCTAGGGACTCCAAACCTTGGGAAAATAACTTCCTTAAGCATTTTAATAGAGGTGTTGTGATCAGCACTACTGGTATACCCATTTAGTAACATAATCAACAACAACCAAAATATGTGTATACCCATTAGAGGAAGGAAAATGTCCCATGTAATCAAATCCCCAAATATCAAATGGTTCAACAGCAAGTGAATAATTCATAGGCATTTCTTGACGCTTACCGATATTACCTATTCTTTGACATTCATCACAAGATAAGACAAACTTATGGCATCCTTGAAGAGGGTAGGCCAATAAAATCCAGATTGCAATACCTTGTGAGCTGTTCTATCTCCAGCATGGTGCCCTCCATAAGCTTCAGAGTGATATTTCCGAAGGATTTGTCCCTGTTCATGCTCAGGTACACGACGTCTAATAATACCATCTACTCCTTTATAAAGATGTGGGTCATCCCAAAAGTAGTGTCTTAAATCATAGAAGAATTTTTTTGTTTTGTTGGTATGTAAAGCTAGGTGGTAAATATTTAGCAACAATTTAATTAGCATAGTCAACATACCAAGGAGTGTTATGAGAAACATTTATTGCAGCTAACTGTTCATCAGGAAAACTATCATCAATAGGTAGTGGGTCATCAGGCACATTTTCAAGCCTAGACAAGCTATCAGCTACTTGGTTCTCAGCTCCTTTTCTATCAGTGATATGCAAATCAAATTCTTGTAGCAAGAGAACCCATCGAATAAGTCTAGGTTTAGCATCTTTCTTTTCCATAAGATATTTAATAGCAGCATGATCGGTGTGAACAATTACTTTTGAATCAACAATATATGGTCTAAATTTATCACAAGCAAACACCACTGCTAAGAATTCTTTTTCAGTAGTTGCATAATTTCTTTGAGCACTGTCTAGAGTTTTACTAGCATAATGAATAACATTCAATTTCTTATAAACTCTTTGTCCTAGAACAACACCAACAGCATAATCACTAGCATCACACATAATTTCAAAAGGCAAATTCCAATCAGGTGGTTGAACAATCGGTGCAGAAATTAAGGCTTTCTTGGTTGTTTCAAACGATTCTAAACAATCATCATCAAAAACAAAAGGAATATCATTTTGCAAAAGACTCGTAAGAGGCCTAGAAATTCTAGGAAAGTCTTTGATAAATCTCCTATAGAAACTAGCATGACCAAGGAAACTACAAATACCTTTGATATCTTTAGGACATGACATTTTCTCAATTGCATCAACCTTAGCTTTGTCCACTTCAATACCTCTTTCAGAAATTTATGACCCAAGACAATACCTTCATTAACCATAAAGTGGCACTTCTCCCAATTCAAGACAAGATTTGTTTGCTCGCATCTCTGCAAAACTCGATCAAGATTTCTTAAACAATCATCAAAAGACTTCCTGTAAACAAGGAAGTCATCCATGAAAACCTCAACATTCTTTTCACAAAAGTCAGAGAATATAACAGTCATCTTTTAAAGGTGGCAGGTGCATTGCATAAACCAAAAGGCATACGTCTATAAGCATAAGTTCCAAAGGGACAAGTAAAATTGGTCCTTTCTTGATCAGGTTGAGAAACAGGTATGTGTGAAAAACCAGAATATCCATCAAGGAAGCAATAGTGTGTGTGCTTAGGTAATCTTTCTAGCATTTGATCAATAAAAGGCAGAGGGTAATGATCTTTTCTAGTTGCTTTGTTTAATTTTCTTAAATCAATTACCATTCTATAGCCTGTAACAATTCTTTATGGAATAAGTTCATTCTTATCATTAGGAACAACAGTAATACCTCCTTTCTTAGGAACACAATGAACAAGACTTACCCATCTACTATTAGCTATGGGATAGATTATACACTACTGGAAGCAGGATCTTTGCCGTCAGCCAGTTCTTTGCCGTCCGCTGGCTGACGACAAAGGAGGTCTTTGCCATCAGCATACAGAAAGTTGACAACAAAGAAAGAGCGGACGACAATGATGGTGTTTGCCGTCCGCTAGCAGACGACATAGAAGCTTTGCCGTCTGCTAGCGGGCGGCAAAGAGGGAGGGTCGCGTACCAGCGAGGGCTTCCTAATGACCACTTTCTTCGCCGTCAGCTAGCGGATGATAAAGAAAGTGGCCAACTAATGTCCGTTAGCTATGCTCTTTGCCGTCCGCTAGCAGACGGCAAAGAGCTGTGACCTAAACTAAAAAGCGGCCAGCCCCACGTCCTTCTGTCCCCCCTCTCTCTCCCTCCCTCATCACACCCGCGCCGCTGCCCCGTGCCCGAGCCGCCCCCACCGCTCCACCACTCCACCTCGCCGCCCCCGCCACTCCACCCCGCCGCGCCGCCCTGAGCCACCTCGGTGTCCTGCCTCCCCGGCCGCCCGGCGCCATGATCGCCCAGCAGCGCAGCTCGGCGCCCTCCTCCACCCCCCGCCGCACGTGAAGGTGAGACATCCATCTTTTTCTTTTTTTCCCTGTTTTTTTGATTTAGTTTAAGGTTTGTTTAATTTATTTTAGGTTTTCTTTCTGTTTTTTAGGTTTAGATTTAGTTTAGTTTAGGTTAAGTTTATTAGGTTTAGTTTAGATTAAGAAGAAATAAGAAAGATGAAAAGAAGAAGAAGAAGAAGGAGAAGAAGAAGAAGAAGAAGAGGAAGAAGAAGAAAAGGAGGAAGAACGACAGGAGGAGGAGGAGGAAGAAAAAGATTAGGGGTGCATCACCGACGAAACCGGGTCGAGCGGGTTAGGGGGTCCTCGGTGTCGATGTAACCCTAAATAGCATGTATCGTCGGTGCGAGATACATGTGGCCATCGGTGTCGAAAACTACATCCACATCCCACAAGTGACCCCGGTGTCCGGTGTCTCGATGGCGGTTGAACACCATTGCGAATTTGTCTTGCATCCTCTGCGGTGATGACTAAAAGGCAGGTTTTGAAACTTGAAACACCCAAACCGACTCAAGTCGGTTTGGTTGTTTGAAATTTCAAAACTTGGCTTTCATCCTCATTGCAAAGGCTGCCAGACAAATTCGCCAAGGTGTTCGACCGTCATCGGCCACCAGAACTATTGTTGTAGGACGCTGGGCGCCAGCTTCACTTGTGGGATGTGGATCTAGTGTTCAATGCTGAGCACCACATGTATCTCACACCGATGATACTTGCTATTTAGGGTTCCATCGACGCCAAGGAACCCCCTAACCCGCTCGTCCTGTTGTAAATATTTAGTTAGGTCGATGGAAAAAACAAAATTGCTATGTTACTCATCTTTTGATTTAAATGTGCAGTTTTTTCGTCGTTGTGAGGGTCTAGTGTTGGACGAGCTCTGCCCCTGCGTTCGTGGGTGAGCACAAGTGACATCTCCTCCTCCCCCCTTCATTTGCTCTGTTCCGGTCTTCATGCCGATGAAACTTGCTAGCTATAGGTGTCTTTAATCATCAGTATGCATGACCACTATGCGTCTCCCGTTCGAAAGGGTTACATCTATAAATATGCATGCATTTGCATATTTATAACCGTGATTCTTTCGAATTGTCCAACGTTATCCATGGACGGCCTGAGTATGTGTAGATTGGGTTTGTTTTCCCATATGCTCTGCTCCGGATCCGATGCAGAATTTCGTCAGTGCCTACCTTTTGTTGTCCGGGTACACATCCTCTCTGCTTATTGCCGAGACGTGTATCAGGAGAATAACGGGGCGGTGTTGCCAAAATTTTGCGTCAGATCCCGAGCAAAGCATGGGAAAACGAACCCAATATACACATACTCGGGTGGGATTGGGACCTATCTTTACATATTAGCGTCTAGGTTGCATGGACGTAATAAAAGTGAAACTCCATTAACTGATGAATATATACATGCTGATATATATATATATATATATATATATATATATATATATATATATATATTTCTTATGTGCCCAGTAGCTAGGCAAGATGACAGATCGTGCGTGGATGTACACCGGTCACACTAGTCAGGAAGACATGACCATTGAATGGTTAACAAAAACCAAGGGGTTTCTGAGAGCCGCATTTGCAAATGGCTAGAGGACATCGTGGTGCCCCTGTGCTGGGTGCAATAATTGGCACAAGAGGACAGAGGATGAAATGGGCGAACACCTGCAGAAGAGGGGTTTTACGCCAGATTATACGGTGTGGACATTTCATGGCGAGTCTGCCCAACATGCCAGAGCTGAGGTGCTTCATCGTCGCACTGACGAGCATGGTACCGGGATGCAAGACATGGTGCCAGACTTTGATGTTGCTCGGGACTCAGACGATGAGATGGAGGAATCTGCAAAGGCCTTCAATGAAATGTTGGAGTCTTCAAAATGTCCTCTCCACGAGCACACTGAGCTTTATCAGCTGGATGCCATCTCACAAATAATGGCTTTGAAGGCTCAATTCAACTTGGGCAGAGAATGGTACAATGCAATGATGATAGTTTTTGGACGTTTTCTACCCAAAGGCCACGTACTACATGCAAACCTGTACCAGTCAAACAAAATCCTCCGTGCTCCTAAGAGCCCTATGAGAAGATACATGCCTGTGAGAAAGGATGTGACTTTTTTAGGCTTCAGTATGCGGACTTGAACTATTGTCCCATTTGCAAGTCATCCAGGTATGTTGTGGTAGACAACGGTATGGGTGAGAAGACGCAGACCAAAATTCCCGTTAATGTTCTTTGGTATATGCCAATCATACCAAGACTTTAACGTCTTTTCATGGTCGAAGAGACGGCCAGCAGATGACATGGCACAAAACGGGCAAAAGAACCTAACTAGATGCAGATGGGAAGCTGATGATGGTGCACACATCGGACGGTGAAGCATGGAAGAGCTTCGATGCATTACATGATGACAAAGCGGCAGATCCGAGGCATCCTCGAGTTGGCATCAGCATAGATGGGTTCAGTGTGTTTGGTCTGACGGGAGCCCAATACAGTTGTTGGCCCGTATTTGTCTTTCCACTCAATTTCCCCCCGGATAGATTATGCAAAAAAGAACATTTTCCCGACGTTGATAATTCCAGGGCCCAACTATTCGGGGAAGAATATGAATGCGTACATGCAGCCGCTGAAGGACGAATTGCAAGAAGCCTGGGATAATGGGTTCAAGACATACGACGCCTTTAGCAAACGGAACTTCATAATGCGTGTTCCGGTACATGTACTCGACGCATGACTTGCCGGCGTATGCGCTATTCGTTGGCTGGTGTGTGCATGGAAGGTTCCCGTGCCCCACATGCAAGGGAGCTCTTGAGTTTCGTTGGCTTTAGGCCGGTCGCAAGTTTTCTTTCTTCGACATGCATAGACAGTTCCTGGATCCTCGCCATAAGTTCAGGAAAGACAAGAAGAACTTCATCAGAGGTAGAGTTGTCAAAAACTCTGCACCACCTGCGTTGACAGGCCAAGAGACCCCGGATCAGTTAAACGCTCTCGAGCTAGATCCAGAGTGTCCAGGGTATTTCAAGGGGTATAATTCGAAACACGCCTGGACTCACAAGACATGCTTGTGGGATCTGCCTTACTTCAAAGACCTCCATTGCCCTCACAACATCGATGTGATGCACACCGAGAAGAATATCACCGAGGCACTTTTTTTGTACATTGTTCGACATAGATGGGAAGTCAAAGGATAATACTAAGGCTAGAGTTGATCTGGAGGCGCTATGTGATAGGCCGTTACAAAACATGAAAGAAACAAAAGGAAAGCAGAACTGGACGAAGCCAAATGCATGGTTTAATCTTGGAAGGCCAACTATGAGGGAAATTATCTTGTGGGTGCAACAACAGTTGATGTTCCCCTTTGGGTATGCAGCGAATCTAAAGAGGGGAGCGAGTCTTGATAAATTGAAGATATTTGGTCTCAAGAGTCATGATTGGCACATATGGATTGAGGGGTAATGCCGGTGATGTTGCGTGGCTTCATCCCTGAGGATGAATGGCTAGTACTGGCAGAGCTGAGCTATTTCTTCCGTGTTCGTTGTGCAAAAGAACTATTGCCTGGCCTGCTAGAAGAAATGGAAGAGTTGGCGCCGGAGTTGATCTGCAAGTTAGAGAAGATCTTTCTGCCGGGCTTCTTTAATCCAATGCATCACTTGATTTTGCATCTCCCAACTGAGGCAAGATTGGGGGGGCCCGTGCAAAGTCGTTGTTGCTACACCACTGAGAGGATGCAGAAGACGCTACGAGCAAAATGTAAAAATAAACGTAGAATTGAAGCATCGATGGCTGAGGCATTCATTACTAAGGAGGCGGCAAACTTCATGACAACACACTACGAAGCCAAAAATCGTCATTTGCATAATCCGAAGCCTCGGTACAATGCTGACGAACCTAAAAAGGGTGGATCCAACCTCAGCCTATTCAAAGGGGATCTCGCACCAGCTGTTGCTTCTAATTCCCTAATGTTGGATTTCGAAGAATGGTAGATCATTTCGTTGTATATCTTCACCAACCAAATAGAAGTGCGGCCGTACATCGAGTAAGTTCTCGGTACATTGTTTCACAACTTCTAATTCCTTTGAATTGCTCTTATTCCTGGATAAATTTGATAGAATCGATACGTCACCAAATTCTCGTATGGAGCGGTGATCCAAAAGGATTTCGTCGAAGAGTATGAGCTTCTGGCAAAGCATGGAGGCAGCTATCCCAGTTTCATCTCTTGGTTAAAACAAATGGTAATTTCCATTTGACCATTTCATTTCTTCGTCTAATTTGTGGCTAATGTAACAATCCCTTTCGTATTAAACTTGTAGGCTAACTCAGAGTTAATGGACGCTGAATTGAGACAAGTTGCTAATGGTTTTGACTTTAAGGTCCATTCATTTGACAAATATGACATCAACAGGTATCGCTTTCGTACCTATGGCAAAGAGCTATCTATGGCCGACCGGAAGTCTAAAAAATGTTGTGTCTCTGCCATCGGCGAAGGAGATACCGAGTATTATGAAAGAGTTGAAGCAATTTATGAAATTCAATTCTATGGTGCAAACCCACCAAACGTCGTAGTCTTCAAATGTTTTTGGTTCCAGCCGAAGGAGACTAGAAGGACTCATGAACACTTAGGGCTAGTGGAAATCAAACAAAGCACCCATTTGGATGTTTCCGATGTCTATATTATGGCTCAACAGGCAACCCGAGTTTTCTATCTACCATGGGCCTGTCCAAGTGATCCAAATCTCAATGGTTGGGATGTCATTTATGAAGTGCCGCCACGTGTTAGACCACCTCCCCCCAATGAAGAGGATTATGAACCTCACACTAACCCAGTCACATATGAAGGAGAATTCTTCCAGGAAACACGTCTTTCCAAAAAAAGTTTAAAGAACCTGTCACGCCCAATATGCGACCCTATCCAAAAGGAACTCGAAGGTCCCACCAAGGATAGACCCGCATATTGAAACGCTTTTGCAAGGTGGATACCATTACATCAACATTACATAATAGTGGGGATACATACATAAGGCACAAATGCCACAAGAATACATCCACATCATATACAAGAACAACATCCGACTACGGATGAAACATAAACAAGCTCAAACGACATCCACCACCTAGCCCAGCTGCCGACACGGAACCTATCCCCGATCAAAGAAGAAGCGGAAGAAGAACTCCAAACAAGCAAACATCGCTCTCACGTCATGATCATCGCACAACCTGTACACACTGGCGGTGGTGTAGTAATCTGTGAGCCACGAGGACTCAGCAATCCCATTACCATGGGTGTCAAGACTAGCAAAGCTTAAAGGGAAAGGAAGGGGTAAAGTGGTGAGGTTGCAGCAGCGGCTAAGCATATATGGTGGCTAACATACGCAAATGAGAGCGAGAAGAGACACAAAGGAACGGTCGTCAACTAGTAATGATCAAGAAGTGATCCTGAACTCCTACTTACGTCAGACATAACCCAGAAACCGTGTTCTCCTCTCGATCAACCCGAAAAAGAGACACTCACGATTCACGCACACGGTTGGTGTATTTTAGAAGAGTTTGCTTCAAGTTTACTACAACCGGACATTAACAAATTCCCATACGCCACATAACATGCACGCGGCTCTCGAAAGTTTATACCTGCAGGGTGTCCCAACTTAGCCCATGATAAGCTCTCGCGATCAACGAAGGATATTCCTTCTCCCGGGAAGACCCGATCAGTCTCGGAATCCGGCTACAAGACATTTCGACAGCAATAAAACAAGACCAGCAAAGCCGCCGGATGTGCCGACAAATCTGATAGGAGCTGCACATATCTCGGTCTCGGGCACACCGGATTGTCCAAACTTCCGGTGGCGAACCCAGAGTTGCCTGGTACACCGGCGGCTGACGGTTTGGACCAGCACTCACGACGAGCACTGGCCTAGGGGGGGGGTAAAATAAGATGACCCTTGGGCTCCGGAAACCCAAGGGAAAAAAAGGCTGGGTGAGGCAAATGGTAAAACCAAAGTTGGGCCTTGCTGGAGGAGTCTTATTCAAAGCGAACTGTCAAGGGGGTCCCATAAATCACCTGACCGCGTTAGGGACGCAAAATCCGGGAACATAATACCGATATGACGGAAACTAGGGCGGCAAGAGTGGAACAAAACACCATGCATAAGGCCGAGCCTTCCACCCTTTACCAAGTATATAGATGCATTAAATTAAATAAGATATATTGTTATAACCCAACAAGTAAACATGTTCCAACAAGGAACAACATCTCCATGTTCCAGCAAGGAACAAACTTCATCTTCACCTACAACTAACAACGCTATAAGAGGGGATGAGCAAAGCGGTAACATAGCCAAACAATGGTTTGCATAGGAAGGGTGCAAAAGGTTAGAGGCTGACATGGCAATTTGGGAGGCTTGAGGAACAAGTGATAGGCAGCGTGACAAAGATAGCGATAGAAACGAAACAACTAGCATAGCAATGATAGTAGTGAGATCCAGGGTAGCGGTCATCTACTTTGAAATCCCGCAAGGAAGAAGAACGAGTCCATGAAGAAGACGAGCGGATGAAGCCGAACCAAGCGTGAGCGAACGAATCCTCACGATCGCATAGCAAACAGGAACTAACAAGAAGAAGCACACAACAAAGTAAAACACACCACCATGAACAAGGCAAGATACACAACAAGCATGATGCATGACAAGACTACATGAAACTACTCATGGCAAGAGATGATGCAAACAAGAACAACACATCAAAGCAAATTTAAATGAGGCCGGAAACAACATATAACAATTCCGGTAAGTCCTCATATGCAAATTTCGAAATTGGTCCAGATCTGAATAAACCTTATGTTCAAGTTGTTAAACAGCAAGTTAATATGCACCACGATGATCTACACGAAATTCTAGTCAAGTTACATATAAAGTTCATTTAATTCGGAGCTACGGCCTAGAAGATATGAGCAAAACAAGTTAAGCATGGCATTGATGCAAAATGCATACAAACATCAAGCAAAACACCTAAAAACAAGTATACAACATGATAATATGAAAATACATGCAAAATCAAGCAAGTTTCATATATAGCACACCCAAAACGGAGCAACGGTTCAACACATACACATGAATCAATTATGACAACAATCTGTCCAAAACAGCAACTAGGCATATTGCAAGCATCAAAACAACAAGCTACAGAATCTCAACATAATAACAAAAGACATGGGCATGATGTAAAGGTAAAGCATGACAAAACATGAACACCGAGCTATCTCCAGAAACAACTAGAACATGCTCAAAAACACATGGCAAGATGCAAATAATAAAAGTTTCAGGCATTGGCAGAAATAACATCAGGCTGCAATGTTTAGAGCTATCAAACAACATGCTACAGGAACTTATCAAGGCAAACAAAGGCATGGTATGAATCTACTAATTGCATAGAACAAAAGTCCTTTACTGACCATAAGCCAAAAAGGATCAAAAAATATGATGTCACCCATGTAAACATGGCAAGTTATATGACAGATTCATACATGGCCGGAACAACAATAAGTAGGCATATTGGTGAGCTTGAACCACTCACCACAGAGCAATACATGGCATGGCAAGACAACCAACAGTAAGAAGACATGTCATAGAAGCTATACATGGCAAGAACAACATCATAGCATACACGGATCAAGTACAACAACATTGGCAAAATTGAATAACATGTAAACAACCTGCCAGGAAACATTTTATAGCAAAAGTAGAGCTCGATTGACTCAAGCTATGGCACTCCATAATTGCAAACAAGGGCATGTATGGATAGAGCATAACCATATGTCCAAAACATCCTTACTGAATTATCTCAAAATAAGCATGGATCTCTCTGTAGCATCAAGTTTACATAGCAACAAAATATAACAGAATGTGCCAGGAAAACAGCAACAGCAAGTACCCTACTTAACAAGCTTGAAGCACTCTCTACATAACTCACAAAAATACATGTCAAGCACCCCCGGAAATATGGCATGGCATATTTCAAAACACATGTAGGACTCAAGTTCATAGGATGCACACATCAATCATGGCAAAAATGACAAAAGGGCATGTTCTGATAAAAATCAGAAACTAACATCACATAGCACTCTTCTAACAGCATTTAGGGCATCAAGATGGGCTCAAATGAAAATGATGCAATGATATGGAATTATCTACTCTTCGGGGCGAACATTTTGACATATTACACGCACGAAACGGAGCAATATGCATAGAGTTATGGCACGATGAAAATGCACGAAAATATTAACAGAACGGGGACTTGGTGGATTCGGGGAGGGGGAGAAGAAGTCAACCGAGGGCACGGACGACGAGGACGGCCGGAGAACGGAAGCAGGGGCGTCGGCGAGGGAGATCCGTGACGGGCGCTGGCGGCGGGGTTTTCTCTCGACCGGATCCAATGGATCCGGGCGCGAGGAGGCGCGCCGGTGGAGCAGTGGCGGCGAGGGCCGGGCCGGGCGAACCGCTCCGGCGAAGCTCCGGCCGAGGCGGCGGAGTGCGGCGTCGGCGGAGGAGCCTCGGCGCGGGCCAGCGGAGGCGAAGGCGAAGCTCGCCGCCGGGCGGGCGGGTCGCCATGGGCGGGCGTTGGCGGCGACGGCCGCGGAGACGGCGGACGGTCGGCGAGGGCGAGGCGGCGCGGCGCACCTCGGCGGGAAGACGGGCGGCGACGCGGGCTCGGCGGGTTCGGGTTATGCCCGGGCGGGCCCGATCTAGGCCTCACCGCCCCGGGCGGCGAGGAGAGAGAGGCGCGAGGGGGCGACGCATACCGCCGGATTGGGCGCGAGGCGGCGGCGATGACGTGGCAGCCGTCGATTGGTCGGGCGACGTGTCCGGCGGACATGTCCGCAGCGGATGGACATGTCCGTGGCGCGAGGAGGAAGAAGACTATGGTTTCAGGGGGGAATGATCCGCGAATTCGGAGGGGAAGGTGTATTTATAGATAGAGGGAGCTAGGAGAGTCCAAATGAGGTGCGGTTTTCGGCCACGCGATCGTGATCGAACGACTGAGAGCATGGAGGGGAGTTTGCTGGGTTTTGGGCCACTTTGGAAGGGTGTTGGGCTGCAACTCAAAGAGGGCTTTGCGGTTACCCGGTTAACCGTTGGAGTATCAAACGACCTCCAAATGGCACGAAACTTGACAGGCGGTCTACCGGTGCTATACCAAGGCCGCTTGACAAACCTCGGTCCATTCCGAGACAGTTTAATACCCGCACATGAAAAGAGGCAAAAGGGGGCGCCGGGAGACATAGGAGTGCCGGATTGCAAAACGGACAACGGGGAAAATGCTTGGATGCATGAGACGAACACGTATGCCAATGCGATGCACATGATGACATGATATAAAATGCAGATGATGACATGGCAAAATGCAACACGCAAGCACATGACATGGCAACGACGGCGAATAATCGGCGGACACTGGCGCGATCGGATCCGGGCGTTACAACACTCCTCCACTAACAAGAGATCTCGTCCGAGATCTTAGGACCGACGGAAGGTAAAAGGGATGAGGTGAAACAAGAACTCAAGAGAAGAAGCAAAGAATCGAGAGCACTCGAGAAGAAGAGAGGAGCAGCGAGAATGGCGAGAATTGAAAGCTCACGGAAACAGATAGACTATGAAAGCACTCGTTCTAACCGGAGAGGTTAGAATGAGAAAAGGAACGAATAAGACTGAAACGATTTAGGCAGCACACCGGTTGAACAAGGAAAGAATAGAACATGAGCTTCAGAAGATGGAATGACACTTGACGAGATAAACATCGCAATGCCTCCGGAAGAATTGAAAGAATTTGAATGAAAAGAACTTAGAAGGAAGGATTGAGTGGATTTGAATATCTGAGAAGAACAAAGAAATGCAAAACTCCAATTCTAAAGAATACGGAGAATTAATTACACTTAGAGACGTGAGAAGAAAAGATACTTGAATTCCTCCAAAAGAATCTTGATGAACGCTTGAAGAATGAATTAAATCATGACGAGCCACCATGAAGAACTCCGGTAACAAAAGGATGATGAGATAAAATGAAGGGTGAAAGAATAAGATGAGCATTGCGATGATTCCGATGGAGGTTCCGACAAAATAGTCAATGAAATTGAACTCCGGAAAAGAAAAGATGAAACACTTGGAACTAGAATTTATTCATCAAGAACAAATTCCGAAGAAAAAGATTAATCACTTGGATGAAATAAGAATAAGATTTATTGTATGCTTATCCTTCATCAAATTAAATTGATGACAAGCAATGGACTTTGCATATTACTTATTCTTCTTGAAAAGGATTAAGGGGAAATATAGCACAAAACTTGAGAGAGTCTTCATGAACCACCGGTAGGATTGGAAAGAACGAATGAATTAATATGATAAACAAGGAAAATAATCTGAAGGAACCACCGTAAGAATTCGAAATGACTGATGAAAAAGAAATAATCACCGGGAAGAATTAGAGAAGCACGGAGATACTTGAGGGAATTAAAATGCAAGAGAACAAAGAGATCGCGAACTGATAGAAGAATACTTGGACGAAGCACCGGAAGAATATTGAGACGAACGAAGGGGCACGGATATAGAATAATTGGAGAACGACTTTGAAAACTTGGAACGAAGCAATATTATGAAAAGGTGGCCTCCGGATGATTGAGACGGTAAAAACAACTCCTGAAATACTCCGGATGGATGAAAAGAATTTGCACGATTGAGAACAATTCGGGAGGATAACATCGAGCTAGCACCGTGAATCTCCGGGAGAATGGACAAGATTTAGAGGAAAGACTCTTCTTCGGTCTTCAAATGACGACGAGAAACACCACCAAAATTGTTGAGATACTCGGTAGAATGAAAAGCGAAGAGGTTGAGCCAATAATGAAATGGTTTGAGATCGATCTTGGAAAAGGCAAGTGGTGATGATATTCATTCTTCGTCACACTTGAAAAGAATTGAGTATAACTCTGGGGGACTTAGAAGAGTCGGGTAAGATCACAGGAAAGACACGTGGGTTAGGGCCCACTAAAAGAAAACACCGTTGGAAAGGATTGTTGAGCAGATAGATGATGCGGCAGAATAACTGAAATATTTGATCGAGGTGACAACCTCGAATTAATTGGAACACCGACAAATCTCACGAGATGACTTGCGACTCCGGAAGGATAAAGCTGGCGAGGCGAACGAGCAAGGGAAAACACTTGATCCAAGGAAAAGAATGTGATCAACCCGAAAAACTTGAATTGATTCCACCGGAAAAGAAAGAGATGAATAATGACGAACAAGACGAGAATTCACCAGTTGAAATAATTGAGGGAAGACTGGAGAGACTCCGCACGAATGAAATAGATGGTCGGGAGAGAGGCAAACTCCTGGAAGAAAAGGGTGGGAGGGCGGGAAAACAAATACAACTTGGAAGGGGAAAACGACGAATATCTTGAAGAGACAACACCGGTTGAAATCATTGAGGAAAGAAAGCAAAGACTTCGCACGAGTAGGATGGATACTCAATTACGGACTCCGGTTCCGAAAAGAAGAAGGGAGGGCGGGTGGGAAAAAGAAAAGAACTGAGGATTGAACTTGACAACGATGAAGAGGCTCGAGTCAACTTGACGAGAAACGCACCGGATGAAAAGAGCTGAGGGCCAACGATCGGAAAACCAACTGCGTGATCCTAAAGAAAAATTTGAAGGGGGAGAGGAGTAGTTCAAAACACCTACGTCAAGATTCCTTACCAGAGCGACGAAGGGGCAGAGGAGTAAAAAGAAATCCTACTCTCCGATATAACTAGACTCTGAAAACAGTTTTGTTCTAGACTCAACAACGGCCAAACTACACGATCAATCAAGGGGGCTCCTAGGGTCGGTCGAGGCTCTGATACCAACTTGTCACGCCCAATATGCGACCCTATCCAAAAGGAACTCGAAGGTCCCACCAAGGATAGACCCGCATATTGAAACGCTTTTGCAAGGTGGATACCATTACATCAACATTACATAATAGTGGGGATACATACATAAGGCACAAATGCCACAAGAATACATCAACATCATATACAAGAACAACATCCGACTACGGATGAAACATAAACAAGCTCAAACGACATCCACCCGCTAGCCCAGCTGCCGAGCACGGAACCTATCCCCTGATCAAAGAAGAAGCAGAAGAAGAACTCCAAACAAGCAAACATCGCTCTCACGTCATGATCATCGCACAACCTGTACCTGCAACTGGTGGTGTAGTAAACTGTGAGCCACGAGGACTCAGCAATCCCATTACCATGGGTATCAAGACTAGCAAAGCTTAAAGGGAAAGGAAGGGATAAAGTGGTGAGGTTGCAGCGGCTAAGCATATATGGTGGCTAACATACGCATAAATGAGAGCGAGAAGAGACACAAAGGAACGGTCGTCAACTAGTAATGATCAAGAAGTGATCACGAACTCCTACTTACGCCGAGACATAACCCGAAACCGTGTTCTCCTCTCGATCAACCCGAAAGAGACACTCACGATTACGCTACGGTTGGTGTATTTTAGAAGAGTTTGCTTCAAGTTTACTACAACCGGACATTAACAAATTCCCATCGCCACATAACCGCGGGCACGGCTCTCGAAAGTTTATACCCTGCAGGGGTGTCCCAACTTAGCCCATGATAAGCTCTCGCGATCAACGAAGGATATTCCTTCTCCCGGAAGACCCGATCAGTCTCGGAATCCGGCTACAAGACATTTCGTGACAATAAAACAAGACCAGCAAAGCCGCCGGATGTGCCGACAAATCCTGATAGGAGCTGCACATATCTCGGTCTCGAGAACACCGGATTGTCCAAACTTCCGGTGGCGAACCCAGAGTTGCCCTGGTACACCGGCGGTCGACGGTTTGGACCAAAGCACTCACGACGAGCATCGGCCTAGGGGGGTAAAATAAGATGACCCTTGGGCTCCTGAAAACCACGGGAAAATAAGGCAGGGTGAGGCAAATGGAAAAACCAAAGTTGGGCCTTCTTTGGAGGAGTCTTATTCAAAGCGAACTGTCAAGGGGGTCCCATAAAACACCCGACCGCGTTAGGGACGCAAAATCCGGGAACATAATACCGATATGATGGAAACTAGGGCGGCAAGAGTGGAACAAAACACCAGGCATAAGGCCGAGCCTTCCACCCTTTACCAAGTATATAGATGCATTATATTAAATAAGATATATTGTTATAACCCAACAAGTAAACATGTTCCAACAAGGAACAACATCTCCATGTTCCAGCAAGGAACAAACTTCATCTTCACCTGCAACTAACAACGCTATAAGAGGGGCTGAGCAAAGCGGTAACATAGCCAAACAATGGTTTGCATAGGAAGGGTGCAAAAGGTTAGAGGCTGACATGGCAATTTGGGAGGCTTGAGGAACAAGTGATAGGCAGCGCAGCATAGCGATAGAACGAAACAACTAGCATAGCAATGATAGTAGTGAGATCCAGGGTAGCGGTCATCTTGCACGAAATCCATAAAGGAAGAAGAACGAGTCCATGAAGAAGACGAGCGGATGAAGCCGAACCAAGCGTGAGCGAGCGAATCCTCACGATCGCATAGCAAACAGGAACTAACAAGAAGAAGCACACAACAAAGTAAAACACACCACCATGAACAAGGCAAGATACACAACAAGCATGATGCATGACAAGACTACATGAAACTACTCATGGCAAGAGATGATGCAAACAAGAACAACACATCAAAGCAAGTTTAAATGAGGCGGGAAACAACATATAAACCTTATGTTCAAGTTGTTAAACAGCAAGTTAATATGCACCACGACGATCTACACGAAATTCTAGTCAAGTTACATATAAAGTTCATTTAATTCGGAGCTACGGCCTAGAAGATATGAGCAAAACAAGTTAAGCATGGCATTGATGCAAAATGCATACAAACATGAAGCAAAACACCTAAAAACAAGTATACAACATGATAATATGAAACTACATGCAAAATCGAGCAAGTTTCATATATAGCACACCCAAAACGGAGCAACGGTTCAACACATACACATGAAACAAGTTATGACAACAATCTGTCCAAAACAACAACTAGGCATATTGCAAGCATCAAAACAACAAGCTAATGAATCTCAACATAATAACAAAAGACATGGGCATGATTTACAGGTAAATCATGACAAAACATGAACACTGAGTTATCTCCAGAAACAACTAGAACATGCTCAAAAACACATGGCAAGATGCAAATAATAACAGTTTCAGGCATTGGCAGAAATACCATCAGGTTGCAATGTTTAGAGCTATCAAACAACATGCTACAGGAACTTATCAAGGCAAACAAAGGCATCGCATGAATCTACTAATTGCATAGAACAAAAGTCCTTTACTGACCATAAGCCAAAAAGGATCAGAAAATATGATGTCACCCATGTAAACATGGCAAGTTATATGACAGATTCATACATGGCCGGAACAACAATAAGTAGGCATATTGGTGAGCTTCAACCACTCACCACAGAGCAATACATGGCATGGCAAGGCAACCAAAAGTAAGAAGACATGGCATAGAAGCTATACGTGGCAAGAACAACATCATATCATACACGGATCAACTACAACAACCTTGGCAAAATTGAATAACATGTAAACAACCTGCCAGGAAACATTTTATAGCAAAAGTAGAGCTCGATTGACTCAAGCTATGGCACTCCATAATTGCAAACAAGGGCATGGATGGATAGAGCATAACCATATGTTCAAAACATACTTACTGAAGTATCTCAAAATAAGCATGGATCTCTCTGTAGCATCAAGTTTACATAGCAACAAAATATAATAGAATCTGCCAGGAAAACAGCAACAGCAAGTACCCTACTTAACAAGCTTGAAGCACTCTCTACACAACTCACAAAAATAAATGGCAAGCACCCCTGGAAAGATGGCATGGTATATTTCAAAACACATGTAGGACTCAAGTTCATAGGATGCACACATCAATCATGACAAAAATGACAAAAGGGCATGTTCTGATAAAAATCAGAAACTAACATCACATAGCACTCTTCTAACAGCATTTAGGGCATCAAGATGAGCTCTAATGAAAATGAAGCAATGAGATGAAATGATATACTCTTCGTGTCGAACATTTCGACATATTACACGCATGAAACGAAGCAATATGAATAGAGTTATGGCACGATTAAAATGCACGAAAATATTAACAGAACGGGGACTTAGTGGATTCGGGGAGGGGGAGAAGAAGTCAACCGAGGGCACGGACGACGAGGACGGCCGGAGAACGGAAGCAGGGGCGCCGGCGAGGGAGATCCGGTGACGGGGCGCGGCGGCGGGGCCTCTCCCCGACCGGATCCAGCCGGATCCGGGCGCGAGGAGGCGCGGGGCCGCGGCGTGGCGCGGCTGGCGGCAGGGCCGGCGAACTCGCTCGGCGAAGCCCGGCCGAGGCGACGGAGGCGGCGTCGGAGGAGCTCGGGCGCGGGCCAGCGGAGGCGATATGAAGCTCGCCGGCCGGGCGGCGGGTCGCCGGCGGCGATCGGCGATGCCGCCGGCGTGAGACGGGCGACGGTCGTAGGGCGAGGCGGCGGCGCGCCTCGGCGGCGGGAAGACGGCGGCGACGCTGGCTCAAGGCCCGTTGCGGCGGGCGGGCCCGATCTAAGCCTCACGGGCCCCGGCGGCGGGGAGGAGAGAGAGAGGGCGCAGGGGGCGACGTGGCGCTGCCGGATTGGGCGCGGGGGCGGCGGCGATGACGTGGCAGCCGCCGATTGGCCGGGCGACGTGTCCGGCGGACATGTCCGGCGCGGATGGACATGTCCAGCGGCGCGAGGAGGAAGAAGACTATGGTTTCGGGGAATGATCCATGGTCGGAGGAAGGTGTATTTATAGATAGAGGGAGCTAGGAGAGTCCAAATGAGGTGCGGTTTTCGGCCACGCGATCGTGATCGAACGACCGAGAGCATGGAGGGGAGTTTGCTGGGTTTTGGGCCACTTTGGAAGGGGTGTTGGGCTGCAACTCAAAGAGGGCTTTGCGGTTACCGGTTAACCGTTGGAGTATCAACGACCTCCAAATGGCACGAAAACTTGACAGGCGGTCTACCGGTGCTAGACCAAGGCCGCTTGACAAACCTCGGTCCATTCCGAGACAGTTTAATACCCGCACATGAAAAGAGGCAAAAGGGGGCGCCGGGAGACATAGGAGTGCCGGATTGCAAAACGGACAACAGGGAAAATGCTCGGATGCATGAGACGAACACGTATGCCAATGCGATGCACATGATGACATGATATAAAATGCAGATGATGACATGGCAAAATGCAACACACAAGCACATGACATGGCAACGACGGCGAATAACTGGCGGACACCTGGCGCATCGGATCCGGGGCGTTACAGAACCTGTCGTGGACTTGTCACGGCAGATGTCCTCATGAAAGGACTTAGTCGTAGGGCCATCGTACGGGTTTACCTAGAGAGGTTAAAGCGGACACAAGACACGGGAATTATACTGGTTCGGCCCCTTCAATGAAGGTAAAAACCTACGTCCAGTTGTGATGTTGATTGATATGGTTTCGGCGACTAGGGAGCAATAGCTTTGCCTTAGCCTCGAAATCTCTCTCTCTAACTCGCCGCCGGGTCGTCCCCTTATATACACGGAAGGACGCCTTGGCCGGTTTACAGAGTCCCAATCCGGCTCATACAAGAGTCCGGCTTGATCTCTCCTTTCTGTCTTACAACACAAGCTATAACGCTAAGGCGGTTTACATACATGGACCTTAATTCTCCTCTGGGCTCCGGCGTCCACATGGGCACGGATCATGAGCGAAGCGTGAACCGGCCCTCCCGGGCGGTTTACACTCGATGTTATATCCCCAACATTAGGCCCCAGTTGACTTGAACGGTTCATGTTAATCTTCACACCCTCAAGAAACTCTTGATCTCTTTCCTCCTTTACGTAAACCGCCCATTTGCTTGAACCGCCGTGATGTCATCTTCCGATTCGCGTGTCGAGGCGTCTGACGTCATCCTTAATAAAGAAATCCAAGCAGTAAGATTCCACGCATTTAATGCCATTTCGAATCGAGGCGGCCTTTGCACCTTCCGCCGCTTTTGACTCCTCGATTCTCGCGCCGTTGATTGCTCCGGTCCCTTATAAATAGACCGGTCGGGCCGTTCTCTTCTTCTTCTTCCTCTCTTCTTCTTCCTCGCGACCCGCCGACCACGAAGCTCTTGCCGCCCTCAACCTTCAACCGACGCTTCTGCCGGGCCGCTGCATCAACTTTGATCTTACGAGTTTTAGCGCTCCTCCGTGGTTCCCGCTCGTCAGGTAAGGTTTTCTTTAAACCCTAGATCTCATCTGGAAACTCGGTTCGTCTCATAGCTCGTGAGTGTTCATGCCGAAGATTCATACCAGTTCCACCATGGCCGTACGGCTCAGCCGTACCGCTCCTCATATCTGACGGCTGCTTTTCGCCGTTTACCCGACTCTAGGCATGTTCCCCCTTTGTTCAGATCCTTCGCTTTAACATGCACGAATCTTCTGCTGTTGTAGGAGGTGCGCATAGGTCGCATGAAATTTTCCTTCTTGAACCCGGTAGATCTAGATTATTTCCTTTTGCATGGGAAACCTGTTTACATCTATACTTAGCAACTTTTTCAGCTCTGCCTCCTCTGGCGGTTTAACTACTGATATCTAATCCGTCACTCCATTAGTCCTTAGTTAAGCGGAATTTCCGGTTTCTTGGATCGCCGGTTTAACATTATCTGTAACTCTGACCTGTTCAATGGTGAACCGTTTTCCTTTCTTTCGCAGCCTTAATCTTCCGGAATGGCTCCTCAATTTCTTGCTTGCAACCGGGTCGGTCCAAAATCACCGAGGCGCAGCTCAACGGCTACGTCTGCTTGGCGGTTTGGCTCCAAAAGAGCGTCCTCCATTGGCGTGTTCGGGAGGCGAGTTTCCTCGAGCCGCGGCGGGGAAATAATTGTGTTTATGCAGCACCTAGACCGGGGTTACGCCGCCCGGTTCAAAGTTTTTCGGGGCGTCCTTGCCGGTTTGCAACTCCATCCGCAAGATATCGGCCCGAATTTTCGAACATATGCAACTTTCAAGTCTTACGTGAAGTCTATCTTCAAGAAGAACCGATACGTGGAGTTGTTCCGGGATTTTTCCATTTGAACCGCCGCATCGAATTTCTTCTCGATGGTCCCAACACGGAGCTGGGCGGCGTTTCAATTCGAGAAGAGGAAAGAAGCCGATTTCCCTCACGCCAAGCACCACAGCCATCCAAAAGTTGGAACCAAACTTGGTTTCTCTGCCGAACACCGCTACCGCCAACGAAAACCCCTTGCCGGGTTACCGTCCTCACCGCTCAGCAACCATCATCCACTTGCCTTCACGCTTAACCGCCGCGTGAGCGGAAAAACTTGGCGCCACAAATAATCAAGCTCCGGGATCTAATGGCCAATGGCTTAACCGGCGTGGATCTTGTGCGTTCTTTGGGTCTCTTGGGCGTGTTGCCAGCGAGCCGCCCGGCCGGATTGATGCTGCAGAGTACAGCGGCAGCCTCAAAGATCCTCAAAGGCGTCACGAGCTACCCATAACCGAACGAGGAGACCACCGAGATCGTCAAGAAGATGCTCGATGAGCCAATCTCCGTCTGCAGCCTCACCGGGTTGGCTCCATTTGCGCCGCGAACAAACCGCCGTGATAAGCTCTTCTTCTTGTCTTTCGGGCTCGTATCTGTTGACATATGCTAATGCTTGCTGCTTCCGGGCTGAAAGCTCATACGAAACTTGCATCGACGGTCCGGGCGCCACGTGCAAAATCCAAGGCCACTAAGAAAGCTGGCAAGAAAAAGACCACCGAGTCCTCTGAACCGCCGGAGGACGAAGAATCAGAAGCCGAGGTAAAACTTTGACATTTACGA
This sequence comes from Aegilops bicornis, assembly GCA_021605145.1. NCBI lineage: Eukaryota > Viridiplantae > Streptophyta > Magnoliopsida > Poales > Poaceae > Aegilops > Aegilops bicornis. Next base: position 299,407,284 of record CM038672.1, on the reverse strand, counting down.
GGGAGCCGCCATAAACCGGCTTTCCGCTTTGTATTTCTTCTTGCATATGCTTGGCCTCTTTACCTTCTTTTTACCGACACTTTTCTTCCCGGGATGATCTGAAGCCAGTCCATGCCAATCTGTTGAGGTAATCCTTCTTTCTTAGAATCTGAGCTTGCGCTGTTAAGAGAATTAAATCGCGTCGTGCGGAAAGTGAAAAAATACCATTCCTGTGCTTATTTGAATCCAAATCTTTTCTTGAAGACACAGCAGGTGAAGAGCGCCCGTACCACCCGGCACGATGGTCAACAGGTTACCTCGGCGGTTTACGAGACACCCCAATCCGGGCGTCGTCGAGAGGTGACTTGCTCTCTGAAAAGCGTTATCCCTTAAAAGGTTTCTTAGATGTTCTCTCAATCAAATCATTTCGAATTATCGGGCCTCTTCCAACTCGTCTGGCGGTTCATCCACCACACAAGCGCCTCCATTGAACATCGCGCTTGAGGGTATGTAATTCTTGTCATCAATTCGACTCCCTATTAATTTGGTCAATTTGTCTTGATCCAACTCTGAATACTGCAGCACCAAGGCTCGTTTGAGCAAGAAAGCGAAAACTCTTGATCCTACTCCGGATGGTGATCCGGAAAAACCCCAGCAGCCACATGAAAATCCTGAAGCCGCCAAGGAAAGCTCTGGCGAGTTGTACAAGGATAATCACTGGCGACCCGCCCGGAAGTTGAACCGGAGGTCCAAGTGGAAACCTCACGACTGCTCCACCAAACCCGTCCCACCGGCGGATCGTGACCGTTGAACCGCCGAGCCAAAGCAAAGGCGACATCAAGCCCAAACAAGACCGCTGAAAATGGCGATGTTCTTGTGGCCAGTCTTGGCTACACCGCTCCTAGCCAACCGGTCGCTTTAGCCAAGCATAGCATCAAAGAAAGTTCCACTACTATCGGCAAAGACAAGGGAAGACTGACATATACGCTTACGACAATTTCTCCGCCCAAGAACTTCATTCCGGCTTTACGAACCCGGCTTTACACAAGCCGTGACCTTGAAGCCGGTCTAGTAAATCGCATGAAGGACCGCTATGAGGTAATAATTTGACCTTTCTCATCTTTTCACTGCATAGTAGCCCCCAAGGGTCGGTTTAATTTTGCAAAGTTAAGCGGGACTTAAGATGCGTCTCCTTAGCAAATTGAGATCAACTAGCCATTAGCCCCAAGTGCCAAGTTGAATACTTGTATTAAGCTTGGGACTTGTATAATGAAACCACTAACATGCTTTATTTGTCATCGAGAATGAAATACACGACAAAATTTGTGCAACTCAAGGACCTCGAACCAATCTGGAAACCCGGATAGCGAAGCCACCAAAACCAAGGATGAGCTAAAGACATACGACCACCATGGAGCATTTGAAGGAGTGGTACAAATCCGGCCGGGTCAAGCTGGGACACCGAGAAAGCCGGTTTAATAAAGCAGGCGGAGGAAGCGAGGCGGCCCTTAAACCGGTGGTGAAGAGCTACCGGACTCAAGCATAAGTGCATGCCATGACCACTTTGCCGTCTTTGGTAAGTATATTTATCTTGAATATGCACGTATTAACGCTTCCGCGGTTTAACTTGGGCTGTCTAAACTGGTGCGAGCAAGCGTATTGCTCATCAGGCTCGGCGTGCGAAAAAAGCTCAAGGCTTCGTACACCCTGATTGAACAGCTATATACCGGCGCCCGGTGAACCATATGCGCCACTTCATACGACAACACGCGCCGTCCACGATCGAGAGATCTTTGGACCGGCTGTCCATGATTCGGGACAGCTTGAAGAGATGAAGCGATCCGCAGCCGAGTGGCGCCCTGGCAGCTCGACTCGTGCCAAAGGCATGGATAGCGGATCTTGATCCGGTGACATAGCTAAAGGTTTTCCCAGCGCTCAAGAGAACGGCGAAGCCTTCGATAACGATGCCACAAGCGGATTACAAAGGAAATCGTCATTGGTGGCGAGTTGGCGGCTGAAGCCAATCTGGAAGTTCACCGATCTTTTTATGGCGCAAACAACAAGCGGGTGGATTTTGTCATCCGGAAGTGCGAGCTGATTCCTCCAATCCGTAAGCACACTTACGCCCCAGCGTTGATCCGGCTGGTGATAAGTGAAGAAGCTGTCTTCGGGCCTTAACCGGATTATTTGGTCTACCAATGACTTAGGGCTTTGGGTGAAGAAGAAGAGGAAGCTGAACCGGCGCGGTAGCGCCGTGCCCTCCACCTCGCGCCAACCCGGTGAAGCAGCGTAATCCGCCAAGCCGGGCGACATATTCAAATTTTCAAGGCATAACTTCGCGTGAAACGCCGGGCCTCAAAAGGCTCTGTAATAGGATAGCAAGTGTCTCTCTTGGAACAACGCCGGTATAATCTCAGTCTGTAAACTTTTGCATGGCAGTACGGGACCCGTTGGCTTTCGTAGTAAATCCTGTAACATATTTTGCCTGCAATCACAAGTTCTTAAACCGCCTTGGCGGTTTACGCCGCTAATAACTGATACCAATATATTGATATGAGATAATACCGAGGTATATGATCAAAGCTATGTGATCTGAACATACTGCCGGTATAGAGGCACCACAGTTGGCTTTAGTCAAACCCGAAGTGAAGGCCTTATAAACCATCACTATCACGGAGAAACGGTCCTTACTGCGTATAAAACCGATTTACCGTGTAAATCGTATCGAACATGATAAGCCCCTGTTACTCCATAATGGGATGTTAACAGCAAAATCAAGCGGAACAAAAATACATGACTTTTAAAAAGGTATTGAATGCGGAACATAAATCCGGCTTAAAGAATTTTGTCGGTTTGAGAAGGCCAACAAAAACCAAATAGCGAGCATAAAGACCCCATGGAAGCAAAATCAATGAGGAAAAGCACTTTGCAAGGAAAGGCTGCACTAAGCGGATCGGATGGCGCTACCATGGTCGGACATGACCAAGCCCCCTATCTGGTGTAGCGGTGGTTCAAGTCAGCGAGGTCCCCAAGCGAACTTCGTGGCATGGCGCCGATCAAATGGCATTGCGATGGTTCGGGTTGACCAAAGCCCCAAAGTGATTCTATGGCCTTAGGCCGACCAAGAGGTGTGTTGGTTCGACGTGACCATGCCCCAAATGATCTGGTGGCTTTTCGCTTTGCCAAGAGGTGTTGCATTGGTTCGGACACGACCAAGCCCCCAAATGACAAAAATTTCTAAAAACAAGGCCAAGGGTTAAGCGGAGGCCGCTTTACATTTATCATCTCCATGTACCCAAACGGTCCTTTGTATAGAACAGATACCTGCTTTGGCGAGGATCCGGTTTATTGCTTTTAGTCATAATATATACATCGTCTTGATATGTACATAAGTGGAGCCAATGGCTCCAAGTATAATAAGGCCGAAGATGAGCTATGTTCCATGGCTGTTGGTCTCCTCCTCGGCGTGCGTGTGTCTTTTCGCTCTCGAACATCAATCGGATAGTAGGACCCGTTGTATAGAGCCTTCTTGACCACAAAAGGCCCTTCCCAAGGTGGGGATAGCTTGTGCATATCTTTACGATCTTGAATGAGCAGCACCAAGTCTCCTTCACGAAAGGTTACGGTTTTAACCAGCCCGGCTGTGATAGCGACGAAGGTCCTATTTGGTGAACCGCCCGGCGAGCTGCCGCCATATCGCGCTCTTCGTCCGGTCGATCCAAATCATCTTGCCGTGCTGCCTCGCTTCTCTGCCTCAACATAAGCTGCTACTCGGGCGAGTCGTGGCGGATATCCTTTGGGAAGGACCGCCTCCGCTCCATAGACCATAAAGAGCGGCGTGTATCACGGTGGATCGGTTGGGGGTGGTATTTATACTCCATATCGCGATGGTAGCTCTTCCACCCAACACCCGGCGTCCTTTCTAAAGGGACCATAAGCGGGGTTTGATACCTTTCAAAATTTCCTGATTAGCTCGTTCCGCTTGGCCATTGGATTGCGGGTGGGCTCTGGAAGAAACATCAAGCGGATGTGCTCCCGTTCACAAAATTCCTTCATAGCTCCTTTGGACAAATTGGTGCCATTATGCGTGATGATCTTTGTCTGCGGAAACCCAAACGGAAAATCACCCGTTTGATGAATGAACCGCCGTGGCGCATCACACTTGCTAACGAGTTACGCCTCGACCCACTTGGTAAATTTATCCTTTGCTACCAACAGGTGGGTCTTTTGTCCTTGGATCGTTTGAAAGGTCCAACCATATCCAGCCCCAAATGCATAAGCGGCCAAGTAATTGGAATCATCCTCAATTCTTGGGCTGGCACATGAAACACGCTGGAGAACTTTTGGCAACCATCACACCGTCGGCCGGATCCTCCGCATCGGCATGGGCGATCCAACCAATAGAAGCCATGGCGGGCAACGCTTTGGCCACCGAGGATTTTGAACCGGCGTGGTGACCACAATCCCTTCATGAATCTCTCGCAATATCTCACGGCCCTCTTGAGGACACACAAGCGCAAACGCCCACGACACGCTGCGGCGGTGCAACTTCGCCATTAACAATGGTCATAGACTTAGACCGCGAACTATCTGCCGGAATAGCGTCTCATCCTCCATTAACTTCGCCCCGATTCATGTACGCCAAATAAGGAGGCGTCAATCCGGAATGATGTGCAAGGCCGCCACCAACTGAGCCTCCGGATCGGTATAGCCAAATCAATTTCATCAGGCGACTTAAGCGGCGGCTTATGCGATGCGTCAAGGAAAAGCGTTAGGCGGGACGGTTCTGTTGGGACCCCGGCGGCTCAAAGCATCGGCCGCCTCGTTCTTCCGGCGATCCACATGGTCCACCTGGTACCCCTTAAAATGTCACGCAACAACGTCCACTTCCGGACGATATGCAGCCATGAGTGGATCTTTGGAGTCCCAAGTGCGGATACCTGTTGGGCCACTAAGTCCAGAATCACCAAAGCATTTAACCCGGTGAGGTTCATTTCTCTGGCCATCCGGAGGCCATGGAGCAAAGCCTCATACTCATTGCATTGTTAGTACAAAGGGAACATTAGGCGGAGAACATATGAACTTATCACCTCGTGGGGAAGTTAATACGACTCCGACCCCGAGCCCTCCAACTACTGGATCCATCAAAATGGATGGTCCAATAGGTGTGATCCGGCTTCTCTTACGGTGCTTGCAACTCCGTCCAATCATTAATGAAATCCACAAGTGCCTGAGATTTTATGGCCGTCCGGGGCACATACTTTAAACCGTGCGGTCCAAGCTCTATAGCCCACTTAGCAATCCGGCCAGTTGCTTCACGGTTCAGTATGATATCGCCTAAAGGGGCGAGCCGACCACTTTGTGATGGGGTGCCCTTGGAAATATTGCTTGACTTCCGACGCCATAAAAACCCCATATACGGCTTACGCCAATGTGGACATCTTTGCTTAGATTCAATGAGAACCTCCTTGATGTAGTAAAGCTGGTCATTTGAACGGATACTCCTTCCTGCCTCCTTGCGCTCCACCACAATGGCCACACTCCTTTGCCCTAGCATTAGCGACAACATATAATAGGGCGGCTCCTGTCAATAGGGGCAGCAAGAGCAAGCGGAGTTGGCGGTTGCCGCTTTAAGTCCTCAATGCCTCATCGGTAATTTGAACTCCGGATGAATTGATCCGTCTTCTTGACATACGGTACAAAGGGATGGCCTTCTCTCCTAGGCGTTGATAAACCCGGCTTAGCGCGACAATCCGGCTATAGCGTTGGACATCGTTGATGCATTTTGGCTTGGCTAAGGAGGTGATAGCTGTAATTTTCTCCGGATTAGCCTCAATCCCCGGTTGAACGAGAAAACCCAACAATTTACTGCTTTGGAACACCGAAGGCGCACTTGGCGAGGGTTGAGCATCATCTTGTACACACTTAAGTTGTCGAAGGTTTCCCTTAAATCCTCAATCAATGTTTCCTTCTGCCTTGATTTCACCGATATCATCCACGTGGCGTGCACATTGCGACGATCTGTTTATGCAAACAATTACATGCATAGCGGCGATAAGTTACTGGGCGCTCTTGAGCCCAAAAGGCATGGACACATAGCGAAGGCTCAAAAGGGGTGATAAGCGCCGTTTTCTCCTGGTCCTTAACCGCCATCTTAATCGATGATAACCGGAATACGCATCCGAAGCTCAAGCGCTCACAACCCGCGTCGCATCAATAATCGATCAATGCGGGGAGGCGAAAGGATCTCTTTGGACAAGCTTTGTTAAGATCTGTGTAATCTACGCACATGCGCCAAGTGCCATTCTTTTTAAGGACGAGAACCGGGTTGGCGAGCCACTACGGATGAAAGACTTCGATGATAAACCCTGCTGCCAACAGCCTAGCAACTTCTTCTCCGATGGCCTTGCGCCTTTCCTCGATAAACGGCGAAGAAACTGTTTTACCGGTCTGTATTTGGTCAACATTAAGAGTGTGCTCGGCGAGCTCCCTCGGTACACTGGCATGTCGACGGCTTCCATGCAAAAATGTCCCGATTCTCACGGATGAACTTCGATGAGCACGCTTTCCTATTTCGGATCGAGGTTGGCGCGATGGTGAAGCTGTTTGGATGAATCGCGGGCACAAAATCAACAAGCTTCGTCTCGGCCGCCGATTTGAACTTCAAGTCCGGATCATGCTCTGTAGTTGGCTTCTTCAAAGGGGTCATATCCGCGGATCAACATTATCTTTATAATACTTTAACTCTTAGTGGCACAAACCGACTCGCGTAAGCGCATCACCTTCCTCGCACTCTAGAAGCGATCCGGCGGCTCCATGAACCGTTATCGTTCCTTTGTGACCCGGCATTTTCAAGCTGTAAGTAAACATAACAGGGCCGTGCCATAAATTTAGCATAAGCGGCCGCCCAAAGAGGCGTGGTAAGGGCTTTGAATTTTTACCACCTCAAACGTCAGCGTTTACATTGCGAGTCATGTTAGGTCCCCAAAGGTCACCTCGAGAACTATCTTACCCGAATGCAGCTGACTTACAGGCACCACTCCGTGGAACACCGTCTTTGGGCGGCCTAAGATGCCTATCTGTTAACCCCATACGCCGGAAAGTCTCGTAGTACGAGGATGTTGATGCTTGCTTCCTCCATCCATAAGAACCTTGGTAAACTTGTACCCTCCTACAGGGGTGCCACCACCAAGGCTAAGCGGCCGGATTGTAAACCGGGGAGGATGATCCTCTCTGCTCCACACAATCGGCTGCTTTCGGACCGGCGTAGGTAATGTCTGGCGCGGCAGTTCAACAACTGTGACCGCCCGCCTCTGAAGTTTTCGGTCCCGTCGGTCCAAAGCGGTGGTAAAGGCGTGGTCTTGCCCCCATTCAAGCTGCTTTGGGTTGCTCACGATAACCCGGCTGCTGCTCTTGTTGATTGTAGCCCCTTAGTTACGGTATTACGATTACCTTGATTATTACGATTGCCTTGCCGCCCGGATTACTACGAATCCGGGCGAATTTCCTCCATCGTAACCGGAGGCGGATCTGAACGCCCGCGGTCCCTTGATCATACCGGAAAGAGTTGGAGTTTTAAACTCTGCATAATATAACAATCCTTCCAAAGGTGGTTGGCGGTACCTCCTTCGTCCGATGCTTTGGACAAGGTTGATTTAATATGAAGTTCAAGCGATCCGGGATTGTGACCGCCCGGTTTATTGCGCCCTACTGGCCCGTGACCCTTGTCCTGCGCATTGGTGTTAGCTCTGAAACCCGTGTTGCCGTTAAGCCTTGCGCTTGTTCCCTCCATTGCACGCCAAATGGTGCTTCTTTGGACTCTGGAGCTGCCGTTACATTTTCCCTTCCCACTTCATCATTATCGATTCGGGATCCTTGGTACTATCGAGAATCAGCGTACTTTACCAACCGCCCATTAGAGTGCCCATGTCATGGCAAAAAGCGCTTCATGCGACCCAGCTTCAATTTCAATGGCTCGAACGGCAATTGGCTTCCAAAGGTCAAGATCGCGGAATCGGGGTTGATCCGATGCGAAGAATGTAAAACTTCCGAAGCAGCGGCGCGCAATGGGTTGTAGACTCTCCCTACTGCACGGACACAAGCTGCCGGATCCACCACCGACATGGGCTGCTTACGGTGTCTTTGAAATTTTGGATGAACCGGGTCCATGGCTGGGTCCACGAGCTGATGGAGTTGGGCGGCAAGTTTTTAACCAAGTCCGGGCCGTACCTTCCGGCATCATTGTGAAGTACGCCGCACATGCGGCTTCATCCACGTCCGACATCTCCATGGCCATCTCGTAGCTTTCTATCCACGCCTCTGGAGCCAAGTCGGCGGTATAATTCGGCACCTGCGTGGCCCTTGAAATCCTTGGGCAATCGCCGTTGCGTAAGCGGGGACAAGGCAAGGCACCCCCAAAGAGCGGACGTGACCCTGGTTGAAGGTGGTCGGTCGAACGGCGTGGCGGATGATCCTCGCTTGTGCTACTACTTCGGCCTCCCTCGTGCCTGGCGCGGTCCACTACCGCCAGAGCATCTTCAAAGCCGCTTTCTGCGGATTACATTGCGCATTGCTCGTCTGGCGGTTCATCGGCCAGCGTCGGTGTAGCTCCGGCTCGGCGGGGGTGGAGTGGATCCGATCTCATTGTCTGAAATCGCTTCTTCTTGAGCCAAGGCCGTCTGAGGAGCTCCTTAACCGGCGTGTCTCCACCGCCTACGGTGAATCGCCTTCAATGGGAATCGCCTCTAACCGTGCGCGGCCGCATACGAGGTTATCCATCGGGTTGGAGTAGTGACCGGAGGTGTCTGCCGCGATGCAGGCGCACCGGTATGATGGCGAGATAGATCTATCATCTGGGGCTGGGTAGTGCGGCCGTCCAGTGCTTCCGGCGGCTTACCAATGGCGGCGGATTCTTTGGTCCCACCTTACAGGGTATTGAAAAGCTCCCTTCC